>OY744476.1:155676825-156079736 GCA_963556175.1 Tipula confusa | reverse complement strand
GTTATCTCGGTTTGTTCCTGGGGTGGTAGATTTGCAGTTATATATCACTCCAGGGAACTCATCACCTTCATATTTACGGTCTAGTAATTCATTTAAAATGTGTACCGTATTCATTTATTTAACATTATTGTACCATAACATTATTGTACCATAAATTGATGCTCTATGTGTGATTTGGGACATATATGCCCGCCAACTGTTTTTTTTTTTAATCTTATCCAAATACGCTACTCTTGTTCTGTGCATATAAGACTATTCGCTGTCTTTCATACCAGCAATGAACTTCATAATTCCACCAACCAGCCACATAAATCTTTTCTATGTTCACAGTTTTCTTACAATTTTTATTCAATCGTTCGATTTCACTATCCAAATAGGATGTCATGTTCTCCAAAAATCTCATTCATCTCCTGCACCCAACTCTTATTATTCATAATTTTTCAACCCTTTTCTAATTGTCTAATTATCATTCATCATAATTATAATCATGAAAGGATCACTACCCAAAATCTCTACTTCTTTCCAGGTGACGCAGAGCTATTTAGTGCATTTGTTGTATCTCGTATATATATTCTTGGACGAACAAGTATAGAACAGTGGTTAATCCTATAGTAGGGGCAATGTAAAAGGAAATTGTTTACACGATTATACACAAACTTTACCCCCTGTTGATTTACATAATTCATGGGCCGATATTGTACAGGAAGATACTGAACTATTCAATTAGCAGGTACTATACTGTACTAGTGTGCTTGCGTTAAATGAATTAGTGTGAATGTAAAGTATTGATTAAAGTTATCTTTCGAAGGACAATAAATCCATTGAGTCATCAATTTTTTTTATAACAACCCCACATTCTTACACGTGCATTTAAATCACCACAAATAATTAAGCCGCTTCTACCTTTCAGATTTCTCTTTAATTTTTTGAAATCACTCAATTCTTTTTTCCCATTGTCTACTCACGTGCTTAAGTTACACAAACACTTATTAATATCAAATTTTTTTTCAATAAGATGCTTTTAGAGAACCTAACAATTACTGTCAAGTAATGCCACTCCATCATATAACCATCACCTCATGGTACGAAAAGAAATTTTTAACCTCTGATATTCAACCTCTTATTGTCTAGTTCCTTTAGCTTTCGCTTATTTGTAGACAAAATTTTTGTTAAAAGCAAATAAATAAAATAATTATGGTCTACCATAGCAACCACAACGCACATTTGTTTTGGTTAAGATACCAAAGACCAATTCATAATTTATTTAATGGCCTTCAAATCGAAACCAAAATGGAAAACTGTTAGAAACAGAAATAATAATTTCTAGGCAAGGATTATTAAAAATTAGACATTCGGCTTTTTCATTTGTTCATTAGCCCACTTATGTCCGAGTTTTTTTTAATATTTTAACAATTATTGGTTATTTTGATTAATTATAGAGTAAATAAAAATAAGTCTATATACAAGCTCACAATCCAGTACCATGTTCCTTTAACACTCTAGTGTGCGATTTTATCAGAAATAAAGCGTTATGCAGTTTCAATTAAAAATTTTGCATGAAGTAAAACTGTCTGCGACTTGGTGTTGTGTTCGCCACAATCGCAAGGAAAACTATCCTCACATTTAGCAAATCTTCAAGATACAATACTAAGCTCGACGGAAGAGTGACTATATAATTTCGACAGTCCCGAAGCATCAAGTCTCGCTAATGCTTTCGAAGATGAGGTTCTCGATACCAACTTTAGTTTAATTTAACAAGCGTGGGATTTTTGTTAAATTTGTCAAGAAGACTCTTGACGCTATCACAAATCAGTGGACAGTATGAGGCTCTTCGGTTGAAAACGGTGCAGCTTTGAACGGGGGAAGGTTGTTTTAATTCACCGTGTAGAATTGCGGAAAACGGGAGTTAAAAAATTAAGAAATCTGAGAACCCTGGAAAAATTTGCTACAGTATGAAAATTGATATTCTGCTATTATAATCACAAGTTTTAAGTAAGCTCCGGTGAGTTTAAGTGTAGTTGCACTATAAGCGCACTAATCTTCACCGAATCCTTTTATCCATTGCAACTGCACTGAATCTGCTCCTTGGTTGAGTATATCGTGAATCGCCAGTTTCAGCATTGCCAGCGATTGACATTCGTAAGCGTTCCGATGATCACCTGTTTTAGATGATTTGCGTAGTTGAAGAGAGGTCCCTTATTTACAACTACTTTCACCTATGACAATTGAACGTGTTTTGTCGCCGCTTTTATAGTCAATAAAAAAATGGCTAGCTGGTAGAAAGTGTTGGCCTAATTAGTCACATTTTCCATCAGATGGTATTATTCCAGGAATTGCCGTATTGCGTGCTTGATGCGTTGAGCTGATCTTTTTTCGCTCTTAATGATTCATTAAGTCTACTTATAGCTTTTTATAGTCTGCCAATTATTCTTTTTTATCTTGGAAAGGTAAATATTGAACAAGAAGGCTTTAGATGTAGTTTTCCGGGTCATCTATGGTTTGCATATGGAATAGCTTTCAAACAGCATAGCGAACTTCATCAGAAACCGGTGATCAAAGTTAAATGCCAGACGCAGATCCAATGAAAAACGTTTAGTACTGTTCATGTAAAAGCCGGCTACGTCAGTTTAGGCTTACGAATGTCAATAAAAAACAATCGATTAAAATATTATTGCTTCAGTGGAAGATGGCAGAGTCAATAAACGCACTTGGATCGAAAACTTGTCCCTACATGCATATTCATGAAGAGCTTTAAAAATGTTGGTGAAGTGTTCCTGATTTCGTGTTGAATCTTTCAAATGGCTTCACGCCAACTGAGATTCATCTTTATCGGCCCATTTTTGAGCAGGACTTGGAAATGTACATTGTCATTGCCTCGTTATTACGTAAACAGTTGCAAGTCCTGCATTTCAAAATGTACGTTCGACCTTTATTTTCGATTAATTTGAATAAAGTGTTGGCGTAAATATGACTTCGTTCGCGGAAAGTTGAAACTTTTAATTAGAGAATTCTAAAAAAATATGGGTATATTCATGGATATACCTCAAACTTTCACTTGTTTATGCACAAATGATGACTGTATTTATCTAATCGTCTCAAATCTTCATCTGGATGGTGAGCTCTTGATCATTTGATCCAGTTAACAAAAGCTTGTGTTAATTTCTAAAAGAAGGTCTCAAACCCTCAATGTGAGATTTTACCGGTCGGCTGCCATTTTGTAGACATTCATCATCGATTAGTTCAGGCAAAGCTAAGATGACATTTTTTGTCCAGGTTCGGGATCATTGGAATCAATCACTTTTTTTAATGATATATAAACGCTCTATACATGGGAAGTATTAAAAATTTTCAATATCGGTGCCACCCAAGCCACCCTATAATTCCGGTTCATCATATTCATCTTTAATATAGCCTTAAATTCCTGATGGCAGTATTTTTGGTACGTTTTATGTAAAACCGCTGGACACCGAATTAATCAATGCAGATTTGATCATCATTTATGGATTATTGAACATTGTCGTGAAATTGATAAACTTCAAAATCATATAAATTTTTTGCGCAATGATGATGAAAAAAATTACTACTCATCGCCATATCACTACTAAACCAAATTGTACCTTCGTCACTTTTCGTTCGTGCACCTGAACGTTCATAATACGAATAAATGAAAGAATCCGAGATCAATATCAGAAACCATAATCGTTAAAAATCGCAAAATCTTGCTCGTTGGAAATTCAATTCTCAAGAGGACCGCCTATATAAGGAAAAATTAAAATCTATAAAACGGGTTCCAAAATACCTTAAATTCGGTCACATGAAAACAAGTTAGAACAGAAGACGTTGCCCTGTGTTTTCCAGTTACTATACACCATTGCAAGTTTAAACCGGAAAACAGATCACAAGTCCACCGCGAAACTTGAGTTTGATAATAATCAGTAATAATCAAAAGCTAATTATTTTAAATTTCGAGGTAAAGATGATGGTAGAAGAGTTACTAGAAGAACAAAACTGCCACTCGGGCTTTCATTTTCAGTAATTTATAATAAACGTGGATGCTTTACAGGGTTCGAATAAGGCAATACCTATATACAAACTTATCTACTATTTGTCGTAAAACTGCCACAGTTCACTTCTGCTGGTAACAACTACCAAGATACTCTCCAGATTTCATTAACTGCGGCAAGCTTAACTATGAGATCCATGGATGCCAGCGAAACAGTATTTGGGAAAATTATATGCATGAGAAGTCAAAATAAAATTCCATTAAGGTTCAACTTATAGTCCGTAGTCTAGGATATTCATTACAAATTCATACAGTTGATTTCTGTGGGGTATTATATGCTCAACCCAGTGGATTACAAAGTAGTGATATTGGAAGCGAAATAAGGCGCCTACTGCACCAGCAAGGTGAGCTCAAAGCGAGTAGCCAAAACATGACTTATGGGTGAAAAGATGAAATAAAGATTCCTCCAGTACAGGTACTATCATTTTCTGGAATTTCCACTGATTTTCCAACATCTTATGATTTATATAAGGCGTATATTCCTAATGTTGCAATCCTTTCAAAGGTTCATAATTTTAATGAATGGTTGCGATGCTGACTACCAACGAATTTTATAAATTCCTAATGGCAACTTATGGCACCGCATCTACCCCATTCCTAGCGATTCGGTTTTTGCATTACTTAAGTGAGCAAGAAACTAATCCTACTATTAAGCGAATAATACAAACCCAATTCTACGTTAATGACCTACTAACGGGAGCTGAAACTGTATGTAGCAGAACTACAAATCATAAAATCAAAACTTACAGCATCAATGTCATATGTTGGGTTTCCACTACATAAATGGGTTTCAAATGTAGCAGATCTTTGTGAAGCAGAAAAACAAATTCAAAAAATACCAACTAAGAGTATCTGATCAATAAAGATACTAGAACTTATATGGTTGCCAACATTAGATATGGTTTAGACTCAAATAAATCGAAATATGCTTTCTGAAGCTTCACATGTGATTGACCTACTTGGTTGATTATCACCTGCATTAATCATTTGTAAAATTCTTTTCAAGCAATTTTGGCTTAGAAAACTTCCATGAGACGATAAACTTCCAGTTGACATAAACAAGCGATGTTTGCAAATAAAACGGGAATTTCACTACTTCGAAAAACTACAAATACCACGGTTCATCGATCACCAGTCGTAATAAGCTACGTAGAATTTCATGAAGTTTCAGATGTCAGTATACTCGTAATTCAGGTTCGAATCTTGAATATAAATAGGATTTTCATGGGAGTACTTTGTGTAATTGCTATAAAATTGTGAATTTGATCGAATTTAAAAGTTTAAAATGTAGTTGCTATAAAACGATGAATTTGATCGAATTTAAAAAAAATGTATAATAATTTCGGTGATTTTGTGTCGAGTAAGTGAATATAAATAGAATTTTCATTCAAGTACTTTGTGTAATTGCTATAAAACGGTGAATTTGAATTAAAACTTTTAATTATTATTTTTTTTAATTATTTATAATAATTTCGTTGTTTTTGTGTCGATTTTGTGAGTATAAATAGGATTTTTATGCGAGTACTTTGTGTAATTGCTATAAAACGGTGAATTCAATCGAATTTAAATGTTTAAAATGTAGTTGCTATAAAACGGTGAATTTGATCGAATTTAATAAAAAAAATTATAATAATTTCGGTGATTTTGTGTCGAGTAATTGAATATAAATAGGATTTTCATTCAAATACTTTGTGAAATTGCTATAAAACGGTGAATTCGATCGAATTTAAAAGTTTCAATTATTATAATAAAGTTTTATTTAAAATAATTTCTGTATTTTTGTACTGAATAAGTGAATAAAAATAGGATTTTCATTTTGATTTTTGCGTACTTTGTGTAATTGCTATAAAACGGTGAATTTGATCGAATTTAATAAAAAATGTATAATAATTTTGGTGATTTTGTGTCGAATAAGTGAATATTAATAGAACTTTCATTCAAGTACTTTGTGTAATTGCTATAAAACGGTGAATTTGAATTAAAACTTTTAATTATTTTAAAAAAAAATTGTATAATGATTTCGGTGATTTTGTGTCGCGTAAGTGAATATAAATAGGGTTCGCTTTTTTCAGAATTCTTTGATCGATTCACCTCTTTTAAAATAAACGCAAAATTAATCAAAACCTACTAAAATCATATGGATTTTAGACACTCATCATGTACGTTATTGTACGTTATACAAAGAAATAAATACAGTATTTAAAAAAATTAAACCATCTGAAAGAAATCACTCCTAGATTTTTCCTGGTAGGACGTCTCTTTAACATTTTTTTCCAAGAATCATTTTTAGGAATTGATTTACTTCTTGAAAAAGTCTTTTATTTTACAGTGGCTCGAATCACTTTGATAAATTTAAAATGTTATCTTGTATCTCCACCAAATTTTTATCTTCACTTCAATAAAATACTGTCACCATCGAACAATAAAAATAATAACATATGTCTGGATTTTATCCGTTTACAGCCTCCTCGCCATCTCAAACAATTCAACATCGTCGGGTAAAACCAATTTTTTTAGAAGCTTTATTTCATTTTAATATTTGTGTATAAGCTTTACAAAACTAAATAAAAAATACAATCTGTCTGTCAATTTTCGCTGCACGATGTAGGAAAATTGATATGATTGTTTCTATTTTCAGCATTATATTGATTTTGAAAAATACATGATTTACTTTATGACATAGGTATGATCGATGTGACATTTAAGATTAGATACTATTTTTTAGCAGCATGAGATATAATATATAGTACGTCGATTAGATCATTGTGGCGTCCAACGTCGGATGCTTGTAAATACCAATTTACAGTATAATTGGGTTTGGTACAAAAAATAATAAAAACTATTTCTTTTGACATTTATCCCGTATATGCATTGTCAGAAAATTTAATTAAAATCTCTGCACAATTTTTGTTTCTTTTCCATCACTCATCTCAATTTTAAATTGTATTTCTGTCATTTCAACAACAACACAAAAATGGTACTTAAAATACACAGAGTACACAGAGCTGGTGCATAGTACATCCAAATGTAAATCATATGGAAAGTATCACCATATACTTATTCCTGTCTGTTTGTAAAAAAATCTGGGAATTTTTTTTTCTATATTTTTATATTTTTTTTTTTTTTGTGGCATAAAAACAAAAAAAAAATTGTATTTACAAGAAGAACATCCTTCTAGAGTTATATAGAGTAAGTCTCTATGTATATTTATTACATGTAGAGTTGTTAAGTCCTGTTGGTATTTTACCATTTTTAATCTTCTTTGAAAATAAAAATATTTTCTTTTCATTACAATCATCATCGTCATTATCATCAACTTTATGTTTGTGTATATATATATTTGCGTGTGTGTATACATCTCCAGTTGATGATTTTTCTCTTATCATCATAACTTCCTTCCATATTTTTCCTATTATTTTTTTTTGTATGTATGTATGTATGTAAATATGTATGTATGATGAAAATGTTAAACGTTTTATTTATAAGTTTTGGTATCTTGATCCTGTTTTACGGTTTTATGTTATGTTGGGATGCAAAGTAGAATAAATTCCATTCTTTGAAATTTGTTTGGGTTAAATAATTTTGTACTTTTCTTTGACTTTGTTTTTGAATGATGAAGATGTATAGATAGGTCTTTCTATATAAAGAAATCTTATGTTTAATTATATTTATTTTAAAATTCTAGGAAGATGAGTTAACCATAAACTTAAATTATCCCATTTTATAAGACCTTTTACCACGGTTACCAAGTTTACTAAATTGCAAACCATATATACAAATTTTAATTTTTTAAATTTATTTAGATCGTGATAATTATTTAAATCGATGATATTCTCACATCATAAAGATTTTGGTGTGTGATAAGGCAGGGAGTTGAAAGGGTAGATTAACATCTTTCGTTGATATGAGGCTGGTTGTGTTCTCAAATATTGAGTATCTAAATAATATATCAACAATCACAACAATCACATCATCGTTACGGGGCGATAATATTTTGTAAATGTGGAAGCTATCCTAAATTCAATTCCATCCAGCCCATCCAGTTTATGTCTCATAGCCATCAGAGCCATGCCAAGTGGCCAGTTCTTTTACCAAACTTAAGTGTTAAAACTGTGTATAGAACGTAATTTGTCACCCTTCTGCCTCTACCTTAAAATGTTTAATGAACACATCTGGTGAGGTTTTCCAACGACTTAAAGGGCATAGCAAATCTACATCCTACTCCATAACCTATAGCAGAGACCAACCTAGGGCAGCCTATGCAGAACATTCAGCAAGTAAAGTTAATCCTGAATTCTCCGAATTCCTTTAGTCCCTTAGTAGATGAATCAATAATCTGGAATCAGTGATGTAAGTTTCCAAAAGATAGGTTCAAAAGACAGAAATTGAAGGACATATATAAGGAAATAATATATAACGAAAGAGCATGGTAGCCACAGTGCAAAAAAAACTATAATGTGACATGAGTCAAAGAAAATGTCATACTATATTATGTCATGAAATATTTCATTATGGTAAGTTTCAGGCAGTGAGCGCAATTGACACAATACGATTTGCAAAAAAAACTAAACGCTGCTTCAACTGTCTAAGAAATAGTAATCTCATATTCAGATGCACCTTACAACGCTGATGGCAAAATTTCGGTAAAAAGCACAACACGCTTTTACAACAAGGCGAAATTGAATTTACTCAAAGTATTAAGTCCACATTGTCTGAAATTATTAACAATCATTCCTGAAACAGCATCACATTTGCCATACTTTTCACCACCTCCATGCCGAGCGCTACTAGATTCCAGATTGCTAGCAAGTTTCATAACCGAATCCTGTGTGCAATACCTTCCATTGGAAAAAACAAATGATCGAGTTTCTAAAACCTCACCCGAGTATTTCAGAGGAAATATTGATATTCTCATTGGAGCCAAACATTTTTTTCATGTCCTTCAAAGTAGACCAATTAGATCAGGTCCCACTAAAGAAATGCTACAAAATATACTTTGTTTGAGAGGATTATTTCCGGACAAGCTAATAAAACAAAGACACCGGATTAATACGCAGCAATGCTAAGTTCACCGAGTTCAGAAAATACAATGAAAAACAATGACCAAAGTTTCAAATGACATCCGTCATTTTCGTTTACTCAAAATAAATTGGCCTCTGCATCCTTCCTGCGGCTACCAAAGCAATTAAACAAGTATAGCACAGGAAAATCTAGGATCATATCCTAAGCCTTTAGATATCATTCGGAAAGATATTTATGTTGATGAATTGATATATGGTGCTGATGAATTCGGTGCTGCGTTACACTTAAAAGAAACTATCACCACAATTTTCCGCAGTCAAACTTTAATATGATAAAATAGAAATCCAACTGTGCGGCAGTTGTATTCATTTCGAATGACAAATCTTGATAACCAAGTTTCAACATCAACTTATATCATTAAAAACAAAGGTAGCGTCTTTTAAGACGCTTCTTTGTTTTGACTTATGTGCCGTCGTGCTGCTTACGAACCACACAAAAATGATCCAATTATAGAGTCACAATTTTCTATCAACCAATTTTTTGCCTGTGGACAGATTTCCCTAGTTGGTTGCTACAACACATCGAGACATGGCCATCTCAAAAACTAAAATGCAGTTCAAAATGGAACTTTCCTCGTTAAAAAAAAAATTCTAAACGCCAGAAAAACCACCTATCACTATGACCAAAGCATACACTACAACGAAGAAATAACCGCTCTGCAGCGGATTTGTAAAAAGATGTTTACAAATCAAGTACTCTTTGATCATTGGACGCATTACTTGGTAACGTTGGACTTCAAGTTGAATGACGACTCCACAACAGCATTCCACAAATGTACTCGTGCGATAAAGTCAAGGCCAAATGTAAGAAAATAAATGGTCAGATTGCCACCGTCATAGTACAATTTATACGGCTCCTTTGACCATTACCGTGGATTTATGCGGGCCCCATGTCCATTCACATGACCAAGGGGCGAAGTCAAAAACCTACACGGCTTGTATTTGTCTAAGCATGAGTGTCAAATCTGTTCATCTGGATTATTATTCATTTATTCATTGGTGATAGCGGTGGAATACTTGCTATATGTTACGGTAACTATTACCTCGTGGTGCAACTGTTATTAACAGTTATATCATCTTCCATACACTGTGCAAGACTGCACTGTGCTGTGTCATCATTAATAAAATCTAGTGTCGTGAATTATATTGTGTGGAATCATCGTACATCAATAATTCAACATTATGATGCGACAATAATTTTGGAGGTACATTTGATGAATTCAGCTTACATTTGTGATCACGCAAGAATCTTGGTCGCCCAACTGATTACTGGGATGATATTATAGTGTATTTAATTTTGTCAAAATTTGATGTCAATACAAAAACTAAATGGAAAGAAGAAGCACCTATTAATGCACTTCCAACTTTAATGGACTTAACGAAATTCATTATACTTAGAAGTCATGCATGGGAAGGACAATCTCTCGATATGTCTTTGATTCCCAAGGATACTAAAGTTAAATACCAAGCTATCAATCAGTATTCTGCTCAACTAAAACCTGGATCAGTAAATTCGTTCAAGCAACATTCACGGCTAAACCTTAACACATCATTTCATGCCAACACTTGATTCTCATGCGTTCACTGTAATAAGGACATACAATTATGCGGTGCAATCAATTTAAAGCAAAGTCGATTGATGATCGAATAAAAACTATAAAGGCATTCCAGTTATGAGAAAATTGTCTTCGATTAAATCACAACGTTAACAACTGCCCGAGTCACGATGCTTGTCGGTATTGTAAATTAAAACATCATTCACTGTTACATGTCACACCACAAGCTCCAGTACCACCACAGTCGTTTCACAACTCACATATGACGAATCACATCTTCGAACAACACCCAAGCATCTCTTCGCACCACAACCTATACGGTATTATCAACTCTGCACCGAGATATGTTGTGTTGGCTACTGCTGAAGTTTCAAGCACTACCGGATTGTAGTCACTGCAAGAGCCGTGTTTAACTCTGGCTCTAAATTTAATTTTATCACCAAATCATTGGCATTTAAACTTGGCATTCGACCAGTATCATCATTTGAAACGATACATGGTGTATTGGGTGTTTGTCGCTAGTTTCGTCTGGGTCTGCCTAGCTGACAATTACATCAAAATATAATAACTACACTACGAGTTTCGAAGCACATATCGTCAGCAATATATCAAACACCGGCCTTCAATTATGATGTTTTGCAATGAAAGATAACACATAATATACAATTAGTGGATCCAAGATTCCATTCCTGCCAAAGAGTAGAGATGCTGATATGTGCCGAATTGTTCTGCGAACTGCAATCTGTGGACCAAGTGATGTTGGGCTTTCATTTCTAAAAAAGTCTCTTGGATGGGTATTTTCCGATAGTATAGAAATGTCCAGCCAAGCGGAGGTTTCTGTGATCGTTTCAGTCGAATTCAACTCGTCTGAACACCTCAACAGATTAATGGAACGATTTTTGGGAAGTTGAAGAAAAGGAAGATTTTTTATTTTTTGTTTTTTTTATTTTTTTTATTTATTGAAACTAGCCTTTTCAGACTAACCATCAATTTACATCTGAATTCTTAAAAACTAAACTATAATGAGGTACTGTTGATCCAGCGATGCTCCAATGCCAGTTCATTAAAGGGTGGCTGCTCACATACTGACGAACTCGGAGCGTTTGGTTCTCTTTAGTCTTCTAACCAAGTGTTCATTATGAAGTGCTTTATTCTGGAAGTTTTGTATAGGTTTGATGTTAGCATTTTTAGTACAGCCCCAAAGCTGAATAGTATATAACCAGACCGGTTTTAGGATTTGATTTTAAATCAATATTTTGTTGTCTGTGCTTAATTTTGACCATCGTCCAATTAGCCAGTATAATTGTCTATATTTAAGATCAAGCTCCTTTCTTTTATTTTATTTTTTTTTATTTCACATGCTCTTTCCATTTGAGCTTAACGTCCAGTGTCATACCCAAATATTTGGCGGAGATCTCGTATGACACCATGACATCGTTTATGTTGATTGGCTGTAGATTAACCAATAGTTTGTTCGTAAAGTTGACATGAGCAGATTTTAATTTATTAGGTTTGATTTTCCATCGCTTGGTTCACTGGTGAATTTCTTCACTTGCATATTGAAGTTTATTCACCGCCTCTTTGACAGTTTGCGCTGTTGCTAGTATGTGGGTGTCGTCAGCAACCGTTGATATGTTTACATAATCGGACTGTGGTATATCACTTGTATAAAGTAGATATAGGAGTGGGCCCAGAACACTGCTTTGAGGAACTTTTGCCCTTACATCTCTCGGTTCAAAATACTCATCTTCTTGGCCTATTCTGAAAAGTCTTTCAGGTAAGTACGACTCCAGAAGGTCAACCATATGGTCCCGGAAGCATAACGTTTAGTACATGTATTAATTCCTCATGCCATACCTTATCAAAAGCTGCTGCCACGTCCAGAAATAAGATAAAACAAATTTGTTTATCTTCTAATGCCTTTTCTATAATGTCTGTAATTCTGTGAACCTGGTCAATTGTTGAATGTTTACATCTGAATCCAAATTGGTATTAGGTTTCTGCTTTCTATTATTGGTGTCATTCTTCTCAGAAGAAGTCTCTCCATTACCTTTGAGATGATTGGAAGCAGGGATATCAGACGATATGATAGAGATTCATTTGGCGGTTTACCTGATTTCGGTAGCATAATAACTATTGCAACATTCCAGGCAGAAGTAACATGCCGTAATCTAATAACAGCATTAAACAAATGGGTAAGTTGGACAATAGCTTTCTTTGGTAGTTGTTTTAGAATTTCTCCTGTTCTTTCTGGGTTATTAGAGGGATTCTGCCCCCATAGTCGTTGCTTCCACTTTCGATTAAAATATCCGATTCGGTCTCATTCGGTTGGGAAATACCAGCCAGGTGATCAGCAAACATTTCAGCTTTTGATTTGTTATCCCTAGCCCACGAGCCTTCACTTCGCTTAATAGGAGGGAACTGTATGATTGGGGTTTTCATTCTTTTGTTTGCCTTCCATAATGAGTAGTCTGTATTTTCATCAGCCGTCAACTTTCCAAGAAACGAAGAAAACGATTTTTCATTTAGCTTCTGAATTTCTCGCTTAAGCTGATGTGATTTGTTATTTAGGATCGTCTTGTCAGATGGACTCCTCGTTTGTTGCCATTTTTTTCTTTTTTCTAATACAAGGTTCCTAATTTCTCTTGGGTAGCTTTTACCAGCAGTTTTGGATGCTGATTCTTTAGTGTTATTCCACGCGGCTAATTTAATGATATTTGTAAAGTTTTCAACCTCTTCCTCTAGCTCCGTTACCGTTTTTAATCGTGTTTGTAGGTTAATATTGCTTTCTAATTCAGATCAGAAGCTAACCCAGTCAGTTGTTTTATTGACAAGAGCTGGTCTTGTTTCCTTCCTAATTATCTTGTCGCTTATGGTAAGTATCACTGCAGAATAACCAGAGACCATATCTGAATTATCCTCTACTTCAATAAAATTTGATGAAACTTGTTTTGATATATAATAAAATCCAGTAGATCGCCCGTAGGCCAATATGTCGGCTTGCCAGTGGAATGTATGTTACATCCCATTTCATTTATTGCATTTTTTAGTTCGTTACCTTTGGTTGTTGTTAGCCTAGATCCAAAGTCAACATGTTTGGCATTAAAATCACCTCCTAATATAAATCTACATATTGAAATGTTGTAGGATATTCAAGTAGTTTGATTTCTTCAGGTTGTATCTAGGTGGAAAATATACCGCTCCTATCTGAAGGCGTTGCTTGGTAGATGTAATTTCTACTACAGTAAGCTGGGTTTCAGGTGATTGATAATGCTGGCATTCATGGTGTTTAATATAGTTTTTTATTATAATAGCGGTTCCACCTCTTGCCTGGTTATCCGGATTTTAAATTAAGATTGTTTTGTTGAGTGGGTCTCAGATATCAGACACACATCGATATTTTGCATTTTTAAAAAGGCTTCGAAAGTTCATGTTTTTTATTTTTAATACCGTTAGCATTCCATGTAGCAATTCTCAATTTTTCTTGGTTCATCATTTTGGGATAAATAATTAGAATAATAAAGCAGAATTGCCTACACCACAAAAATAGAATAGATTTGTGCCGTAATGACCATGAGGTGTCTGAAACCTGGACGTTTCTATGCATAGAAAAATAATTATAGAAATATAAATATATGAAAATCCCTGCTATCCTACCGTTTGTTAAATGTAAGAAGGCTGTGGGAATAAAACCGACGTTAACCGGAACACTTGTCAAGCGCTTGGTCTCACAGCCTCATCAATCAATCATTAAAAAGAATCGAGTCGTGAGTCGTAATAGAGTAGTAAAAAACAAGATATTGTTCAGAAAATGTAACTAAACCATATGACCACGATTACTGGTCGCACACATAATAAATAGAACCATGCAAAGTACATTTAGTTAAAACCACGAATTTCAACAATCCTAAAAAAGTTACATACTGTATAGTGTGCAACAGGCAAAATGAAAATTCTTTAAATCCGTTAGTCTTTCACATCGTGATATTCCCCCCATTTGGGGATTAAAAACGTAATAATCTGTACGATACATATTTTTGCAGTATATTTGTCCTGTAACAATATGGTCTCAATTTCCTCATTTAATTAAATATCAACCATTTTATTTACTTGGTACATACTATGTATGCCATATACCATCAGCATCCACGTTTGCATACCCATATTATATCATCAACCCGAAGACTTTTTGTACAGTTGTTATTTTCGTTATTTCACCAAACGACTTTCATGCATTCTAGAGGGAAATGTATAATTAACAAACAAAACCACAAAAGTAACTAAAACAAAAAAAAAAGTGGACGGTTCAAAATAATTATCCAGGGTTGAATAAATAAATTTAGTGAATGTGTGCTCATACATAAAAAAAAAACATCCGGTTATATTTTTCTTAATTTTTCATTTTCCGTTCGGTTTCTTTTTTATGATTCAAACGTGAAGAAACGTAAATCGAGCTGTACATTTTGCAATTGGGATGTTTATTATGTGCGAAAGAAACAGATGCACGTATATGATTATCACATCAAAATAATTAACAGGTTATCAAATTGATGGTGATTTGTCGAGAAAACGTATATTTATATGAAAGGTTCGTATGGCCATCGTTTATTTATAAAACGGAGGTAATGAATTTTCCATTTCCGTTAAAAAAATACAACCATCGCATGGTAAAAAATTATGAAATTCTTTTCACTCTCTCTTTCTCCCGTTTCTTGTCTTTATATTATTATGGTAACGTACCATCGCATTATTGTTTGTTTTGTGAAAAAGGAAAAGCACTTTTTTTTTGGTGGAGTGCGGAAAAACAAAAATGAAAAATATTTACAAGCAGATAAATGAAGAAATTATTCCATCGTCTTCTTGTAACGTTTTGTATATATGGGAGAATTATTGTTATCTCAAATTTTTTATCTTTTCGCGCAAAAAAAAGGTGAAATATCTTCTTTGCTCTCGGTATATATGCACGACTTTTTATGTCTTATAACTTAATCAATGAAATAAATTGGATGTAATCGTGAGAGATGTCATGATCTCGAATATTTATCGATGTAATTTAACGGTTTTCGGCAAATTTATTTAATGATATTGGGTAAGGTCTATAAATTGTTTAGCTTTACCAATTGATAGACTCAAATCAATTGGCCAATGAAATGTGAATAATTACGTTTTTTTCATAAAACCGGTGATTTGTACCGAAAATTAGTTACAATTTAGAGAAATGGCTGTGTTTTGGGAATTCAGAAATTTTCATTTAATAGAACTTAAAAATTATCCGCATGATTCTTCTCTCGAATGTCATGAACCATTTCATTTATCAAGGTCCTACTCACACACCTTTACATGACAACAGGTAAAGGTGTGAATAAGAGGTCTTAACCGGTCTGAACAACTTCAGATTGTCGATATTTGCAATTTATCTAAACTTTAGCAGTGGACGTATAGCACACAAGGCACAGTTACCGACTACAAAACGTGCTTTTATATCCTCTATCCTATTTATATCGTGGAGATTTATTAGTGACAGCATTGAGTTCTGATTTAAAACATGTCAGCAATACCAGTTTCATCACAATATTGAATGCGTCTCTTTTTGCTTCGGTGAAGTGTTGTGAAGATTATTATAACCCATGCAGCTAATCTATATAGTCGGTGAATTTTTGCAAAACAATTCAAACTACAAAATTGGTACTGCACACCAAATAATCGCATTATTAGCGACGATTGGTGTTTTGCAATATGAAATATGCCAATTCAGGTATAGGCTTGCCAATTTATGAACCTCGACTTCTTCTACCTCAGTGCGCAACCATCTATTGATCCTGATATATCTCCAAGCTTTTTTAAGTTCTTTCTGATTATTTTGTAGTCTTCGCAGATTATCTCAAGTAAAAGTCCATTGCAACAAAGTAGTTTCTAAAACAATATTTTTACTTTTTATTGTTGCTAAAACCATCTGATCGGGTCTAGTTCTTGAATTTTTTTTTGATTTTAAATACTTTGAAACCTGTCAATTCTTTTGAAGAATATGTTACCCCCAGTATTGAAATAGACAGTGAATCAGGAATGGTTTGCAAGATTTTTACAATATTCAAGGCCCATTATTTCAATATAAATCAACCTTTACTAGTTAACCTAATTTAATCTTTTACAATTAACTTAGCTCTCATACTTAAAAATTAGCTTCCGTCATCAGGTCTTTTACATAAAAACCGTGTTTTAACACAATAACTGCTTCTAAATATTCATTTTTATGATCAACTTGGTTTAACGTTTGTGCGACTAAAAACGGATGGACGTGGTTTCAGCCGTGGCCTTCTTTAATTTGAACACCTGTAGTTCTTCTTTTGTTTTTTTTCTCGCAATGCTTGACATTATTGATGAATTAGGATATGTTCATAGAACACACTAAAAGTCTTTTTTAATTAATGTTTAGAATATGTTATAGAAAATGGCATCTTTTATTCCTAAATACATGTAATTTCTAGAGATAGCGATACCCGTCCTATCATTACCGTAATTCTTTCTAAAGTAATAGAAATAATTATGCAAAAGTAAATTTTGAAAAAGGAAAGCCTTCTAAGGTTAACAATGGAGAATATCAATTGGGAAATCATTCGACTTTTAATTGAGGACAAAATTGATCTTAAAGTCCCAATCAAAAACCAAACACAACTTGAAAGAGAAGTAGAGCTACTCATAAAAAATATTCAGATCGCAGCATAGGAAAGCACTCTTTCAGAGGGACACAGAGTCAATAACGTGATTGAGAAAACGCTTGAACCTAAAAAGATATGTTCTAGAATTTTCCGTGTTATTAGCAAGGCCTTTGAACAAATCTGGCATCGAGGACTAAAATATAAATTGCATCGCGACATCTTCATACAATGAAGGGATATAAATCATACAATGAAGGGAGATATTTCAGAATGAAATATGGAGGAGAGTTCTCATCACTTAAGATAATTGAAGCAGACTTACCACAAGGGAGCGTGCTGGGACGAGTTTTGTATTTGCTTTATACGAGAGAATACTGGAAAAACACATATTGCTACCTTTAAGGATGATAAGTTTTGGCGGTTGGAAGTACACCCAAAGAGACAACCATCAAATTACAGCGCACATAGTGAATGGAATTGTCCACTGAACAAAAAAATGGAGAATAAATTTTAATGAGCTTAAGTTACACCACCTTTACCTACTTTGATCACTTACCTATCTATACAAATAAGCGTAGGAAATACCACATGTGAACACGGCAAAATACCTGGTGACGCTCGACGCCAAGTTAAAATGAAAGGGGCACGTCAAGAAAAAAATTTAAGAAATTGATATAAACTTCTAAAAAATCTATTGGCTAATTGAAAGAAAAGTGAGCTTACGATTCACAGTAAGCTGCTTTTACTTAAGCCTGTGTGGACCTATGGCATCCAGATCTGGGGATGCACAAAGAAAACGAACGGTAAGATTATACAAACGTTCCAGAACAAAGTACGGCGATGCATTGTCAATGCACCTTGGTTTATTAGAACCGTTAGTCCTCCCCGGTCGGGAGGTACTGAGTTTGAATCCCAACAGTTGAAGTTTGCAAAAGGGATGCAACCATAGGCCCCCTGTTGAAGTGCAGAATCCATAGGCCGAACCATGGTCCATGCCAGTACAGGCTGGTTGGAGCAATGCAATGTGCTGATGGTATTCAAAGCGAGCCTGTATTCGTGCGCTCTCGATTTGGCTGGTGACAGCGTAAGGTAGGACGTTAAAAACACCCGCGAAAGAGTTGGGTGTGCTTCAGCCCCATAACAGATAGTATAGATATATACAAAAAAAAAGTACTTCGAGCTTTGAAAGTAATAGGATAAGGCACACAAAACATTGTAAAACTTAACAAATCATAAGTTGCACCGTTTCTTGCTTCGCGTGTGCTACAGGCAGTTGGCGAAGAAGCAGTGGAAGAAAAAGAAGAAACATCAAGAATCATATTGAAAGACTGTTATGTTGACGATCAGCTAACCAAGTTACAAGTACATTGCTAATTCAATAAAAAAAACAAGGTGGCTGTGTCGTCTGCACGGCCGTAGTGATACGTGATAATGTAAATATGTAGTATGAGAAATGATAGACTGTGTGGATTTATCAAAATCGATTTTTTTATTACTAGCAACCGCGCCATCGGCGGTGTACAAACGATTAAGTATTGTTCGATGGTACGAGAAATACGATATGAAGGGGAAAGTGTCTGCGGTGATGTTCCTTGTGGTGAATGTGATATCGAGGCAAGTGCCTCCCAAAGTCGTCGGGTGAGACGCCTCTGATTGAGATCCTTGTTTCGAATTAAACAATTTGAGTTTCACAAATCTGTTTTTTTTATTTTTGTTGTAATCTCTTCATGGTTTATGATACCGCCACTGTAATCCCATTCCATGATGCTATATAATAGACTAATTAATTTTAACTGACACTATTTGGTATTTAACTTAATTTTTTAGTGCTAATTTTACTATCTTTACCTTTATTATTTATTATTTTTACTTAATTTGTATTTATTTTATTATTATTTGTAATTTCAAATAAGTACAAATGGCATCGAATCGAACGCAGTTTTTTTTTTTTTTTTTTTTTTTGAAATTTTGAAATTGGCTACTGTTCTGTCATAGTCATAAAGAGCGGCATAGAGAACGATTCTTGTATTTCAGTGAAACTACACTGAAGATGTAAAGTGACATCTATTACTATTAGTATGTACTATTTTATATTGTTTCATTTCACACATATTTGTATGTAATTCGCCTCAATGTATGCATTATTGTAATACCAACTTTCATTTGAAAACAAATAATTGCAATAATTAGGCAATTAGAGAGACATTCAGACTGTATAGTTTGAAATTTATGTTTTCTTTTTAATTATAATTAATGTGGATATTAATTATTTCAATTTTAAATTAATTAAATCGTACTGTTTTTTACACAAATTTTGACATTAAAATTCGTTCAATTAGTTAATGCATTCTCTCGCTATCACGGTAAATCGCTCTAATCAGAGGTTCGCGGCGCACCCTCCCCTGCCTTCTGTTGACCACAATGTGAAAATGCAAAGAATGATGCATCGAGATTAAAGATAAACCTACGCAATAATGTATTTAGAATGAAGTATACTTAATGAGTAGTCTCCATGCAAACAAGGACAAATTTCATTCGATTTTCTGAACATGCTAGTCTTAGTTCTGAGTTTAAAAACGTTATCACGTTAAAATTATGATACGTGTAGATAAACTAAGCTTAAGAAAATGTAACTAAAAACCAAATTTTACTGAACCTTTAAAATTTGTAAACCTAATTTTTTTTTAATATTAATTACAATAATGGGAATATTGTATATATATATATATATATATATATATATATATATATATATATATATATATATATATATATATATATATATATATATATATATATATATATATATATATATACTGTCGGCGGCATCAAAGCTGTTTGATCCTCTTGGTTGGTTCAAGACTAAATTATAAATATTTTCCCTTCAAATTTGGTTACAGAAGCTTGGGAGGATATTTTATCCAAAAATAGGTTACCGATATGGTTCAAACTGAGGGAAAATTTACAATTGGTAGAACACATTGAAATTTCAATCTGGTAATTTTTACCACATACAGTGACTCTGCTGGTCTACAGATGACGTTTTAGTGAGATTACGTTTTCCAAATATGATTTGACTACGAAACCTACATATGAAAATCAAAATATTACTTTTATTGCCCTCCTTAAATAATATACCAATGGAATATGATTTTCTATCGATGACTATGCGTCGAAACCGAGGAAAACTAAGTGTCACCCACCAGCGGGTGCTAAAAAAAAATCAATAGATACTTTTTCATATAAATAACTTTGCTCTAGTATACAATACGCTCGAAGACGAATATTAAAAAAAAATGGAAAAACTCAAGAAAAATCTTTAAGATTATGGTGAAACTAATGGAAAAAGAAATATCATTTTCCTCTAAACTATAAATGAAAATCTTGATTTTATTATAAATTGAAATAGAACAAAAAATAAAAATCTATTGAATGTGGTTTGGTTGTGAATGAAAATTTAATTTTATGAAAATATAATTTTCTATTTTTTGTTTTGTTGTATTATATATTTTGAAAGGATGTTGATTGAGGGTTATCAATAGAATATATATGTATTTATTTTTTTTTTTTTGAGAGCACCAACAACAAAAAAACCCAATAAAATAATATAGAGATATTTATTTAGGATTTGAAAATATAAAATAATTTATATGTTATGTGTCTTGGAAGTTCCCAAACCCTTCGGATAATTTTCAGTTTTTTTTTTTTTTTTTTTTTTTTTGTTTGATAAATGAAAATCAATACATATAAACATGTTTCAATGTTTATGTATGTAACAAAATTGTTGAAATTAATTTAGACATTTTTTTTACAATTTATATATTATTTGAAATTAAATTAAATTTGATAGTTTTGGTATTTAGGAAAAGGTTTGGCATCTATTTTATCTTGATTTAACTGATGATTGATTGATTGATTAGACTGTATGATCAAGCTCTAGGCTTATCTCTCCTATAGTGTCAGGCCTTTTCCTATTCAGCAGTTTTACATAAAACAATATGATGTTGGTATTTATTTCGGTTGACGCTCTGTTTTTAATTTCTAAACGGAAATTTCGTAGATTTTCGTCAGCAGATGGGCTGGCTTGTGGAATGATTTGCTAAAATTGTTGGATGTAGTGCCAACAGCGATGATGGACCACTCCTTATCTCTCAACGTGCAATCAGCACTGGTCTACTCCAGATCCTTGGGAATCATACTATAAATCTAATTAATTTTTTTAACATCCATAATAATATACCATTTAATTTTTATATTTAATTTATTATTTAAAACATATTCAAGTTAAAACGTAGTCTCTTTTGTTTTTTTTTTTTTTGTTCTGTTCCTTGCCGCAGTCGTACTTCAACTATTTTTTCTATCCATTGCCTACTCGATTACAATATATACATCGACTACTCAGTTACACTATCTATCGACTACTCTGTTACAGCCACAATAGATTTATCTAATTTATTGTTATAATGGTGCATACCGTATCAAGTTCCATTTTTCTCTGATACACCGCTATTTCGCATCTTCCGATGTACGTCAATGTGTTAAAAATTGGTTATATTTCGCATAAAAATCGAGTTGGTTGAATTTTTGTCAACGGTTCATCTTTTCAATTGACAGGAATGCGAAAAGTCCTCGATGATTGTCCACTGCGATGTATTCTGTTGACGTATAACTATAAAGGGTGTCCCAGTAAGAAGTTAAGATTTAAAAATATAATAAAATAAAAACGGCTTAATATATTTTCAAATTTATTTTTTCGTTTGAACACAATCCTCCTGGCGGTAGTTGATTCCGTTGTTCTCGGCCGTTGGCAAACATTTTCGGCAACCATGGATTGTCGACTAGGTAGCTCGTATCACGCACTTTATGCACAAACTTCTAATTACCGTTGGGTGTGAGTCCCGTGTTTTACCAAATTTTGTACGACCTTTTCATGGAACTAATTATCTTTGTTGTTGCAGTAAATTTCCAACATTTCCCACTTTTGTTGAAGCGTTACGCGAGTCATTTCGTCAACTAAAATTAATATACTGACTTTCTGTCAAAGAAATAATGACATAAGTGTTGCCAGAGCCAAATAACCGATATGTCAAATATAAACCGGTTATTGGGACACCCTTTATAAGACATTGTGTATTGCCATGTATTTTATTAGTTTGACTGTATGTCTAACTAACCGATGTTTGTTTCTGCACTAATGACAAAAGACAACAGCAATCTTTTCTGAGGCCGAAGCTCTCCCAACTCTTTCGCGGTTTATTTTAAACGTCCTACCTTTTGCCGTCACCACCCAAATCAAGGACGCACGAATGCAGATTCGATAAGACAATTTTCATTCTCTTTAATCTTTTCAAATTGAGGTTCGGATTGGTCAGCTTTGCGCTGGGTTAGAATTCCGAGCATAACACCAATTTAACACCAATTTTATCTCCTAAACCTTGCTTTCGCCATCACCGCTTCTTATTGCTGGTTATAATTAGTTCATTTTTCGCTATTAAGTTGTTAAACTGCCAATGCAATTGTTATATGATTACGTTGCAATTAAATTGCAAATCTTTACAAGCTTATTGTAATTGAAGCTGTGCTTGTTTAAAAGTGTCTTTCTCGTCATGTTGTAAAAAATAACTATAGTTGATTTCATTGCTACTACATCTAGGTTGCCTACCTCCTCAAACTATATACTTGCCGAATGGTTGACTCGATGTATTTCAATATTGGGTTGTGCGAGCCCCAATACATTAGAAATGGCTAACATACTAATGCTAAGATAACTGGTTCTGATGGAACCCCTTGCTTGTCTTTGAGGTTGCCGTTTATTGAACGGGTTGTTACTCAGACCTTCAATTAGTTTACGCATAATAAGGTTATTTTTTCTGCAAATTATTGAATTTTTAATAGTCGTTGGAAGGTCCGAATTCAACAAGCGTCTCTTCACACGTAGCAGACCATTTTCATCTATAGAACAGAGCCATAGGAGCTTACTTGGTGTGTTTGGTGTCTTCAACTTTTTCATATGTTTAATTTCTTTGATGAAATCCTCTTGGCACAATTTAAAAATTATTATTTCTGCTTGAACTCCTTTAAATGTTGAAACGTTAGCTGGAAATCTTTTGGAATAACTCTCTCCATATTCATCAACACTGTCTTCTCTTTCGTTTCTACATGTAAATACTGTTAGTGTTCTGTTACATTTACCAGTTACCAGTGAACATTCATTTTTTGATTCCACAACACTCCTGTTGTTAGCTTGGATGAGGAGTCAAACACTATACTCGAAGTTTTGTTGTAGTGTTGTCTTGCTTGGTTATGCCGTGATGCAGTATCTTCCGCATCTGACCTACGTTCTCCGGTTGATGAAAAATAACTTTCTACCTTGACTTCATCTTCGTTGCGACTTTTTTCTTTTGGGATACTGTGCTTTCGACGAGCAACATTAGCTACTCCTCAATCTTTTTGGTAGTTATTACAGTTGTCCTTTGCTGGCAATATATGGTTCCCATGTTACAGGTTACAATTAACCCTAACTCAGTTTTCTGTACCATAAAGGATCTTTCGGATCTCCTTTGATTATATTATTGTTAGATATTGACGGATTAAACAGCGGATCAGTTAGTTGTATTTTTTAGAGATGAGTTCATTGGCTTATGTCAACGTCCATCTCGGGTAGTTGACGATTGAGGTTTTCAAATGCCAAAGCTTCAATATTTAAAACAAAATCAACTGCCGGCCTCAGGGATAATTTGGTGTGCTGACAAAATCCGATTTCCTTTCCACCAATACCCGAAATCTTAATGTTTATCTTTTGTTTTTTTAAGTTGAACTGGTTGGCAACCTTTGCCGAAATGAATGTCGCTTGCGATCCTGGGTCTATTAATGCTCTTAATGGTATAAGCTATCCGGTGCTAGTTGCTATACTCTAACTACGGCAGTCGGTAATAACACGGGTGATAGTTGATTCACTTCGAAAGTTTTGGCTGTAACATCGGTTTCCGAGGCCAAGTTGTTGCAATGAAAACGTGTGTTGTGTTTTCCATTACACACTAAGTTATTGCTGGGCATCTATCTTTTTGATGTCTGGTCATGCTTCGTGTACAAAGATTAGCAATATTCACCAATCCTGCTCTTTTCAGTATTACATTTGTTTTAACAAGTGACAAAGCTTCACGTTGTAATGGCCTGTACATTGTTGTATACCCAGCAAGGTGTGGATAAAGTGCATTCACACGTATCAAAGGCTGTGCACGTATAATATGGCTGTCTTGTTGTTTCTCATTGTCTCTAAAGAAATGAGGAATCTCATTTCCAAAAAATTTGAAAAGTGTTCTAATCTGGGGACTCCCTTTGAGTTTTTCAGCGTCGTTTCATATAGTCATATGGAATCCGGATCCAGTTTCTCCATTAATAAATGACGTCTTTGAATGATTCAAATATGGAGCTCATATTGAGCTGCTGAAGGTTGTATAGCATGTCTTTTGCAATATCATGCATAGCTCGAACTGCTTGTTGCTGATGTTGCTTGCAGTGTTGATAAGGACAGTGAATTAAAATAGTTATTCGCTAACAGTCTTGGGTTGTTTCTTAGGCCTTCTCGTAACTCTCCCCTGTGGTTGCTAAGTGGTTAATAATTTGTGCTGCTTCTTTTTGAAGCTTCGTTTTCAAATATACTTTTTCGAGTTGCTGTTTGCTTCTAATCAGTCATTAATAGCTGTCAGTTTCCTATACATCTATCGCTTAAGGACCTCCTGCTTCTTGAGTAATTTATTAGTGTTATCTGATGCACCTGATGGTCGACTGATGCTCGTCGCTTTCTCCTCCGACTCGTTTTTGATGGTATATGCAAACGAGAGCATTTTCCTTTGTGGTTTATTTTTGGTTTATTTTTCCGTCGAGCTCTTTCTTTTTACTAGTAGAGCATCCATCTTCCGTTGATTATACAAAATTGACTGTTTATTGGCCAGTTCGTGCGTCGTGTTATTCTGATTGCCGGTTGTTTTTTGGCGTTTAAATTTTTATTTATTCGTCAATCGTTCAACGTTTATATAACTTCAATATTGATTAATTTAAGCCGGTTGTTGATCCAGCTCGAGGGACCATGTAAATTTCTAGCTTCTGTTTAGAATTGTTCTGATTAGTAAAATTACCACTGGTGAAATTTTACTAATCATGAGAACGTAAACGGTTTAAAAGTAGTTTTATATTTTGATTAATTCTAATTATTATCTGGCTTATATACTCCAAAAAAAGTCGAATGTTGAACGTTGAATGAGCCTGTTTGGTATACTAAACAATGCCTTCCAAAAACCTTGAGTTCTATTCTCAAAATGTGGCCACTTTGAAAGTTTCGATGTGGTCTGTTGTAATTTAAATCAGGTTCAGGAATTTCCTTCATTGATTTCCCAATCAAAAACTTCAAAAAGGCTATAAATAAAGGTCTGGAGTTCAAAACAGATTATATTTGAATCAATGTCGTGTTCAGTTCTTTAAATGTAAGATGCGGTTTAGATGATGCTTAACTGATTTTGTTTTGTCTTCTTACAAACCACCAAAGTGGGGACCATATGCTGGATTGAAGACAAAATTAATTCTATGTGGGTTAAGAAAATGACATTTGATTTGATCGAATGCTTTCTAGCATTCATAGATGTATCAGACCTATATAAAACATTTCTATCTCTTTGGTACATCCGATAACCAGGCTAAAACAATTTCAAAATTGGTCCATGCATGAGTTGAATTTAGTTCCAAATTCGCACCGTGTTTTAAATATTTCATTAATCGACACAAAATTACTGTGCGGCACATAATTCAAGGCGTTTGAATAAAGAAGTTTATTTAATATTGCAGCCATTACGATGCCCAGTATATTTCCCATAGAGTCTTTCACACGAATATACACTGCAGCACCATAAGCTATTGTGTGGACGTAGTGTAAACACAAATCTCAGAATCAGGATGCTTTGAAAGAAGTGTAACGAGGTTCTGATTTTCAGCTTCAGGCAGTTCATCATCCCAGTTAAGTTTTCCCAACCACATTCATTTTTTATTAATATGACGCATGGAGCTAACAACCCAAGTGGAGCCCTTTGGGATAGTTTGGTTAATCGGATATAGGTCTACTCGAAAATTTGTTATATTCTAGAAATTTGGTTTCTTTTTCAGAATCTGGTATGTGTAAGACTAACAATTGGTCAATGGTCATCATTTTCACAACTTGAAGCCTTATTCAATAGTGATGACATATTCTCATGTATTTCTATAGCTTCGTTAGAATCGTGACAACCTGTTAATATGCTATCAACGTAAAAGCTGGATTTCAATCTTCTGGCAGCATCTAAATTCTTAATGTGGTCAACATCTTAAAATTCATCAATATGGTCAACTGTCAGTTAAGCTAATGAACGACAAGCCAAAAATGGAGCACTTGATGTGCCATAGATAACGACTTTGAGAGGATACCGTTGAAGATTCTTATCTAGTGAGTTGCCTCAATTTTGTTTAACTGGAAACGTATTTGTATCATTGTGAGGTCTTATGTATCGTTGGCGCGACTGCCAAAATATCGTTCAATTTGTATTTTTACTGGCTCCATTAAAAACTTCTCTTAAGCTTGGTAGTACTGATTATGCTATTTGATTATACAGTGATGATGTTAGTGATAGCCCACGTTGATCTAAATGGAGTTGTTCCTTCCAGCAATACGTGTCTCCATATGGCCCAGTGCGCTGTACTCCTTTACATAAATTTCATATATTCTGGCTTGATACTTTTGTTTGAACAGAATTTTTTCTCTAGCAATAAAAATCGCTTTATAACTTGATGATACGTTGAACCCTGGATTTTTTACGGTAACTTGAGCGGCAGTTTGAATATGTATCTTCCATCATTCGTTGTTTTGTTGGTAATAAATTTGACATTCATTTTCGACCGAATCATGCACTGCTGCTTTAATTTCCCAAACACGACTAATCAGCTCTTAAGTTTCATTATTCGAGATTGTTGGGCGAAATATTTTTGACCGTTCTTCTGCTGTCAAGTTATTTTTCAGATCAAAAATTTCATAAAATCCATCATTACCTAGAATAATATCAAAAACATCAGGATTAATAAAGGATGGGTCAGCTATAAGGTAACATATGTTTTATTATTGGCCAACGAGTAGCAACACATTTATTGGTAGGTAGCATTGAAGTTAACTTAGGTAGTATCAATGCCCTTACAGCGATGTCACTTTTAGGATCACTTTAGATACAATATGCCGTTTCTCTTCGCCCTTTGTCACTCCAACTTTTTGGGAAGCAAATCCACTAACTGTCACTTTTGACAGGCTCCTATGGATTCCAATACGGTGTACACAAGTTGCACTGGTGAGTGTTGTTTGCGAGCTGAAGTCGGGTAGACGTCTTGCATGAGAATTGCCAAATTCAACCTTGATGTTAACCACAGTAGACAATAATATATTTACGGGACCCAGCATGTGTTAATACAATATGTTGCAAATTGTAATCGTCAGATAAACAACAATACATTGACGATTTTGGTGGTGTGCTCATCTCACATTCAAGCTTAGTGCGAACAATTGTGGGCGTTTGTTAGCATGAGTTGATGCATGGTGCTTTGTTGATTGAAAGAACATTGTTGAATGTTGTAAAATCACTACTCCCAATAAAATTTGATGATAACTGCGGGTTTGATTGAATAATTTATTCGATTGTAGTGGTTTTTATTTTGGGTTACCTTATAGCTTATCTATGCCCACATAGATGGTTGGTTTCTAAGAAATTTATTCTCCCCGTTATACATTAAGGCTTTTAAACGTCCATCACCTGAACAACTAATGGTTGTGCTTTTCGCACAATATACAAACCAGACGTAATTGTTTGTACCTTACTGCGTGCAAATGATTAAATATGGAATGTTTCAATGTTGTGCAAGTTTCTAGCGTATCGCATCATTTGAGTTCGTTGTATAGTAGTTCAGTTTTGGTCAGTTCATATGACCAAGAGGTTGAGCGTTTTAATAAGCTTAATCGTTTTGTTAAATTGCAGCCATTAGATTGGCTAACGAATCGGAACGTTTAAAGATAATATTTTTAATTTATGAACAATGTCATGGGACTTAGTTTTATTGGTAATGTACAATGATATAGTACTATAGATAAATTATGAGAACCCCTTACAAAGATTGATGCCAATTTAGTATCTTTCAACCCAAAAGACCACAAAAACCAAAAAATGTAAATGATTCAACTGCTCTAAAATCATTTTATTTTTAGAGCTGTTGAATTTACTCAGAAGGTGTACAATATATTTCAAAGTCGCTAATACTATTCAGAAAAAAGTAAATTTTCCTTGACATCTTTATTTGTGTTGGTAACATTTAGGTAGGTAAAGTAAGATAAGGTAGACTCGTTCCTTATGTATCATTTAAAAAACAAAAGTCACCAAATTATATTTCTTCCGTGTACTATTCTATGCCATTTAATTATGTCATTTATTTAATCATTCTCTTTAGGGTAAAAACTATACAATGGCCTATATATCGAGTGAGATAAATGCTTTTCTTTATAATAAAATCAAAATGTTGATATCGATCTGGCCTAAACTGGTGAATATTTGTATATTCTACTTAAATAAATTTAATTTGGCAGCCCAATAACACCACCCTACCAAATCTCAGTATATACATACTAAATTCAACTGCGGCTATGCATACACACATGTTTCCACTAAAACGTAACCAATCAATATTTAAATGAAATTTATTTTCCAAATACCCAACAACAACAAAAATAAAATAAAAAAAATATTAAATTCGATGTGTGTTGATCAAAATAATATACGTAAATATTCGAATACTCTACTTATGTATCGAAACGAATCTATTTTGTTGGATAAGAACACTTTATTCTTGTGGTGCGGTTAATGGAAATCAATAAATCGTAAATTCCATATATGTTTATGTGTATATATTGTGAACGTTATAAATTTACGTTTAAGAATACATTAATCTTGCTCCTGTTTAGTTACAAATGTTATCACACAAAAATGAACGAAAGTTCAAAAAAAAAAGTTAATAGAATTCGTGTGTAAATATCCTAAATTCTCTTAAATATCGAATACAATATATATGTGTATATATATATATATATATATATATATATATATATATATATATATATATATATATATATATATATATATATATATATATATATATATTTTCCTTTATCTCCAATTTAGGAGCATAGGGCGTCCACTATTCTGAACCATCTTACTCTACTTGGGGCTATTGCTTTTATTTCTGCCCATGATTTTCCCAGGTGTTTTGCCTCTGCTAGCATCGTTCTCTTCCATGTCATTGCTGGCCTTCCAACCTTTCTTTTTCCTTGTGGATTCCAGTCTAATGACATCCTTGTTATATCACTTGATGCCTTCCTCAGTGTGTGGCCAATCCATCTCCATTTCGTCGCTTTATTTCGGTCTCAATGTTTGACTGACATGTTGTTATATGCAGATTGATGTTACTGATCGTGTTAGGCTAGAAGCACTTAAGTATTCGTCGAAGGCATTTGTTTACGAATACCTGTAGCTTCTGTATGATTTTTCCTGTATGCTCCCATGTCTCACACCCATACAGTAGTACCGATTTCACAGAAGAGTTGAACATTCGTATCTTGGTCTTGCGCGATAGGACAGAAGTATTCCAGACTTTGTGTAGCATGTTGAATGTTTATCTGGCTTTATTTATACGTTTGTGTATGACTTCTTCTGTTACTGTGCAACCAAGGTATACGAATTCATTTACATCTTCAATTGGTATATTGTTGATGTGTATCGGTGTGGTTATATTTGTGTTGAGTCTCATCGCCTTGGTTTTCTTGATATTAATTTTGAGACCAACTTCATTAGCTAGATCTGATAGCTGTTGCAGTTTCTGCTGCATGTCGGGGTGTTTGTGTGTGAGCAAGCATATGTCGTCTGCATAGTCCAAATCATTGAGCTTACTAGTTAACCCCCATTGAATGCCATTAGGGGACTTGTTATCTAGTTTCCGCATTACACTGTCTAATACGATTAAGAACAGCATTGGTGAGAGTACGCAACCTTGCCTTACTCCTCGAGTGTTGTAGTATGTTTCACTTTGTTTGCCTTTGTATTGGATTCGGTTTCCAGCATCCCTGTACATTTCTTGTATGAGTTCAATTAATTTCTTTGGGATGACCATTTCACAAAGTGTCTGCCATATTGCGTTCCTGTTTATCGTATCGAATGCGCGTTCGAAATCGACGAAGAGCATATACAATGGTGAATTTCATTCATTGGATTGCTCAGTGATGATACGGATTGTGTTGATGTGATCAGTGCAACTTCTTCCTGGTCTAAATCCAGCTTATTCGTTTCTTAATTTTGCATTGATCGTAGGTGAGATTCTGTCAAGGATGATCATTGCAAGTATTTTTATTGTTGTGTTGAGGAGGGAGATACCTCGCCACTTCCTACATTCTCTTAGGTCACCTTTCTTGGGTATCGTAATTATCAAGCCTTCTTACCATTTCAGTGGGATTCTCCCAGAATTCCAGATTTCTTGGATTATTAGTGTTAATATGCTTGCAGTTGTAGATGAATCTCCTTTGAATATTTCGGCGGTTATATTGTCTGTTCCAGCCTATTGTTCTTCAGTCTATTAATGACATCTTTAACTTCCCGTTCCGTTGGTGGATGGGTGTTGCTAGTTTCGTTATTGATGTCAATCAATGACTGGAGATTTTCGGGGTCGGCGACTACTTCTTCGAAATATTCCTTCCATCTCTTTAACTGTGCTTCATCTGTTGTTAGTACTTGACCATTAGCGTCCCTTATAGGTGGTATATTTGTAATTTTACCAGTGACCTTTCTGGTGTAGGGCTCGCATATTTTGGATTGCTGCTGCCTCTTCAGCAGCTTTGAGAATGTTTTCTGTATATTTTCTTCGATCATTCCTTGCCATCTTTTTTACTTGACGCGCTGTTTCCTCGTATCTACGATTCACCTCTTCCGTGTTATGTTGGCAAATTTGCAACTTAAATTGACGGCGTTCCTCAACTTTCTGCTGATCCAAGGTTTCCTTTTGTATTCTCTGTAACCGAGTACGTCCGTGGCAGCCTTGATATAGGCTTCTTTTGCTTGGTTCCATCTTTCTTCTATACGGGTGGCTTCAGACTGGAGATTGAGTTGGAGCGTTTCATTGAAAGTGTTTCTTGTTTCAATGTCTCTCAATCTATTTGTGTTAAATTTCCTCCTATTTGTCTTCGAATGTTTTACAGCTGCTGGCTTGATCTTGAATTGTGCTATTACCAGTTGATGATCGCTGTGTACAGAGTCCATGCATTTCTTCCCATGATAGTGGTTAGGTTGATCTTGTCTGTACCAATTTTTGCATTGAAATCTCCCTGTATGATTTTGACGTCATTTCTGTGCGTTCTTGCTACTGTGGCTTGTAACTGCTCGTAGAACTCATCTTTTGTTGGTTGTATCTTCTGCATCTTCTGTTGGGGCATATTTTTGAATGGAACCTTTGCCACTATAATTCTGCTGTTAACTGGTTGCCATTCCATCAATGCTTTCTTTGCTTTATTTGTTGTTAATTATCCCCACGCTTTGTTCATGTGTGTCATCTCTACCAGAGAATAATCATATAATTTCCATTGCTCGTGTTTAATTCTCCACTGCTTTTCCATCTGACTGCACTGAGGCCGATGTTAATCTCAATGTTATAACGTTTCATTTCCTTCTCTTCTTGTACTTTATATAGCCTTGAAGTTTCTGTAAGAGTTCTGATGTTCCAGTTTCCGATTCGTGTCCGTGTAGATAGCCAAGGGTCGATATTTGCGTTGGTGTCCGGTTTGTGTTGTTATTTGTAATAAGTGTTCGTTTCTGTAATCATTTTAGTTTCAGATTAATGAATAATTGGTCCATTGAATCCTAGCCAGTTTCCAGGGCTGCTGGATAAGGTATACTGGCATACCGGAGGAAGGTACTCATTCTTCTTCATGTTTTGTACTTTTGCTTCTTAGATGTTCCCAAGCGGTCAACCAAATATGTACTAACCTCGCATATGGTTGCTTGACGTTGTTCATGAATGGTGTGACATCTCTTCTGTCTCCTCTGCTCAATTTATTACAGCCTACGACTAAGAGCCATTAGTTCTTTAAAAGATTTTGGTTTCAGGGAACCTTTGCAGATTACAGTTGAATGGTGGCGTTGCTGATATTAATGTTGCTGATAAGAGACGACAGGAAACAGAGCAGTTCATTGAAATTGTGAATGTCTTGTGCTAACAGTAATTTCAACATTTGGCTTTCGGGTAACCGGACCAATTCTGTCATTGCTAACAAACCTTTCCCTTCCCTACACCACAAAAATACTAACTATCGATCGCTTAGGTGTCAGTAACCGGGTCGAGTCTGTCACAACTAACATTCCTCCCAATCCTTCGGTTTTGTTATATGTAACACGGGTGTACGGTGGTGCCTGGCATTCCGGGAGTTCCTGGTTCGTCCTTGGCCGTACACTCTAATCAATCAATCAATTTGGTAACACTAAATTTTCTATATTTTTCCCGCGCTTTTTGTTATGTCAAAATTAGAAATTCCACATTGTGAAATGGAAATAGTGAACGAAACTTGTTGCGCCGTGGTAAATTAAAATTTAAATGTTATTTCGGTAAGTTGATGATTCGTATTGGTGTTTATGAGTTTAATGATGTATTATTTAATGTTTTCCAATAATGTTTAATTAATAATTTATTTCTAAATAATAATGAAAATTCAATAGTACGAGTTTATTATATTATAACAAATTGTGACTTACGCAATTCGCTATAATTTCGTTAAGATGATAATTTTAGAATCTTATTCATCATTTAAGCTTCTTCTCGACACTTCTTTACAAAAATGAATTTTATAAACAATGTCTCGGGGTTTAAAAATGTTAAATATAGCCCTAGGCCAAAATTTGACAAAGGAAAATATTTTCAAGCTTGGAAAGAAAAACTCAATTTTAAATTGCAAAATTCAACATTATGGATCGTCGACGATTTCTGATAATACAGAACAGGAATACAAAGAAAAACTTGAATGAACAGATATTCCTATCGCATTCGTAGTTGAAAATGAATTTGTAGAGAATTGTCACCCAGAAACTCCAGAACACTTATCAGCCGATAATCAAATCGTTTTTACTTTTGAAATTGAGTCACAGCCGAATCAACAATAAGTTATCTCTCCAAGTAAGTATTAAATTAGTATACTTATGTATATTTTAATTTTTTTATATAATACATCATCCATTAATTGAAGTTTTGGGCTTTGGCGTGGGGTGAAAAGGTAGCAGATAAACAAAGAATTCGATTATATATTGTTTTAGAAATGTTAACAACATCACTCATAGAGTATGTAAAAATATTTTTGTCAATACTCTTAGAATAAGTCATGGAACAATCATTAACTGGTTAATGTAAAAGCTAAAACAAAAAACAGTCAGATCATATCAAAAACTAGCGACGCTTACCTTTTTTCCAAACTAAGTCTAAAATAGTGAAAGATACATTAACACAATTCTTTGAAAGCTTATCTAAAATGGAATTACATTACTGTAAAGCATCAACCAGTAAACTATATTTGGAGCCGGAATGGAAGAGCAAAAGTCGTTTATACGCTGAATATAAAAATAACTGAAGTTTCCAAAAAAATATCGCACCAGTATCGATCACCATGTTTTCTAGTGTATTCGAGCGTATAAACTTAAGTTTGTTTTAGCCTAAAAGATATCAATGACATTTGTCAGGGCCAACAAACCAAAAATAGTGAAGATGCAGTATACTCTCTCATTTTATTTTAAGCGAAGTGGTTCCAAATTTAAAGAACTCCGCAGAGGAAGTGATATTTTATAGTGATGGATGTACCAACCAAAACCGTAATTCTATACACTCTCAAATGAACTTGTAAACATTGCTATGACGACTACTGTTTTACTCGTGCAGAAAATACTCGAAAACGGCCACACCCAAATGGAAGTAGATTCCATGCACTCGGTTATTGAGAGACAAATTAAAAATAGAACCATCAATATTCCGGCTGACTATGCTGATGTCTGTAGACAAGCGAGATTATATCCTAAACCTTAAATAGTTAAATATTTGGATTACAGATCGAAAATTTTAAATTCAGCGAATATTTGCAGAAGTTTGAGGAAAGTTTTTGGCAATGGTAACGAAAGAAAACGATATTTTGCAACCACACTATGAAGGTATCCAAACTGGGGGCATTGGTCAAGGCAATATCGAAAATCAAAGTTTAGAAAATGGGAGTGTGAATTCAGTTGAGTTAAACAAAAACGGTTCTATCGATGAAAATCATATTAAATATGGAGATTTTCAAAATAGTCAAGGTCGTATTGGATTAGAAAACTATGTTCCATTTAAAACAGATAGTCGATCATTCGTGATAATAATAACGCGTCGGGTAAACAAAAGTACCGTTCAGATAATTTTAACCGAGGTTCCTATTTACACGAGCGACCCGCAAGCAGTATTCAAATAACATATTCAAAGGTCAATCCCTAATTTTTCTGGAAATGGTAACTAAATAGAGTTGAAACATGGATCAACGACGTACAAAATCCAATTCAATTATTCAACCTAGATCCTATTCAAACATTAGTGAAAGCGAAAAACGCTTTAATAGAATCTGCCGCTAAGACTCTTAGAGCCTACCCAAATATGAAATCATAAGGGGATCTGAAGTCCATATTAACCGAAGAATTCCATATAGAAGTGAACAGTGCCGAGATACATAAGCTACTAAGAGAACGATATCAGAAAGAAGGCAAGACATTAAAGGATTATCTGTTGAGGGAAATCGCTGCGCTAGGTGAAGTAGATAATTCAGCTATTATTGACTATTTTGTAGAAGGTGTCCATGGTATCCCATCCAAAAAAGTGATATTGTATGGTGCTCGCTCATTCAAACAATTATAAGAAAAAATTGAAACATATCAAAGTATTGTTGAAACGAATCGTCAGTAAAATTTCATGAAAAACACACTTTTAGAAGACATTTTAGAACCACATCGTCATCATCAAGGGACTTGTGTTTCAATTCCGGTAAGCCAGAACACAAATCAAAATTTTGCTACAAGAAGTTAGATGGGCCCAAATGTTTCAAATGCCTTCAGTTTGCACATAAATCAACCGAGTGTTCAAATAAAAGTGATAACTCTAACTGAAGCACACCGCATACAACAAATATCATGGAAAAAAATCTTGTCTGGCGCAAGTTGATGAAAGCTCTAATCAATGTACCGTAATTCTAAATGGTAAAACAATAGACGCAGTTATTGATACTGGCCGTGATTTTATGATCATCAGAGAAGATGAATTCCTTAAATAAACGATTCTGGTACTGGGGAACTCAATGGAATTGGGAATTTCAAAGTAAAGCCTTTAAGTACTTTTACTTCAAACTTAAATGTTGATGGTGAAAGTTTTGAAGAGCCAATTAAAGCTGTGAAATCAAATATGTTATCCGTTCAATTGTTGATCTGGTACGATGTTTTAAAACACGCTATTATATTTACATAAAATGGGAAGATAACCATACGATAATATTGCAAACATGGCTCCACCTATAACTGCGCATATAGGTGGAAAAAGAAAATGAAATTGAAGTAGGTGAAAACCGATTCTCCAAAGATGTTGTCAAGTTAGTCGTCACAGAATACGAACCTCAAAGAATGCTCATTCTTAATAAAAAATCATTCTACGAAGTAAAACTTCAGTTTGGCAACTACCTCGTTGACTTACTCTAACAGAAAAAGAAGGAATTAGGAAGCAAATTGCGGAGTGGCTAAAAAGATGGCATCATAAGACCGAGTATCTTGGAATAAGCAGCACCAATTGGTAGTTGTGAGCAGTGAATTTCTTGAACGAATAAGACGCGCGCAGAAACAAGATGATAAACTGAGGGTCATTAAAACATTATTGCAGCATGGAGCCTACGAACATTTTGTAATAAATCATGAAATACTATACAAAGAAAATGATCTTGAGGAGCTCATATTATGTATACTAAAAGCGATGGAGACCAAAATGATTCATACGGCACACAAGGGTGGTCATTTTGGTGCCAAAAAAATGGCGGAACCAATCGCGGAGCAAATATTACATTCCCAAACTTCAGGATAAATGTAGCAAATTTCGTACAAACTTCATTGAAGGAATATTGGGCGATCGAAAACAAGAAAAGCAAGAAGGATTCCTAAACCCTCTGCCAAAAGGCGAGTATTCTCTTTCTACTTTACAAATTGAACATTTGAGACCGTTGATATCGACTAATAAAAATTATAAATATGTCAGTGATAGATGCGTTTTTCAAATTTGTCTGGATTTATCCAACAAAAACGATAACAAGTTCAAAAGTTCTGACCAAGATGAAAGTTCACCAGTCAGTGTTTGGAAACCCCGAACTTGTATTGACTGATAAAGGAACAGCTTTTACTTCCCAGCAGTTTGAAGATTATTGTTTGGGGAATTAAAGTAGACACACACTTATCACAACGAGTGTGCCGAAGATATAGGTAGAAATTGCAACATACAAAGAAATTGCAAGTATAAAGAAAAAAAATTATAATAAATATGCCTAAAATTAATTAACAATATTAAAGTTTGTTTTTATGGTTGATGGAGAGGGGTAAGGTTGAGAAATGGAGTGTTATGACCCTTAATTTTATGACTCAGTTTTTGTTTTGTTAATTAATACACAATGTAGATAGCTACCAGGCTCGGGGCGACCAAAGATCTCCCATATCCGGCTGGATGCTTCCCAGATAAATAATCGTGTGGGTCGAGACAAGGGTCAGTATCACCACAACTGTGTACCTTTACGTGGTGGAGGTAAGGCAACAAAGCTGCGGTCACATCTTAAGGATAAAATAAAATCCTTTGTACGGCTAAATTACAAATCAAAGTATATGCATTTGTAAATAGGACGGTGCAATGGCGAATAAAAGAGGGCGGAAAAGTCCTCTGAGCGCAAACGACATCTATTCAACTGAATAACGTTTCAGTCACAAGACTGAATGAAAACCCAAAGGATAAAAATAAGAGCAAACAATACACTAGCGTAGATAAAGTCAGTCGCTTAACACAAATCGTTAACCAATTTTCCATTTGCTGATCGCAAATGAGGGTCTCAGCTCCATCATATATGGGTTGGAATAGTAGAAACACTAAAGAAACCAATTGACAACCAAAAATGATAAGGTGTCCTATGCTCAGGCACTTAAAAACACCGTGGTACTTGAGCCAAGTGTTTCTATGAAGAACCAAAAGAACAATAAAACAAAATGGAAACCAACTAAAGTTTTCAGAGAAAACCCGATTGTTGGAAAAGAAGCGTCTTTCGCTCATAGCAAGTAAGTAAATACTAAAGTTAAGGCTTTTATAAATTCTGCAGTTTCAGGGTTAGCTATTAAAAAGGTCAGCAATGTCAGTAAAAGCATTATAAATGGGATCTCAAAAGTCGAAGATATTATGTTTTTCTTAACTGACAAGGACTTCGAAGAGGCTGAACTAGTATCTACGCTACCCGAAAAGAGATTACTCAAAATCATTGTATATAATATGGACCGCATAGAATAGCAAGAACCTTAACCATGGTTTCAAAACTGGCCCTAAATACAGCAAGACTGTTCAGTGAATCATTGCGGTGTCACCAAAGGTCTGAAATACTGGAATAAATATTCTGAATAAACGCAGATTACATATCGGGTGGTCTTTGTGCCGAGTTTCCGACTATGTCGGAGTCTCAAGGTGCTTTAAGTCCCATGGATTTGAGTACACTGCAAGACCTGCACAAAGTCAAAGGACATTGCGATGAGGTAGGACATGATCACAAATCATGTCCAAAGAAAATCAACGGGGCTAGCCATAAATGAGCTAGACATAAAAAAGCTAAAAAAGCCTACGATCACATCTGAAAAAACAATAGATTACCCATTGATGTTCCAGATGTCGGGTCGATAGAATAACGACAACATTTAGAATTAATATATGACATTTAGGCGATTATACATGTACAAATATTTTAATTATTTTAAAACGATATCAGTAGCGACATCCCGACCAGTAGCGACCAGTAGCACGTCAATGGGCTAACATACCATGGTAGTTCTATGTGTATTTATATTATGGTCCAAACTGTGCCATAATTAGCACTCAAACGGACGAGGAATTCACAGAATTTGTTACAAGGAGATGCCACTTTGTTATAGACAGAGAAGGTCAGCCAAACACCTATTGCCACAATGGTGAATCAAATATTGATATCACACTTGTGAGTGGTAAATTGTTAGGTAAAGTTACCAATTGGGAAGTAGAAGAAAACTGGTGTTCTAGTGATCACCGAGCTATTGTCGTAGTATTAAAATCTCTAAGCACACATAGTAGCAATCTCAGGCAAGGTTGGCCAAGTTCGATAACTTGTTGAAAACAACTTGGCAAGGTTGGTCGCAAAATTGAAAATTAAAAGGAAAATTACCTTGGAGTATAGCTAAAATGCGGAAAATGTATCAAAAAGAGAAGACACTGCAGCAAGAGTTCTAAGAAATGCAATTTCTAGCCATAATAACATCATGCCTAGACTGTGCATTCAACATGCGTATATGTATACGGTAAATAATATGGGCAAAGCTAGATAGTAGGGAGTATGTACCTTCATTTGTCAGAGATGGAAATAGTTTGATTAATCTGACTAAGCATAAACAAATAATAGTAATAAAGACAAAGCATGACAGCGCAAGAATGTATAAAGGCTATAAGCCTTCGAGATCATATGTCTTTTTCGCGCCCAAGACAATTAGATGTTAAAAACACAAAATTGCGAGAAGAAAAAACTACCGCTAACTGAATGCGGTTACTGTCCCAGACTGATATCCACTTCCTCACATTGACAATTTTCCAATGAATTTTCAAGGTTGCACCGTATATACCAGATGACCCTAATATAACCACTATTTGTCATACTGCGGTCGTTTTAGAAAAATTGGCTTTTCTTCACGAATGAGATGAAGAGCACAAGACATTGGTATCTCAATAACAAAATTATCGTAATACAAATCCCAGACTCACCAAATGGTGTGAAACGTCACCACAGATGAAGCATCCATATATTCCCAACAAAATGTGCAGAAGCATTTTGAAATGCTTCATGGTCTTTCTTTCCCAGGAAAACATACAATGCGAAAAATAATTGCTTCCAAATATTTTTGCCCGGGACTTAGATTTAGATATTGTGTATTAGTAAAATATGTGCGGTCCCTGTCAAAAATTCAAAGTTAACCGTCATATGCGTTCAAAACATGAATATTGTAAGGTTCTTTCCGGCAGGTTTAAACGTATCTACCTATAGATATCGTTGGGCTACTACCACCTTTAAATGGAAATACACTTATCATACGAGCTGTCACCATAATTAGAGCCTTCGTATTCCAATATGTTTCAATATTTTAGTTTCAATTTCTTCTTATGTGGGTAAACCGTTTGCACTCCACATTCACATTTTGCATCATAAAATCCATAGTTCTCTCTTTCATTGCCAGGAAAGATTGCTTGATATCGGTGAGCTCGTCTATTTTTTTACATTTTTGGAGCAGTTTCTTTACGGATACTAACGTATGTAACTCCATGATGCATGATATTGTTGACGATTGCCTTTAAATTGCCACCTTGAATGTTGTTGGGCGATACTTTTGGGTGAATTTTCGTTCTACTGTTCAACAAATCCGAAGTTCAAATAAAGTTACAAAAATGGATAAATGAATCCAATAATTTAAAACAAGTAATTCCGTATCTATACAATGCTTTGATCCTGCACATACAGTAAACAAACCTGGCTAATGTCATGCACATTGCAGTACCATCATCTAAACATCAAGAAACAAGTATATTGCATTTTAAATTTCGATTTAACAAGCTACATAAATCATTTTCTATTGCTAAATTTACGTACCAAATAAAATATCTTGTATCTACATACGTTTCACCTATCCATTTCCATATTATATCCCATCTATATATTCGAGTATACATCTAATATACATATGTATGTTGTTGATACAACAAGTACATTACTCTATAATAAAAATGGTAAATGGGAAAACTAACAGACAAAAACGTAATTTTAAATAACATTGTCTCATCACAATTTATTTATTTTATATGTCATATACTTTGTTTACCAGTATACGTATACATATGTAGTCGTATCGAGCTGCTAGCATTTCGAACAAAAACTTAATTTTTCCGACAAAAAAAAATCGTGATTAGATCTCGAATTTTATGTATATCGGGTGTATAAACAGCACTGTCAATGAACAAGAACGTAAAAGAACATGATTATTATTCTTATTTCGAACTTAAGGTTTTGCGTCTTGAAGAAACAACACCTTGCCAACATTATTAAATGGTTGAAGAAAATTGAAAACTTTAAAAGCAAAAACAAAAAAAATTTTACCATTTAGAAGTTGAGAAGATAAATACAAGTAGATGCAAGCATTGCATATCAATAGCTTTAAATTTTGTTTTTGTCTTACGTCCTATATTCAGTTGATACTTTTACAGTTTGTGCTTTTGTTTGTATGTTCGCAAAAGCTTTTCCGAGAAACTTGAAAATAATATTTTCTTAGTTTTAACTCTAAATACTATAATCTTTATATATAGGAAAAGGAATGATTACAAAATGGAAATCGTGTGCTCCATATATTTTCATCTTTTTTTTTTTTGCTTAAAGTTAAACATATTAATAGCAATAATCGAAAAGTTTTTTTGTCGTCATTTGAAAACTTTTCAATATTTTATTTTACATTGAATTTTTTTTTTATAAGGAATGCCAAGAAAAATATTTGGAATTAGGGTAGAAATATAATTAATATCATATTTGGTATATATTCAATGATATATAATACAGGTAAAATTTTAATTATTAATTTTTAGTCATTTGAGCCATGATAGAAATTATTTTCCAAATCTTTGTTATTGTCAGTAAACTTGATTATAGTAAATCATAGTTTAAACCAGTTATATTATCGTTTTACATGCAATTCTAACGTCATTTTTACTTCAGAAATTTATTAATTTCATGATTAAAAATAACTCGGGAACACCGTCAGGTTTGAGCCCTTTTAAGACATGATGTTATTTGGTGATATAAATTAGATTTTCGGCGATTATATAACGTATTGGTCATAAAACGGTTAATTCAAATGAATTGTAATGTTTAATCAATTTTTTTTAATCTAATTTATATTATAATTTTTATAATTTTAAATTTTTAAATTATGTAATAAATTAAATAATTGTAAATTGCAGGCAAAAACTAATCCAATTTGTTGCAGCATAAGGCTTGTAGATATTTTATTATTATATCATTATATTATGGATTAATTATTTATAATTTACAGGTGAAAGGTAATTTAATTTATTAATAACGGCTTGGAGAAATTAACCCATTAATAAATTTTGCTTTTAGGTAATTTTTTTCAGATTACAGTTGAATGGTGGCACATTGCAGTTGCTGATAAGAGATTGATTGATTGATTGATTGATTTAGAATGTATGGCCTAGAACTAACCAGGATCTCCTGGAGTTGGCTGGGCCCACTGTACACCCGTTTTTACATATACTTGGAAGGTTAAGGTAGGATTCTAGTTGAATTATTGAGATCGCCCCGGTTCCAGACACCTTGACGGCACATAGTTTGTAAATTTTTGTGAGGGTAGGGAAAGGAAAGGTATGTCAGTAATGACAGAATTAGTCCGGTTTCCCGGTAGCCAATATTCAAACTACTTTTAGTATAAGACATCACAATTCTACTGAACTGCTCTGCATTTGTCATCAGTCACTCTTGTCAACAACTTCAGTGTGCCATCATTCGTCTGTAATCTGCACAGGTTCCCTAAAACAAAACAATTAACAAACTAACTACTCTTAGTCGTAGGCTGTAATAAATTGAATTAATTTTGCTCTGAAATTATAATTAATTAATTTTTAATATAATAACATCATTATACAATTTAATTTCTGGAAGCCATAGTCTGCAATAAATTGGATTAGTTTCCACCTGAAATTCATAATTAATTAGTCCATCCCATCATTAAATACCAAATTATAAAATTTAGCAAAATTTATCAAGACAACAATGTACCAATCTGTAACTATAACATTAAAATAGCACAATGCTACAACGCAACAAAAATGCGCTATGAATCAAACAAAATATCAACACAAACGCCTCTTCCCATGTTCGTCGGTATAAGACACACAGTGCAACACGCTTGACGATTTTGGTCTCCCATCCACCGAAACTCCAGTCTAAAGCCTTTTAGAGAGCTATTCAAACCATAAGGCTCACAACATTCCAATTCAGCTTCGCACCAATAGTTTCAAATCGCATTAAAGCCCTCCAAGCTCCGCCTTCATGTAAGCCAGTCCTACTTAAGCCGCTCCTGCCCGCTGCACGCAGCGCGACTCGCCTTAATACACCAATACTATATGCCACCACCACAATATAATTTCCATTTAAATACATTTAATTGGCACAGTGTCCAAAAATTACTTTAAATAAATACTTAGTAATCTAATAATATAATATTATAAAATTATAATTCTGCAATCCATAGGCTGTAATAAATTGGATTAGCTTTCTCTTAAAAGTAATATAATAATAGAATACAATAATTTAATGCATCATACCATAGTAATATAATATTATAATAACATACAGTACAATCAACAATCAAAATAATACAATCATACAATAATATAATAATTCAATAAAATAACAATAAAACAAAACAACGTAGCTCAAATTATAATAAACCATTTGAAATTTTCTCATCAATAAAAATATAAAAGTATAAAAATAGGAATATAAAAATAGACATCCAAAACAACACATAAAAATTAAAAACAATATAATAGTGGCATTTTGAGTATTATGACCACCAACTGTACAACATATATTCACAAATCATCTCATACTAACCACCGATAGACATCCCAACACACACAAACTTCACAGCAACCCAAATTACAGATTTACAGTTTTTCAAACAAATTTCAAGCTGGGACCGATTACAAGAAGAAGATACCAGAAGCTTGCACCATTAACGGTGCCATCAAAATATCACCTTTGCAACTAACCTCCATTGACAGCAGACAAAAATTTGCCACTCAACCAACACGCGAGCTCTACCGACATCATCCATCCCCTAACAAAAATTGCCAATTTAGCCGGACGCTAAAAGTCCCCAATGAGCTCTGGTTCTACAAGTGAACCAGACCTCACTAAACCAACTGTCGGTCTACACCACTCCGATACAGAATCAGTGAAAAATCAGCCATAGCACCCCGCGACCGTCCTCTGAAATACATAAGCAGCAATTGCAAAACTAGCAAATTCACTACCAAGAAACATCCCTACCAAATCAAAATCACAATCCATATGAAACCGGCCAATCCCGGTCATAAAAGACATCACAAAACCAAACAAAATATTCGAAGCAATGAAAGTCAATTCAGGAGGTGGCTATGAAGTTTGCCACGCTCCACACTTCACCACCACGACTCTGTGACGATTCACATAAAAACCATCTACTATTCCCAAAAAGAGGAACTCAAAAGCCCTACTCTATCCCAGCAACCATGCTCTCCGAAATAAGGTATGTACAAGACCACAATCCCATTTCATTCCGCCACGATACTCACAGACACGACAATCACCAAACAATCAGAACGCCAGCCACACAACCCAAATCCGCCCAAAACAAATCACCCTCACTCACTGCACCATGCAAACCCAGAAGCATCGCCACCGTTTCACATCCATACAACTAAAAAACATCCTTGCAGTCATCCACAATACTTCCACCAAATCCCAGCCGGAGTTCCACAATGTTCCGTCACTGTGCATACCCAACAAACCGTTGGGAAAAATTGAAACCTATAAATAATTTTATTAATGTGATAGTATTAAAAAATATATATACATATTTATATCTATTTACCCAATTTACACTTGGTCTCATGACACCTGTTCACTCCTTCCCTCCTGACCTACAACACCCGTTTCGTCGAAACCAGTATTATAGATAAAGGTAAAAAGAATAAAGAAATCCGGTATCAAAAGACCAAGTGTAAACACTCTTGGTTAATTTGATCATTAATGATCATGAGAAATATAAATGGTAACATTTGTGAAAAATATAAATGGTAACATTTGCAAATTGCACAACCAACTACCCAGTATACACACACTGCCATTATTTTAGGTAAGGTAAGGTAAAAATGAAATGAATCTGGTATTGAGTGATAAACTAGTTACATTTCTAATAATATGTAAACCACATATTCTCCATGTACATAAACCTACCATAAATCATATAATGGAGGGGAAAACTAACAAGAAAACAAATAAAGAAAATTATAAACACAAAATTTCTTCATTTCTGTCGTTTACTAATGTTGATTACGATTGATTTTTTTCCCCTCTTTAACAGAGTACTCTGATTTTGTAAGTCAATCGAACAAAAAACCGGAGTACTCTTTTTTATGTATGTATTTGTGTTTTTTGTCAAAAATTTGACAATTTCGTCTGTTAAATAATAACAAATAATCATAAAATAATAATTTTCATTTTAGTTTTAAAACGAAACTCCCTTTATTTTACAATGTTAAATATTTTGTTCATTTGTTCTTTTTTTAAAACAATATACAATTAAATAGCATCAATAAAACTTGTTGTAAAGATGACTAGTCATAAGATGACGTTGTATTTGATGAAGGAAATGATGATAAAAAAACAATTCTGAAAATTTCATCCACTTTAATCATAATTTATAAAACGCTTTTATAAAAAATTTTAAATCACAAATGTTCAATGATGTTTCAAACACAATTGACCAATAAATCGTAATTCGTAAATGACAAAAAAACAAAATAACAGCAGAATGACAGTAAAGTTATTAGTATTGGTGTAAAAAAGGGGCAAATCCATCGAAAAACTCGGAGTAGACAAAATCACTCGGTGGAAAAAAGAAACTTGCACTGAGTGCTGTCAGAGTAATTTTTTAATGGTCAATCGAACGTTATATCAGAGTACTCTTTTTAACCTTTTTGCACTCAGTGCAAGTTTTTAAAATCAATCGAAATCCACATATCTTTCTCCTTTGTAATGAAAATATTATGTACCAAGTCCGATGGTACCAAGGGCAGTTTCAAATCATCGTCATGTTGTGTATGCATATTATACAGATAAATAGAGTTGAAACGATATCGAGTTTAAACTATTGCTTACATTTCAACCTTAATATGATAATTTACCAATAAACACGGCGAAATGTTACTGGAATTTGGTATACACAGTAGACACACATTGGTTGTACATGCATGGTGAAAAGATTTAAAAATCAGAAGAACACTATTGGTTTCCCTGTATTTTAACCGTGGTTGAGTTGGACTCGACTCGCAATGTATACGTTATAAAGTATATACTAATACTTTTTATTCACTCTATATAGTATGTAACACATATTATATAGAAAGCATGCATGGAACAAGCATGTAACAAGCATATATATAATAACCCATGCATTCACCATGGTAAATTTTGTTTGTTTTTTCCCGTTATTTGTAACGAACGAAAAAAGATCAAACAAAGACAATAAGAAGGCAACAAAGTGTTTATAGTGTTCACTATACACTGAATAAAAAAATTAATTTGTAAAGGAATGTAAATGATGGCTTTTCGATTTAATAAAATGTTAACTGCTAAGAAATGGAATATTACTATAGTGGAAATACTACCTGTACTCTGGAAAAAGCGGTAGAGTTCCATTTATAATTATTATGTAATCCATTACATAATACACACACTCCTATCACTATAGTTTAATATCGATTTTAACAAAATAGTTTCCTTTTACACTAAATATTCTATATAAAAATTTAAAAATATAAAACTTTCGTATAGTAAAATAAATTAAATTAAATTAATTAATTAATTTTTTGTGAAACATTTTCTTTTTATACACTCCACAAACTGAATCTAAAATTAAATAAAATATATAATAAATTATAAAATGAAGAGAACCAACAAAGTACGTCCGATCTCTTCAACGATCAATCATCGACCCCCATTGAAGTTGCTGATAAGATATGACAGAATATAGAAAACAGAATGCAGAGCAGTTCGATAAAATTGTGATTGTCTAATGATAACAGTAGTTTGAATATTTGCTACCGGGCAACCGGATCAATTTAGTCATTCCATTGACAAACGTTTCCTTTCCCTACTTCACAAAATTAGTTTAGAATTGTGCCGTAATGATCATGAGGTGTCTAAAACTGGGTCGTTTCTATCTTGCATGGAAATTTATTTATAGGAAAATAAATATATGAAAATCCATCCTATCCTACCGTTTGTCTCACAACGATGACGAAAGTCGATGAAAATTGCGATATTTCGAAAAACCAAAAAGCTTACAAAATAAAATTCATAAATGTTAGTAAGCTTGTTTAAGTATTTTGGCCCAAAAAATACTTCATAAATTTGGTAAAAATATACATGATGCCTCCTAGCATTTAAAATTTGTGAAATTTTTTGGAACATTAAAATGTTTCAAAAATCCATAATGGTTAGCTTGCCAATACTATGAAATATTTAAGAAAATTAAACATTTTCAAAACATAAAATTCATAACGGAAAAAACGGCTTAAGTCTATATTCCATTATAAAAAATTGTTGTACAACAAATTTTCCAACATAATTTTGTTAGCAAAATGAAAAGGAGATATGTAAATGTATAGGGGAAATGTTGCTATAAGTTGCTCGAAGTTGCTATACAAAAGTAACGAGTAGAATAGTTTGTATGGCAACATTTAATACATATATAGAAATACGTAAAATTTGTGTCTCGATGAGTAATAAGTTTCACACACATAATGATAATATTTATTTATTTATTTTTTTTTTTTTAAGAAATATAAAAAATTACATGTATTCTCGTATAGATTACAGCATAAATGTAATGATTGAGCTAAATTTATCTGTAAAATAATAAATTTTCATAAAAAAATAATAATAATATTGACATGCTAACCAAAGCTAACTAAGTTTATCTACCAAATGTAACTATAAAAATTTTTCAAAAAAAATTTGTTGTACAACAATTTTTCATAATGGAATAGAGACTTTATTTCGAAAAATTTAAAAATTTACAAAAATACTTAAAATTTAGGTAAACTATACCTTGTCATTTGAAATTGTGTGTAGTATTTTGTATAGTTGAAAGGTTCCTAAAATTTCTTTAAAACGCAGGATATTAAACCTATCAAAATTGTGAAGTAATATTATGAATTTTTTTTAAAACTGTTAAAGTAGTGGTGAGACTGCTTATTTGCTTGCCTATTATTGTGTAAAATTTCGGAAAATTTAAAAATTACAAAAATTTACAAAAACATTTGATGGCTAGTCCGTTAAAACCACACTTGCGATATAATTGACCTAACCGAAGATTGGAGTCTCCTCGGTAGTAACATTAAAAAGTTGATTTAACTTCCACTTTTAACATTTTTGATATCTTAGGAACTTTAAGTATATATCTTGGAGTTAAAGAAATATTTCGGGATAAAAACAGTTGCAAAAAGTCATAAAATGCACAATTGTTAGATTGCTAGTATTATGGAACATTTGAGAAAATTAGAAAGTTCTAAAAACGCATGTTAGCCTTTCCAATTGTTTGTAGTTTGGATAATAAACATGTTCTGAAAATTTCTTAAAATGAATCAAACCAATACATAAGCTTCTCCGATGGGCACGGTCATAGATTTTTGAATATTCAGGAATACTTGAGTACGTCAAGAGATGTTTTTTGTGTTTTGAAGTTGGATTCTAACCAGGAAAAGGTCAAGGTTATTTAGTTGACCCTTTCATTTTGGAAAATCGCCTCACAGGAGAGAATTACTTAATTTTTTTACAATATGATTTACACGGACTACTATAGGATGTTCCTTTAAGCAACCGAAGCCATATGTACTACCAGCAAGATGGAGCACCTTCGCATTTCGCTCATCAGGTAAAGCACCATTTGGACAAAAGGTTTCATGGACGTTGGATTGGTCACGTTGGCCCTATTAGTTGGCCGCTCAGATCTCCCGACCTTACTGCACTTGATTATTGTTTATAGGGCGGGTTCTGCTTTGTGTACAAAGTAAAAGTGGACACTCGGAATGCACTGATTCAAGGTCTAAGAAATGTTGCAGCCGATCTAAAACAGGTGCAACAGGTGCCCTTCGTAGACGAAGAAGAAAATATTTAGAGGTGAATATACCGCATTTATTATGATAATTATTAATTATTAATTATGTATGAAATTTGGTTAATTTTTAATTACGCTATAACTTAAAAACAAATGAAAATCGGATAACAAAATTTGGGTTATTTGTTATTGTTTTCACGTATACAATATATTCCTGGAGAATTACAGATTCCTCCCAACTCGAAATTTCTAACGAATTACTAAAATTTCTATTGTGGATCAAAAAAGAGCCAAAAATACAACTATTGCCTTATTTTGCTTCTATTTGCAGTATCGTTGGAAGTTTTTTGTTTTACATTTTTGATAATTTACGAAAACTCTTGAAATCTATAGAACATTTCGGAAAAATTTCACAAATTCAATAAAACATAGGACAGGCTAACTGTCAACTGTCATTTAAAAATTGTGAAATATTTCGGAACATTAAAATGTTGTAAAACTGCATAATTGAAAGCTTGTCAATACTATGGAATATTTCAAAAATTTAGAGAGTTCCAAAAATGTATGATAATTACATCAACATTTTTTAGAGCTTGAAAAACAAAAATGTTCCGAAAATTTAACAAATTTTTTCTATTAAGAATATTTATCAATCGCTTAAAGACCTAATTGAAAAACCTGTATTGTCTAGTTTTGGAGGTTTCGAGTGAAACAGCCAAAATTTTAATATAGATTGGATTTTTATCCAACAAAAACGAGCGATGCAATAATACGAGTAAGGTTACTGAGCCAAAGATCAAATAAATAAAAAGGAAATAAGCATTTTCCGATTGCCTTACTTACTTGTTGAAGCTGGAAAGTCACGTGTGTAATAAAGGCCAACATCAAGGTGACAGTTAAGCGACTGACTCAATTAACAAAACTCAATGAAGATGCCTATGAAGCTTCAATTAAGTGGCAATTGGAGAATAGTTCCCGAGTATTAAAATTGAAATTAAATAGAACAGGGAATTAAATTGAGAGATAATCTCATTCATTTGAGCGACATGTGCCAATAACAGCATTTTTATGGTTCACGCTAGTAGTTTATTAATCGCTATGCTTATTGTTCCAACCAAAACCCTAACTAAAGCACAAATAAAATTGTTAGCCAAAAATTTACTGTCGGGTTTCGTTGCTTGTTCAAAACGGGATAAATATTGACTCAGAATATTGTTGATCTATTTCGGGAATTGTAATTTGCTGGATAACAGCAAATCCATTATCCAAGATAGACCAAACTACATCAATGAGATCATAAAGACATATTATCAGGGACAAACAAATTAACAGTTCTAGCTGTCTAATTTCTATAGGCTACGAACCTTACATCAATTGCAAATATAACATAGCAGCAATGGTGTAATGATTTAACCGGCACACAATACATTCTTCGGTTCGGTACTCAAAATTGTCGCAGAACCTGTTTAAACCTTGAAAGAGTAAACTTGGTACAATCAAAGGATATTTAGAAGAAGATATCGAAACCAAGACATTACAATAAATACTCTTTTGAAAAATTGAACACCATTCCTAGAGGAACACTGACTTATGAGGGTTGACAGTTGTTAAAAAATATCTTTAATCAAGTATGATATGAAGCATCTAATTTTGCTAATTTTGATTCTAATTTTAGAATCTAATTTTTGAACCAAGGCAGTACATCTGGAACTGGTAGCGGATCAAAGTAAAGTTATAAAGATAAGCTCCAATAATGCCACTAATTTTAGAGGACCGGTTAATCAAGTTCGCGAAGTAAGAGCATAGCAAAGCACAGGGTCAACGATGGAGGTATAAAATAGGCGTGTTAAGAATAATTCATTGAGTGAACACTTATCTCATCTTGAGCACCGAACTTCGATGGATTACGGGAAGTTTCAATGAAATTTAATTGCTAATTAGCTCATCCAAATGAAATAGGCGGTTTTGAGGGTATATGCGGCAAAATGCTCACACACAATAACTGGGTCCTATCATAAACTTTGGACATTTTTGTTAATCGAACACTAATATTTTAGATCCATTTTTTGAAAGACTGCTTTACCAAAACTACCAGTACATGAGCATGGCATTATCCGCGTCAAGGCCTATCAAAGATTAAGCTAGACCGTACGACGGATCTGAAAAGAATTTTGCATGGAATACATTACAACGTTGCAGTCAACACATTGGCCTTATACTTAAAGATGACTTGCAACTCCCACTAAACTACAGCTTGAGAAGTGTTCTTTCCGCACCCAGGCAAGAACAACGAGAAACACATGAGTTGAAGCATTATTTGCAATTAAACTTTAAACATCGTTTTATTACTCATTGTGTCATCATATAAATTGTAGAACCTACCGTTTAAAATGAAAATAATTTCCAAGAATGGTTGATTCAATATTAAAGTATGTTTTCAATCTTAAGTTATATTCACTTTCCACATCTAAAAATAAAAATCTTTCCACTGTTATTTTTAATTTTCACCTGATTCTTAGCACAGCAGGTTTCCGATTTTTGAGTAACATAAGAATCAATAAAATTAAAAAAAAAAATTGTAATTTTCACAACGTTATTCATCCCGTCATATACTTGAAAATTGATAGACAAGCTAAGGGTGTAGCAACTTTTAAAAAAACGGATTTATACTGTAACATTATGAAATGATAATTTTCGTTTTAAATTTTTTTAAACTTTTAAATAAACAAAATAAAAAAAATATTTCGATGAAAATGATGATAAGCTAATGATGGTACCAAGATTTTTCATAAATTTCCACATCAATAATTTGCACACCAAGACAGAGGCTAACACAATATAAATATTAAAATTTATTCCATTAAATGTTCAATCCATGAGATGAAAGTATCAGAAAAAAGCTCTGCCAAAAGAAAAAGTTAAAATTATTTACTACTTGTTTCATTATTCACTATACTTTTATTTTATTGTTACTTCACTAAAGGAAAAGTAAATGTGAGTCAAACAATATTCGAGGAAGGGTGAAAATCAAACATAATATACAGATACAATGAAAATGACAAGAAAATGTTGTAGGGAAATGAAAATAAAAGTCGACATTTCATTGAATTTATGATGATGGTATTTATTCATTTTATTGTTCAATGATCAAAAGATTTTTTTGTTGTTGTGTGCTTTTGTACTAATGTTTTCTTATCCTGTATATATATGTATATCCGAGAGTATAGAAGATATATGTCGTTTCTTCATTTCGACAGAACACAATACAAAACATGTATGAATGTGTGTACATATATATGGATAATAGATATTTTTTGGAGAATAAAATTATAGAATTTTCGATAAGAAATGAAATTCATTTCAATTTAGTCTTGTGTTTATGTTGGCTTATAATTTATCAAGATGACGAATAGTATTTTTAACAATATTAATGTTCTTTTCAATTCAATATCATATTACAATATAGTTAACCATCAATGACATTATATATTATGTGTTTGTCGCATATATCATTAATCATCCAATTAACCAAATTCTGTTATAAGCTTCGTTAAATTGTAAGTCTCCAGAGCTTTTGTTTTAAACTTTGTAGAACTAATAAAAATATGGATGCGACGCCACAACCATATTCATATTGCGCTTAAAAAATGATACTTGATTCCATTTTAATTCTTAGTTTGCGCTAAATCTATATAACATCATAATATAACAAAGTTCTTTAATTCTAGTCCGACTCAATTGGATTTATAAATGCAATTGTATTTATTGCAACTGATATAAAATACTTCTACATTTTCAATAATTAGTTATTAGCATAAAACCTCAAGAATTAATTGATGCCGCTTTCATAAAAAAATTCTGCAGAATTTTTTCAGTAATATTTCTTCGGCTAACCATAACGGAATTAAAGATTGTTTATCTTTTTTAGTAAATTCCGAAAGAGTATACCAACTTAAAATTGAATTGTATTATTTATTACTAAAAAAAGATAAACAAAATTTAATTCCGTCATGTTTTGCCGAAGAAATATTACTGAAAAAATTCTGCAGAATTTTTCTATGAAAGTGGCTTGAAAGCGGCTTGAATTGAATATGCAATCAAATTCGTAAATTTACAAAAGCTTACTAATATCTTTGCTAATTTTTTTTTGTAAAAATTAATTTTTGAAATTTGACTGATTGATTGATAGAGTGTATGGCCAAGGACGAACCGGGATTTCTTGGAATGCCGGGCACCGCACAACACTCGTTTTACACATAACAAAACCGAAGGAGTAGATGGAATGTTAGTTATGAACTAGTTGCAGACAGCTAAACGATCGATAGGTGGTATTCTTTTTGTGGTAAGGAGGGTAAGGAAAAGTAAGTCAGTAATGACAGAATTCGTTCAGTTTACCGGCGCACAATATTTCACAACTATTAGCACAAGACAAGCACAAATATACTTAACTATTAAAACAATCATACGTTCAAAAATTATCGAATTCACCATTTTATGCCAAATACATCAAGTGTTTAAATGAAAATTTTGTTTATATTCACTTTACTCGACACAAAGCACCGAAATTATTATTAAAACATTTTATTAAAACAATTAAAAGTTCAAATTCGATTAAATTCACCGTTTTATGCCAAATACATTATGTATTTGGATGAAACCCTTGTTTATATTCATTTTACTCGATAGAAATTACTGAATTTATTATTAATACAATTTGATTGAAATAATTAAAAGTTCAAATTAGCTCGAATTCACCGTTTAATGCCAAAAACATCAAGCACTTGCATGAAAATCTTATTTGTATTCATTTTTCTTGTCACAGATCACCGAAATCATTATAAATAAAATTCCATTAAAATAATTAAAAGTTCATATTTGCTTGAATTCACCGTTTTATGACAAATATATCAAGTATTTGGATGAAACCCTTATTTATATTCACTTTAATTGACACAAATCACCGAATTTATTATTAATAAAATTTTATTAAAATAATTAAACGTTCAAGTTCACTCGAATTCACCGTTTAATGTCAAAAACATCAAGTATTTGGATGAAACCTTTATTTATATTTACTTTTCTCGACAAAAATCACCGAAATTATTATACATTTTTTTTATTAAACAACTAAAAGTTCTAATTCGATCGAATTCACCGTTTTATGCAAAATACATTATGCATTTGGATAAAACCCTTATTTATATTCACTTATCTAGACTCCAATCATCGAAATTGTTATAGATACAATTCTATTCAAATAATTAAACGTCCAAATTCGCTCGAATTCACCGTTTAATGCTAAATACATCATTTTTTTGCATGAATACCTTATTTATATTCACTGTAAACGACACAAATCTCGAAAATTATTATAAATAAAATTCCATTAAAATTATTAAACGTTCATATTTGCTTGAATTCACAGTTTTATACCAAATATATCGAGTATTTTCATGATAATCTTATTTATATTCACTTAACTCGTCACAAATCACCGAAATTATTTATATACAATTTTATTAAAATTATTAAACGTTCAAATGCGCTCTAACTCACCATTAAATGTAAACTATTAAACGTTCAAATACGATCGAATTCACCGTTTTATGTCAAATACATAATGAGTTTACATGAAACTTTTGTTTGTATTAACTTTAATCGATACAAAATACTGAAATTATTATAAAAAAAGAATATTAAAAAATTTAAAAGATTAAATTCAATCAAATTCACCGTTTTATACCAAATACATCATGAATTTATATGAAACCTTATTTAAATTCACTTTTATTGTCACAAATTACCGAAATTATTATAAATTCAATTCTATTAAAATAATTAAACATTCAAATTCGCTCGATTTCACCGTTTAATGTCAAATACATCAAGTATTTGCATGAAAATATTATGTATTTATATTCACTTTTCCCGACACAAATCACCGTTTTATGTCAAATACATTAAGTATTTGCATGAAAATCATATTAATGTTCATTTTACTAGCCACAAATCGCCTAAATTATTATAAATAAGATTTAATTAAAATAATTAAACATTCAAATTTGCTAGAATTTACTGTTTAATGCCAAATACATCATGTATTGGCTTGAAAATCTTATTTAAATTCACTTTACTCGACACAAATCTCCAAAATAATTATAAATATAATTCCATTTAAATTATTAAAAGTTCAAATTTCCTCGAATTCACCGTTTCCTCAAATCATCGAAATTATTTTAAATAAAATTCCATTAAAATAATTGAAAGTTCATATTTGCTTCAATTCACCGTTTTTATTTTAATAAAATTTAATTAAAATAATTAAACGTTCAAATTCGCTTGAATTCACCATTTTATGCCAAATACGTCATGTGTTTGCATGAAACCCTTATTAATATTCACTTTCCTCGACACAAATCACCGATATTATTATTAATAAAATTTTATTAAAATAATTGAACGTTCAAATGCATTCGAATTCACCGTTTAATGTCAAATACGTCATGTATTTGCACGAAACCCTTATTAATATTTACTTGACAGAAATCACCACTATTATTATAAATAAAATTGCATTTAAATAATTAAAAGTTCAAATTCGATCGAATTCACCGTTTTATCGAAAATCCTAGATTTAAAAAAAAATAATAAAACGAAAAGCTAACGGTTTTAAATCGATTCGTGGCTGATATTTGACCATCATAATACCATAAGCGGGTTTTATTCTATCAGTAGCTGATATTGATTGATGTCTGTTATTGGTCAAAAGCACGAAGAATTTTTGTAATCGACGTACAACATTATATGGTCCATCATACCGGGGTTGTAATATGGTCTTAACTTTATCAACTCTTACAAAGACATATTCGCAATTGTCCAGCAATTTGGGAATACAAATATCTTTTTGAAAAGTATATGTCTTGTACAGAAATAAGATTTTGCTTACAATGACGTAATTGTTCAACTACAGAATCAGTTGTTGGTATAAAGACGGAAGAGGATTTTTTACGAAAAACTCACCGTGTTGTTTGATGGTGTGGCCATAAACTAACTAAGTAAATAAAATAATGGGTATTTCAGAGCTCTTTGCGCGGTATTACCTCGGGCTCTATAAGTGCAGATTTCAATTGCCGATGGAACTGAGTTCCTTGATTGAACGAATGTAGTGGAAATAGTCGATGCAGACATATCAGTCATGCAATACGCTTCAGGCCAACGAGTAAAACGATCAAAACAGGTGAGTATATAATTCCAATTATTAGAAGGCCATCTTTAGCTCTATACTTTTGTACGTTGACATTCTTAACATGAATGTGCCTAATTCTTGACATCTTTGTTTAAACTAGGCCAAAAATAACGAAAACATATCAATTTACGAGTTCCATGAACCCCGGGATGTGCGATGTTATATAAAGTGTCGTAAACCTTCTTACATATAGAATCCGCAATGAATGGGCAATTCTGCCAAGAAGTAACTTCACAATAAATCTCCAAACCTGGCAATTTTAAAGCTCTAATTTAAATTTTGAATTAGAAAGACATCCGGAACCAGAAAGTAAATTCTGAAGTTCTAAGTCAGCTTTTTGCGTCGAAGTATTTAACTGATACTCAAAACTATCATCAACGGATGGTAAGACTAAAGTGTCATCACCAATGTGGGAAGAACAATCAGCTACAGTATCATCTTTATCGCTCACATACCTATAATTAAAAGTTATATTATTAAAGTTAAAATATTTTGAGAATAAAATTAATATAACATAAAAACGAAATTATAAAATTATCGCTATGCACTTATAGGTCTTATAAATATTATATAATAGTATTAATTAAAATAAAAATAAACTGTAATCGGCTTCTAACTTATGGAAAAAGTTTTGAATATAAACTTAAAACATAAATTATTATAAATAAATAAATAAATAAATAATATCCATGGTAAATTGTCAAATATAGTACAAGTGTCTCGACACTCTAGGACTATGTTCAGTTTTAAACTTAATGGCTCTTAGCAGAGGCTTATGATCGGTGTAAATTCTAAACTCCCGACCTTCTGAAAAATAACGGAAATGCTTGATTGCTATAGATAAATAGCTATAAATAGCTCTCTGTCAAATGCGGAACACTTAAGTTTGGCATTTGATAACTTTCGAGAAAAAGTCCTAACGGCTCCCAAATGTTATTATTAAGCTGTTGTACAACAACAGCTGTATTAGACGCATCGGTAGTTATACTGATTGAAGATACATTCAAAGAATGTGCTAATAAAGCAATTGACGCCAATTCGCGTTTTAAAAATTTGACTGCTAAATGGCATCCCTCTGGCCAAGTAAAATTTCTTGGTGCTTGGGCTTCTTAATTAACAGGGCCAAATGTGAGTGAATTGGGGTTAAACATTCGACCAGTTTAGAAAAATATCGACTTACCATGAAGATTCAAGGAAAATTTCTAAATATGAGTATCGGAACCGCATTAAATCGCCTATAATCTTCAAAAGGCCTCCAATCTTAGTACTTCTTTCAGACCATATGGAGAGGACATAAAACTGAAAGTGCTAAAGGTCGGAAAATTCCTAACTCAACCATGTGCTGAAACTCAATTTGTGAAGCTTTATGTTGTACAGAATCGAGTCTTTATGTGGTCTAGACAGCAAATGACCTTCAGTGACAATATGACGAACCACGGAATGTTTAACAGGCAAATAAATTGGTTCGGCTATTAAAGAGGGGAATTTCTTAAGAATCGTCCTATATCCTGATGGAATTAATGCTAAGCAGAGCTGGAAACTTGAAAAAGAAATACGGATGTTCCTCGATTGAATTTTAATTATAAAAAATCTTTTATTTAGATTTATGATTTTAACGTGTCACTTGATTGATTGTTTAATCAGAAGCGAAGTTAGCTACAAAGTTAAATACAGTGGAACATATACAATGATTCCAATGCGTTCAAAACTTATTTTAAATACTCCTCCTCATTTGAATCATCAATTAACTCCACATGCATCGCTAAGAACATTGAAACGATGTCCCGCCAATGGTTTTGTCAATAAATCTGCCACCATAGTTTCCGTAGGACAACATCGACATTTGTAATCCTTGACATATACCTCTCGAACATCAATATGTTTGGTACGTGACGACCATTTCTCCTACTTAATGAATTTCAAACAACTTTGATTGTCTTCGAAAATTGTCGTCGATTTCCCGCAATGCGTTGATCAAAATCGTTGAGTAAACGGCGAATCCAATTCGCCTCTTGACATACTTCAGACAACGCAATAAATTCTGCTTCCATTGATGAAAGCGCAATACTTATATATGTAACCAGATTGTGACCTTCTACTTTCAAGATCATCAGCCCAACTTACATCTGCGTATCCGAATAATTAATCCGAACCATCACTGTTCCCAAGTGACAATTGCAATCCGGCAGTACATTTGAGATAATCATCAGATTTAATAATCATTTCTATTTGTTCCAATCCTCCTGGTTTGGACTGGACAACTTTTTGTGCGAGAATTGAAACCGCTGCCGATATATCAGGTCTCGTATTGATTGTATGTACAATAAGCAACCGAGCAACTTTTGATATTTGTCATTGCCTAACAATAAATCCGTATCTCATCCTTTACCATATCGAATTGATAATGAAACTGAGGAACTTTTTCAATGTAAGCAGTCTGATTCAACGTGTATTGGCCATCTGCTTCCTTCTTGACTTGAAGACTCAAGAAATACTTAATCCCTCCCATGTTCTTAATCTTGAATTTCGAACTTAAAAATGTTTCGCACTTGGAGTTTATCTCGTTGTTATCACCAGCAATGACCACATCGTCAACGTAGATTAACACGTAGCATATTTTTCCATCATGTTTGTCAGTGTACAAGCATGGATCATTCTTGCTTTGAACAAAACCGAAATCGACGAGAATTTGATGAATTTTTCTGTTCCAATTAAGCGCTGATTGCTTTAGACCATATATATTCCTTTTTAGTAGACATCCTAAATCTTCCCCGCTTTCAACTTTGCATCCTGGAGGTTGTCTCATGTAAATTGTTTCAGCCAATTCACTGTTAAGAAAGGCCATTTTCGCATCTAGATGATACACCTTCATGTCCTTGTTTGTTTGCACTATAAGCAATTTTTGAAACGTAGTTTGGCGCACAACTGGAGCAAACACCTGATCATAATCAGTACCGGATTTCTGCGAAAAACCTTGAGCAACATGCCCTGCCTAGTGTCTTACTACTTCTGCATCTGAATTGCACTTTAGCTTGTAAATCCACTTGTAGCCAACTAGATTTGCACCTTCTGGAATTTTCAAAAACTCCCATGTTTGAGTCTCCATCAATGACTTCATCTCATCTGTCATTGTTTGAATCCACAGCCTCTTTTGATCACCCTTGATAGCTTCTAAGTAGCACTTAGGTTCTTGAACGACTGAATTCACCACGTTAATTTCTTCAATAAGTCTCTTTGGTGAAATTCCTTTGTTAGCGCGTTGTGATCGTCTAACGGTTTGCTCTTTATCTTCATTCTGAACGTGATCTTGTATTGGATTCTTTTCCTGAACTTCCTTGGATTCTTTTCCTGAATTTGTTCCTGTTGGTAATTTTTGCTGGATTTGGTAATAAATGGCCCCTTTCGACGAACTGAACATTTCGACTAACTGTGACTCAATCGGTTTCCGGATTGAAACAACGATATGCCTTTGATTTGTAATCATAACCGACCATCACTGTTTTTACACCGTTTGAGTCGAATTTGCGCCTTGTTGGCTTTGGTACATGCATATATGCATAATTCTGATCCGAATTTTCTGAAGTATTGCACATTCGGACTTTTCTGGAACCAGTCTTCATATGGCGTTGTTTCTGTACCCTTTGTTGGCATACGTTTCTGGACATAGTTAGCCATCATTAAAGCTTCGCCCCAAAACTTTTTCTCTAGACCTGCATCAATTAGCATAAAGTGATCCATTTCTACCAACGTTCTATTTTTGGGTTCCGCTGTTCCGTCTTGTTGAGGTGTGTACGCAGTAGTTCTCTGAATTTAAATTCCGCTTGACTTTAAATAATTCACGAATTCATTACTGAAGTACTCTCTTCCTTGATCTGTACGGATGCACTTAGGTTTCTATCCAAATTGAACCATCGCAATATATTCCTTGAATTTGCTGTAAACTGATAACTTATTTGCGATTAGGTAGCTGACTGTAAATTTTGAGTAATCGTCTATGAATGTCACAATGTATAACGATTACTTGGTGATGTGGTCGTTTGCATCGGACCACAAACATTTAAAATGAATCAGATCCATAATCAGATTCGAGTAATTTTTCCTTCGAGAGACACTCTGCACTTGGAGTTGATTTTGCAATCCGCCGTACACTTGCTGAAATTGATGCCTCTAACCAAATTTTATTTCGCCAATGATAGCACTACTTTGATCTCTCTATGGCATAGAACTTTATGCCAATAATGTATGCAGCAATTGGATTCCTTTTCGACCGAGTAAACTTTGTGAGGTTCCTTTAGTCTGTTTACCGCTGATTTCGCCAACTGCAAAAAAACTCCTTAAGAAGCATTTCCATTTTGCATTTCCATAAAAATTAATTTGTTCCGTTTAGCTTTGAAATGCTGTACCTTGACTCAGATGACGCCATCTTTTGGCCGTATGTGAACTTCACAACACCGAAAATCAATTTCACTTTATTCAATTAATTTGCCTTAATTTTTTTTCGAAATATCCGTATTCTTCATCCACTGGGACTAATAAATCAAATTTAAAAAGGAAGTTGGCACCAATTCAGCCGATTCACTTCTGCTAAAATAAAAGCATGCGTGAACTTTCTTCTAAGACCTTAATCTACCGTAAGTAAATGAGTGCCGTAGGTACTAATTACAGATCCATTAGCAGCCGATAAAATTGGTCTTACAAAAATTCCTAAAATAATTCGTATTGTAGGCGACAGGGAGCACAGAAGGTTTGCTACTATGTCAATTAAAAAAATCAAAGTATTCGATTGTGATACAATTATGATATAAATCGAATGAAATTTTTCCGAATTTTTAAGAAAATTCCTAAATTTTAACTAGCTTTTGTTTAAGAGGTACACAAGAAAAAACAAAATTTAAATTAAATTTGTCATCTGCATTAAATTTTAGACACCCATTCGAGGCATTCATACAGACAAACATATACACCAGAATTAATTTTTATAAACTATAACGACTATATAGTAAAATAGTACTATATTTTTCACATTTAAAATATTACATTGTGTTCTTTTCCTATATCGCAAACATTTTACAAGTCAAGTCAACCCTTGATTAATGGTCTACTAAGTAATAATTGAATTTTAAATGCTGCAAATATATAAATTTGTCATATTTAATTATTTCTATGTACATTTATGGTTCGGCTGAAAACTCCACACCCATCTCAAGTTTTTAGGATAAGAAATATAATATTTTGTTTCCCAGTAATATTAAATTGAACTTAAAATTTTATTTATAGAATTTGAATAGCCAATTTACATATCATTCAAAACAATTTAACTTGCGAGTAACGCAAAACCATTTCTATCTTCCTTATATTGTGTCTTCCGTACATATATCTTATATAAGTATATATAAATATATATATATATATATATATATATATATATATATATATATATATATATATATATATATATATCCAATAGGAACACAAAAAATATTGTATTGTTCTATTTATCATTTTAAGAGACATTTTTATTGATTTCAATTTGAACAAAAAGACAAAACTCACAGCTCTAACAAAAGCAACAACAAAAAATGTATGTATATATATATATATATATATATATATATATATATATATATATATATACATATATATATAATGTATATCGACAACATAAAACTACATACATATACATACACTTTATGTTGACATTTTTATTGGAAATTTTATATGATAGAAAAAATTTTTCAAGCGTCGTTTTCTCTCTAAAATATATATTTTATCAAGACAACATGAATTTTTCAAATTGATTGTTGAATATAATTCCAATTTTCTATTTTTGTTTTGGGGAAACTTTTTTTTTTTTTTTTTGCTTTTTTCCCATGGAAAATTGAAAAATTTTATTCACAGTACAAAAAATATTACATAACAATATTTGGAGTTTTCAAAAATTGTATTTACATGCATTTTGTGTGTATTAAATGATGCAATTATTATATATGGAATATTAAGTTAATACAGTATTACATCAGATTGCGTAGGTAACCGACAATTTCACTATCGGTTACCTATGCAATTAAGATATAGATGGCACGATTTCAAATTATGTAAATAATAGTCTATAGATGTCATCAATAGTAATTAATATTTATTGTTACCAAATGTAAAATTGCCTATGCAATCAATTGAATGAATATAATTTTTTAGTTAGCATCAAGCAATCAAAGTGAAAAGGTCAAAATTAAGATACATTAAAAATTAAAATTAACAGTTCAACATCAACACAACACAGGTCCTTCGAGCCGGATTTTGGTATCAATAAGCGTAAGTTTAAATTAAGAAATTCAAAATGTCTGAAAAAGCAAAACAATTGACTGCAAAGCGTGGTGAACCTAAGGGAACCATAACACGTGTATCATCATTTGCTGATAGTATTAATAAAGAATTAATACAAATGAAGTGTCGTCGAGATTACAACTTTTAGATCGTGCGTTCTCAGAATTCAAAGAAACAGACTCCAAACTAGCCACACATGACTGTGCTTTAGAATTAGTCGAAATTAAAAACAAATACATTAACGTTAAGGTTAAGTTAAAGGAGCTTTTATCTGCCACGATGAATACGGATACTAATATGCTGGATCAATTTAATCAGACCATGACGCATACTGCTGTACAGCAGCATAAGTTTCTCGCGAATTACACAAAGAAGTTGTCATAAACGTGCCTTTATTCGATGGTGATTATAATGAATTCGCCTGTTTTAAAGATTTATTCTCTGCATCTATAAATAATATCATTCTTTCCGTATCTTAGAAGTTGCCTTAAAGGGGAAGCTGCCGAGCTCATCAGACACTTAGCAGTATCTGATGACAACTACCAGGCTGGATGGTTATCGATAATTGATGTGATGGTTTAGAACCACGTGATACCTTAAAACATACCACAAATAAGCAACCATAATGGTTAAATCACATAATGTCACTTCAAATGAACAGAAATACTCGAATACAAATCCAAAACCATGCCCGTTATGCTAGCAACTAAATAAGCTATATGAGTGTGATCAATTTTTGAAACAAGACCCAAAAAGAAAACGAGACGAAGTAGTAAAAATAAATGCATGTTTCAATTGCTTATTCACATCACATATAGGGTTAATAAATGCCAATCTCGTCGATCTGGCAGGAAATGAGGTCGCAGACATCACACTTCTTTGCACGAAGGCGTAATATCTGACAAAGCAAGCTTTTATTCACCCAATATAATGCAAGAAATTAATCCATATGGAAAATTAAGCAAAGCTGGTCCATCAAATACAAATAATTCATATACTGTTAACGAGGAACTCAAAATAACTAAGACCGACTCAAAAAATTTACAAGTCGACGATGGCGACGCATGCACTAATTTATCATGCATGGTTACGCCATCCTACTTACTGCTACAACTAGTAGTCTTGATCGTTCTGGATGCATATACGAATGTAATATATTGCTAGACTCAGGCTCACAAGTGTTTTTTATTTCTCAATCGTGCGTAAAGTAGTTTTAATCAAGGCCTTAGAAGAGAAATGTGGTCGTCGGTGGAGTCGCAACTTCAAAAAATAACTAAGGGAAAAACAACAATCGAACTACGACCTTAAAATACGATTGCTCAAAAGTACGAAATAATGAACAATTTGAAGGTCTTCGACTAGCGGATCCCACATATTTTAACAGAAAAAATATTGACATTCTCATCGGTGCTGAACACTTCTTCACTACACTAAAACCCGGTCAATTAATCATTTCTCCAGACAATCTAATAGCTCAAGACACAATCTTTGGTTGGGTCATTTCCGGCCAATCAAAAAACACGAAATTCAAATATATCGAAATATTATGCAGTGTTCATATAACAATTCAAGATGAAACAAACCTAGAGAATTTCCTTAAAAAATTCTGGGAGCTGGAAGAAATTACCACAGAAAGGTCGTGGGACGAAGGCAAATATAAATCTAAAGAACTATTTAAAACCACTACGATATACGATAATTTCAGAAGATTCATAGTACAACTACCATTTAAAGATCATATTCCGAAAATAGGCGATACGTACTTAGCTGCAAAATGTCGGCTTCTTGCCATGGAGTGGAAGATGTCATCAAATATTATGTTCGAACAAATGTATCAAGATTTTCTAAGTGAATACGAATCATTGGGACATATGGTCAAACTAACACCACTGGACTTAATTGTAAAGCATCATGAAGTTTGCTATTTGTCACATCGGTGTTTGGAAGTACAACAGTGAAACCACCAAATTACGAGTTGTCTTCGACGGCTCATGTTAATAATCAAACGGAATATTGCTCAATGATAAACTGAACGGCAAATCTTAATCGACCCTAGTCTAACTAGATATCAACGTATATAATGGAGGAAATCTAAAAATCACCCGATCGATCAGTTTGAGTTAAAGACGATGACATACGATACTTCATCAGCATCATTCTTAGTGACACGAGCTTTATTTTTGGTTGCCGAAGATCCGATCACCAAAATCATGCAATATCTATGGTTATCTATGGTTTCTTAGGATTAGGAAATTTCCAAAGAATTACGAGATTGGTAGAGTAATATTAAGTTAGAATTCGAGGCGCAAATCCAAATCCCAAGGTGTTTCTTTCCAGCATCAGGTTTAATAGAAATACATGGCTTCAGCGATGCAAGTGAAGTTTCTTACGCCGCTTGTATTTATATTCGCGCTGAAACAAACGGCATCATAACGAGTAATTTAGTGACCAGTAAGAGTATGTTGGCACCAATTTTACCCATAAATATTCAAAGATTGGAGTTGTGTGGAGCACATTTGTTAGCTAAGCTAGTCACTAACGTTTGCCAATCCTTTAAGTCCAAATAAATTCCAATTCACCTGTGGACTGCTTCAACCATAGTCTTGTCGTGGTTAAAATTTAGCTCACCAAAAAAATGTAAATCGTACGTTGCAAATCGCTCAGCTGAAATCCACAACTTAATGCTCTACTAGGACAGAATCGAATGGACATTATGCGGTGCTACTTCTTTCAAAGGAGCAACAACTTGATCACCTCCATACTACGAGCTATGCAACGGTATCTTCAAATGAAAAATAAATAAGGCTTCAACCACAAATTTCACGAATTGTATATAGAACTAGTTCATGACGGTATACCACACTATGAGCTACATGAAGTTTGAAGCACCATTTGTCGTAAGATATTATATATCCATCCCGCGGTAGTGAAGAAAACACCAGAATCAACAAAGATCAGAGTGGTTTTCGATGCGTTAGTGAAATCACTGACAAGTCCGTGCTTTTACAGCACCATATGAACATCGTTTTATCACTATAAGTGGATTTATGGGCCGTTCTTTTAAGGTAGAGATAACATCGAGTAATCTTCACAAAAAAATGACGAAAAACTTTATCGAAAAATTAATTTGCAGGATAAACACAATCCATATCAAACTATATCATGTAGTGAGTAAGAGCACAAATAGGCCTCTATACAAGAAAACCAACTAACCACAGTAAGATATGAGACATCGGCCGCTCTCTACCTGACCATCCAAACAGTTAATGAAATTGAGCTGAAGAATTGGGCCAATAAGCATCCAGATATCCTAAACGGAATCCTAGAGGCGAAGATGTTGATCGGCGATCTGAATTTAACAACCGATGATTCAGTAAAAAATCTGGTATTTCATTACAATCTAGCTGGAGATCATTTCCTGTTGCACGTAGTCCTACGCATCCGAGCTTCTTAGGTTCTACAATGCCTTCGAGCATGAATACACCGCAGTAGAGTATAGCTTCATTAAGGCATTGGAGGTAATTAAAAGCAAAGTTACCTTGTTGTCCAATTCAACCATCACATGATTGATTCATTGATTGATTTGATTGATTTAGAATAAACGGCCAAGCCACATTTGACACAAAAATTTTAAATTAATACAAATTAGATTTTAAAATAATTGTATGGACTCAAGGAAGCACATTCGAATCACAAATAGTCTATGAATAACTGGTGGAACTACTAGTGCTTGTGAAATAATTTTGAACAATTCGAAACGATGGAGGAGACGAAAACGTTGTCATAAGCTACCTTCAAACGAAAGATGCAAAATCATCCATCCTAATTTTGATTAACATAATATGCAACAAAAATGTATCCATCAACCCAATACATATATAGTGGTCGATCAATCAGTACCGGAAATGCTTTGCACCAATCACATCTACCGAACAAGTGACATATTAGAAGATGATTGGCCACCCTGTATTTTGTGACTTCTCTATAAGCTTTGAATATACTCGCAATGACAAACACGGTCAATATAAAATCTCCGCATGTTGGTAAACTTTCAGGTTCAGCATGAGAGATATATATTATTAGAGCTGACTCATTAGTATCAATAGCTCAGATTATTAATAAAGTTTAGGAAGAGTATTAAGCTTGGCTTTGCTCTCAGTGAGAAGTATAGATCTTTTCAACATAATCGTGACATTTTTCAGATTGGAAGGACATCTTGATGACTCTATTTGACACGAATTTTAAATTTCCTCCAACAAACTTGGGGTAGCTTGAAGCAGCGTTGCAGGAAAAGCTTGATTAAATGGGATTGTGAATATCAAATCAAAGAATCCAGTGATTTTCAATAAGGCAGATCGCCTTTAACGTTTCTTAAAGTAGAGATGCGATCGTATTCTATGAAACATGTTTCACATATAAATTTTGGCTCGGAATAATAGTTCCTCGCATTCATGGGTCAGGTGGTTTAAGCTGTTTAAAATTTAGGGTGCCAAACAGCCAAATATCATGAAAGAGGAAAGTTTTTAAAAAGTTTTAATCTATCTGATGTTTCATCAAAAATGTTTAGTTGAAAAATGTTACACCGTATTGGTTTTGCGAAAGAAAAATTTGGTCAATATTTTGAACTTTTCCTGAACAATGTCCTGTTTTAGACTGCATTTTAATTTAAAACTGCAAATTTCATTATTTGACGACCTTCATACTTACCAAACATTAATTTTTATCAAAAATTGTAGAGTGCAAATAATTCCTGCAGAAGTTTTTTCTAAGTCTCTTAGAAGTTCAATAAAGTAAAAGTGTCTGTATAACACAGATGACAGCTGTATATTTGTATATGTATTATAAATATATATATATATATATATATATATATATATATATATATATATATTTATATATATATATATATATATATATATATATATATATATATATATATATATATATATTTATATATATTTACATATATATATATATATATATATATATATATATATATATATATATATATATATATATATATATATATATATAGATCTGGTAAAAGCTTTTTGTTATATATACTTTCATTGTACCATTTTTCTTTAAAAAAATCTGAAATTCAGATAAACTAAAAATGTAAAATAAAGTAGATACATGAATCTCTGGCGAATAAGTTTTATTACTTTTTTTTAAAAGCTGTGAGGTAATGAAATATTGAAATTAATGCATATGGAAATATAATATACAATTTTGATTTTATCACCAGATAACTTTTGGTAGATAATATTTTTGTGTTGTCAAACGGAACTATCAGACTCATAAATAAATAATAAAGAAAAAAAATTATCATTCAAACAGCACTTGTTGCAAGATAAATTCAATTTGACAAATTTACATTAAATGCGCACAAACTGCAGTATATAGTATTTCAAAATAAGTATGCCAACATCATCAAAAATAAAATGTATTATTATTAAAAGCATCAGTAGAAAACTACCTCTAGCATACAAGCAGAGGATACTTACCATTTACAGGTAGTTTGCCTAATTTTTATGGTTGAATATAATGAATGAAAATTAAAAAATGTTTTACAGCAATATTTATGCTGATATCGTGAGCTTGGACTAAGATTGTTTGTTTTTGACAAAGTTTATGAAATTTGATAATTTTATGGGCTAACCTCATTCACACGCTAGCTTCATCCATATGTTTATGCAGATTCCGCGAGGTTTTTGAAACAGTTTTAATATAACAATAAAGCATTTTCATGGTGTATGGGAGAGCATTACTTCAAGAAGGTAAAGTTGCCAAATTAATTACTTTTATGTGGCCTTCTTTACAATAAATTTGGCCCTGCATGTAAATGTTGTTATGGGCCTTCTTTACTACTTGTCAAGCTTCGTGGTGACTACCATGGTTTTCGTAATTTGTGGAGAGTTGATAATCCCAATCCAGCTGCAGTAGCCATAATCTTTGAAATAAAGACCTATATTCTGAATATTTCCAATATTCGAGATGCTTTGGAGAGCATATTCCTTTGTCAAATTTAATTCCTAAAATAGAAATTTACTTATTTCCCTCAGTAATATCACGGTTCATAATTTCCCAAACATCTTCTGGTATGTTTTTTGTTTTTGAAGGAAGTATCTATACCGAGCTGTAAAATACAACTCTATACTTGTAGGATTGCAGCTTTCCTTGTTGTGTTTGCTCCAGACATGATGAATAGGCTGTCGACAGTTGATTTAAATTTATCAATTTGTTGCGGTTAATATGTCTTGCAGGGAGGTTTGACCTTTTTTTTGCTAACAGGTGAGTTAGTGAATCATACTGGATCAAATCAGTAGAGCTTTTCTATTGATCCATTAATTTCTCCAACTGCGTTTGCATATTGAAGACCTAAAAAAGTGTTGTTGGGGCTATTGCTGTTAGTATTAATATAGCAACTGTGTCTGTGATAAAGCTTTTTATCTACTCGCATCGATGGAGAAATTTTATTTTCTAACATTTATTGGTTCAACTATATATAGGTAATCTACTTCAAAAAAATATATAAATTAATCAAAGCTTAAATACGGCTAAGACCATGGTGCTAATAATAAAACCAAAATAAAACTGTTTCACTCATTAACAAAACCATTATCATAATTGCTCGATTTATTGCCTAGTCCGCAACCAAATAAAAACCAAAAATAAAATAAAACTCACACCCGAAACAAATCGGCACTCGACCGTTCCATACGATTATTAGAACATAAAAATGTACCTTATATATGTGTCACCGAGCAAAAAAAAATTAAAACCAAACACAAAAAAAGTTTTTATGGGGATAAACAACGTATAGAGAGCCCAAACATGTAATTTAGAATTAAAATCCTAAAATGTTATATGCTGAATAAAACACACCATGTTTTTATCTTGACGGATCATAAATTTTTATTTGAATATCTAAAATAAAAACATAGATCCTAATGTTGTATATATATACAATACAAAAACCAGCTCATATATATAGGTGTTAAATAAATGTAAGATATATACTGCCTGTGGTCGAGGGGCTTTTAGATTTCATATAGTAGCAAGAGACATTCAAATATCTGTAAAAAAATGAATCTTCTTAAAAGTGAAGTTAAACTTACAAAAACACGGGAGACCAACCGCAAACCATTTTCAATTCCAATTTATGTAAATTTTCACCACCAATTTAAATCTATTTAAATATACTAACTGCAATCAACAACCAAAATGAATCAATATATCTCAACCAATCAATGTAAACAATATAAGTTTTAAGCATAGGTATATCTAAGGTAATGACAGTGACAGTCACTGATTTACGTTTTCCAATATCTTTTAGGCCATAGATAATAATCAAAAAATTAAAATGAAAATACTTAAATGAAAAAAGTAGAAAACAACAGAAACTATCGAATACCCCTAAATGTTGATCGTTGTAAATATGTGTTGTTGTTGTCAAAATTGTTCTTGTTCTATAGATAAAATGAAAAATATTATATCTTATATAAAAATTTTGACAACAACAAAAATAAGGAAATAATACCCCTAAATGTTGATCGATGTAAATAATTATTGTTGTTTTTAATCTTGTTCTTATTCTAAATAATATTAAAATTGCTTAAATTAAAACGTTGACAACAACAATAATATCGAATACCCCTAAATGTTGTTCGGTGTAAATTATTGTTGTTGTTGTCAAAATTGTGCTTGTATTCACGTTGTCTTTTATCGAAACTCAGTAATAATTTTATATCTTTGTAATTTGGGTCATTAGAACATAATAAATTGAGATATTTTCGTAGATCATAAAGAATACCGAAGAGTGGTATTTTCTTTTATTCAAATTAAAAATCAGATATAAATATACTGATCACGTAGGTTAACAATAACATATTGCTTGTTTAAAGTAGTCTATAGTTATAATATGTGATATTAAGTTTCTTTAAGGTACCAGAAAGTATGTGCTGAAGTTCATTATTAGCTTTTTGAGATTTAGCAGTTTGCTTCATTTCAAAGAGAATATCGACAGCTGAAGTTTCATGGTTTGGTGCTAATAACATGGTATCAGCCACCACATTTTCCTTGCCATGCATATGTTGTATGTCCGTCGTGAACTAGGATACAAAATCGATGTAAACTGAAATCAGGACTCACGACCTATATTGACAATTTTTCATCACTTAGTATATATATAGCTAGTTGCTCTCTACTTCGAATACGTTATATTTTATTTCAGCACTCTAAAGTTTCTTTGAAATAACTTTAAGCAGCTCACAATTCCCGATAGTAAAGGATTGTCACGATTGTTGCGTCAAGTGGTCTTTAGCTGTTTATTGGCCTTCGTTAGCAACCAAATAGGTGATATGTACTTAAGTCTCCGCTATCATAGGCATAACCTAGGCGTAGCCTAGCGCTGAAAACGCATTTTAAACTATAGACAATGCGCACCTCAAATTCAGAAAGTTTCTGAAACACCTTTTCTAGCTCCTCCTATGTTGAGGCTACATATATTACGTCAATGTATGGATAAAAGTTAAATTCCAAGACGATCTCATTATTGAATCGTTGAAACAATTTTTTGTAGTACAAATGGAATTCAAGTAAACTCGAATAAGGCAAATAGAGGAATGATTACCTTCTAATGAATATCCTCAAATGTGTCTGCAATTATGTGATAAGTTATGGCCATGTCGGTATTAGAAAAGATCTTGTTTCTTTGTATCGGTGCATGAAGAAGTTTTGGATGTGGGGCATCGGGTAAAGGTCAACAGGTGCCTTTACCATGCTTAACAAGTAGGTGGACTTGGTACTAGTGATTCCGATGGCCGACATCTTTCCAGTTGTATCTTGTGTTTGGATTTCGTTGCGGCCGCTACTATAGTGATAGTGTGGGGTATTGGTATCTCTATACACAAGATAAAAAATCACAAGATAAATGACAATTTGTGTCAGGTGGCAGGTCTAGATGCTCGAAGTTATATTCTGTATATTCTGAAATCTTGATAGTATGAGCTATATACTTGCTCACTATTGCTCGTACTATTTGTCGCAGATTAGCCAAGATGGCTATTAGGTCCTGGTAAAACTCATTGATGAAGTGCGACCGTGACATATAAAGGATAACACCCACAAAGTTGGCGGATTGAATAGATTTGAGTAGGCTATCACCCATACCGGTAAGAGCATTACTACTAATCACTACTAATCACTTCCTAATCTCCGTCTTATCCTAAAGAGCTTTACATTTTTTCGTCCGATATTGTTGTTTGTTCAAACGGGAATTTTAAGTAAGGGTTCCTGTTGACTACAAAAGCTTCCTGCAAGATATTTTCGATCATCATCGCTTGTTGGGGCAGGAAACAACTGCTCTCTTGTGGAAAATTATCTACTTTCTGGGTTAGTTACCTGGATTGCTATGGAGGGTGGATGACAGCAACCGAGAAGGCTGCGTGTCACGAGGTAATGTAAAGCATGTGTAAAACCATAAAAACCTACGTAGTAGTCACCATAATGTATTTGATCAGATTTGTGAGGTATGTGTGTGTGCAGCAATCCTCAGTTTCAATCTGATGAGGAATCTGTTACAGTTTTGTTAAAAATTAATTTTCATCTTATAAGGTCATGAATACCATGTGCTTTGTAAAGCATAGGATCTTGCATATCCTGAGCAGTCTGTTTATAATAATTGTTGTATAATAATTGCATTGGAATTCTCTAAACAGTATACAAATCAACGGTTAATATTTCTGCCTTAAAGGAACAAAAACATGTGGTAATCCATCATCATACCGCCCAATCTGGTTGCTGTATTCGGTTGATAAAATATCCAAGAGGATTAAAACAAAATAAATATAGAAAAACCAGTAAAGATTTGTCTACAAATCAATAAAAAATCCGTATTAGGAGTGCTTTATCACTGAAATAATTAATGTCACAATTGGCATAATTAAGGAAACGTGCACATATTAGCAGCAAACGGTTATCTGTTTATAGATTAAGTACCTGAAGAAAAGTTTGTGTGCTTAAACGGGTTTGGTTGAGACCTCCTAACTACTAGCGAGGGAATACCACCATTGATTATTAAGAGCAAAGGAGCGTTGAAATATGGATTCCTGCCATTGGACTTAGAAATAGGAGGACAATCGTATAATGATCCGAGACTTTGAATGAGTGGTATTTGCGATAGGACAATTCACCAAAAGAACAACTAAGACAATAATTCTAGGTAGCTGTTCAAAAGTAAAAAAAAAATCATTAAAAAGAAATCCAAAATTATTTCAATATGTGTGAAAATCTCAGATTTTCTTTACTTCAAATGGTTGTACTCGCAGTTTCATTCAAAATCAGTTCAAGGTGGATTATACGATGCTCTAGGGTAGTTGAGACAATTCTAGGTAAAATAAATAGACAAATTGGAAATATAGAGATGAGGATTTCTACCTTAGTCATCTCCTATATGGATATGGTATATGGTTGTTTATCTTCCACCAGCATCAATTAATAAATTTACGTTGGAGTCCAAAGGAACATGCACGGTCGTAGGTAATATAATTGCAACAAAGATATTAGGACACTTTAAAAAAGTGAAGTTTCATGAAGTGATACTCATTAATAGTTTAAATAAGTAAAATTAGTGGTAAGGCTTTAGTTGGTAAGAATCCAATACCCTTGCAAGAGACTTAACACACACACATATAACATTTTAAATAAAGTATCCAACCCCATTTTTTTTTAATTGTCTTAACATAACATCTAAAGTTTAGACAACGAAAAATATACGGCATATAGTAAATTTACTTTACCATCACGTATGTGCCAGCAATAGCTTGCATAAACACCAATTATTATTATACGCAAGGTATACATTGTATTCAAGTCTCGACAAAGTATAAAAAAGCCTCAAAATGTTATGAGATTTGGTTTGGTCGATTTTTTTTTTGTTTTTATAGCCTTATCGTTTTTATGTGTACAATTTTGGGTTTTTTGTTGTTGTACATAAATATTTAATTTGATCAATGGTAATAACACACGTGGTAGGTGTAAAATAAAATCATCATCATTCGAAGGATAATATATGGTTGTATCTAATGGACTGTGATTTACTATAATATGCGAGGCAGCATATAACTTCGCAAAATGGAAAAAACCCAAATAAAAGCTTTAAATGGCTCTCACAACGACAAAATGTTGAAGGTTTTGTTTACATATGTATGTAATAAACATTATTATCTCGATATTCAAAGTACCAAGCACATATTATTGATAAATGTTGGTTGATGTATAATAAAAAAAAAACCAACTAAAAGCTTGGTATATATACGGTGCAAACCATTAGCATAAAAACCGTATTAAATAAACCACTTTTAAAACATCCATTTATTACTTAAAGATAAGTAGTATGTCTACATGCTTTACTTGTACGCTCTTATAAAATATACGTATGTCGTAAGAAGCTGGAGAGATGAAAAAAAATGTAAAAAAAAATAAAAATAAAAGTTCTTATGTGAATAAATATTTCACATTCAATTCACGTGTTACATTTTAGAAGAGAAGTAAAAAAAATTGTGAGCTTTTTTCAAAAGCTTTTTTTTTTTTTTTTTATTCTAAACATTTCCTCTATTGTTTGAATTATAAATGAAATGAACTAAATTTCATTTATCATTTATCAGAATTAATCGTCTATCCTCCTGTTTGTTTTTTTTTTTATAGGAATTAATGCTTTTTTGTATTTCGGGCATACACGGATATACAATATAACATATTATACATGGCGGTGGTGGCTTCACAGTCAATAAAACATGAGACACATGATAAGATAAATTTGATCTTCTAAAAGGTGCTTTTGGCAATAATTTATTAATAATTTACTGTATACATAGTATTATTGAAATCAACATGTGAAATTTTTTTGCGTTGGCAACGGATGCAGACTATTGTAAATTACATTTTTTATTTTCCTTATTTATTTATTGGTTATGACGGGAAACTTTTTATCGGAAAATAAACAATCAATAAAAATTGTGATGAGTGATGAAATGTGAAAAATATAGCATTCTTTCATTTCAAGGTGTTATATAAAAGCGAATAACAACGTGTGTCTGTATCGATTGAAAATATTGTAGAATACGCCTACTTTAACAAGACAAGAATGCTAACAATAACTCTGGAACGTTTTGAACTAAAATGTTAATTCGTATATACAAATTCCACTGTAAAGTAATAGTAGTAAAACTGTTTTTTAACATTCTGTTTATTGCTAACATGTGCCAACCCATCAATGACAACTGGTCTGATCAGCACATTATACAACTTTGTACCCTTTGCATATTTATGGAAATTTATAAAATTGATACAGTCTATGCAGTTTTTCGGCATTGACAGGGTACTTTAACTTCAATTGTGGACGTAGGCCACCAAGGATTAGAAAGAATAGTATTACTGCAAATTAAAAAAATCAACAGCACTGCATGCCAAATTTTACCATTTACTGAGATTTTTTACAAAATTTATCAGACCATATTTTTACAACTGCGGTGATTATTGTAAGTGGTCAGCCTAACAAACGATTAAATGGATCGAGCTCAAGGTCGTGATGTGTCTAGGCAAACACCTACACCACCACTATGCGTTCGTTGACTGAAATTACGCAATCAACGCTACTCCTTTGATTGGGAGTAGGGTTTCCAATACCAAAGCTTTCCAATTTGTTAGCAAGATGCTGTCCCATTTGATAGTCCAAGCATTAAAATTACCTGCAATAATTACAGGAGAATCGATCTAAGTAAATTTTGAACTATATATAAACATAGCAATTGCAATGGCATAATCGCAGTGCACGTTGTCTGTTTCCGGTAGCAGTTTTACCCAGATTCTGATTATTTATTTATGTTCGTTCCAACCGTTTTGGATTTATACAGTACCACTTCTTGCTTTATAAATGATTGGAGAAATCCATGAGAATTCAAAAGTCATTTTTTAAATGGAATCTTCACTGTGATAAAACGGCTACAATTGTCGATTTAACTGTTAAGGCTTCGTCTACAGTCTCAACTCCTTAATATCAATTCTTGATTTCATAACCATAAATTTCAACTTCTTGTTCACAACAAGAATTTCGATAAAGTGGCTTCTCCTAGCAATTCATACCAAAATGTATCGATTGTTTCTGGTATTTATATATATATATATATATATATATATATATATATATATATATATATATATATATATATAATTTTCGAAGCTATAAAGCTTCACCTGTATCTTGTTGAACGTCTGGTGATAGGTGCACAGATAAATCAACCTAATTTAAAAAAAAAAACTATAGCAGTGTTTCTGTTTTCACAGACTTTGCAAACGTACAGATTGACTTTACCGAGCAATTGGCACAGTGGTTAGACAAGCGTTGTTTGGGTCAGAAAGTAACGAGTACTAACCCTAAAGGGGTGGGTTGCAAAAGGGACTTTCATCACCTGATTACTATCGGTGATGACGATGAATACAACTATGATCCCATGTTGGAGTGCAAAATCCATGGGCCGAACCATCATCCACGTCATTACAGTCTAGATAGAGCAATACAATGTGCAGATGATATGAAAATAGAACCTGTATTCATGCGTCCTTAATTTGGTTACTGCGTAAAGTAGGACATTAAAATTCGGTCCCAGAAAAGTTTAGATAGAATAAACAGATTGACTTTAGTTGTCCATTCAGTTTATCATTTGTTTTATTACCATATATAACGACTAATCTCAGAGGCTTATATAGCGGGTGGTCTTATACATAATGCGAAGTGAAGTAATATTTGTTTATATATAACGCTTTTCCGGGTTTTTATACGAAAATGTTTCAAGTACATTTTCTTTATTTTAACTCTTATCGCCCGCACTTACTCTACTATGAACATATCATTATCATTATCGTGGATCCGTATATACCGATAAACCAATAATAAAATCAAAACGACTAAAGTTTACAATTTCAGTGTAACCTACACACACTAACACATACGAGAAAAACTACAATACACTTCACATATGGTTAAAACAAGGTTATATTATACCAAACTTATTGGAATGCGGACATCTATAGCTTCTTTCCTCTATAAAGTTTTCGTTCCACATATAATATTTAAATTAGATAACAACAAAAAAATCTATGTAAGTACCGAAGACATATAAAGCATAAAAAAGCACTAGACATAACATTTATATTGGACAGATTTTTAATCTAATTTTATATGTGCTTTAAAGCTTTCTACATACTATACTTTGATATGGGAAGAAAAAAATGTTAAATTTATTACAAAATTGTCCATCCTTGTATTACCACATCTGATATAGAATAAATGTAAAACAAAAAAATTGAGGGAGTTACGTGTGTTTCTGTGGTCATTGTCTTAAAGCATAGTGAATTTATTATTAGCAAAAGTTATCTTTCATTTTTCAAAACTCTATGTCATCGAACATCTTTCATATATATTAATCAATCAGTGTTCGAATCCCACCTTCATTGTTATGGTTCTGTATTCTGACCAACACTTTAAACGAAAGGCAGGTTCCAAAAGTCGTTTTGCTACCAATATTAAAGTATGTGAAAAACGAAAGAACTATCGTCACTTTGTTGTTCCATATGTGGTGAAGTAAGACGACAATAGCGATTTTCATGACTTCTTTGTTTTGAATTAATGCATTGATAATACCTGTAATTAAGCAGAGCCACGATCATTCTTTCTATTTAAAGCTGCCTCATCGTCAGACACTGGAATGGTTAGTTCTTCTTTCAGCTCGACCGTTCTTTACCGAATCTGCTGTTGATGAATCATTTTCAATTGACCTCCAGTTTTTACTAAATAGTCTGTGTTTCAAGTGCTACCCCAAACCATTTATAATTTATAACCACTCCTGACTCGCAATTTAAACTTGTATTTAGACGCACAAAGACATTATGGTTTTATGTTAAACTCTTAGAAATGGTAATACAATCTAGTTTTTGAGAACCTTTTTCATTTGTAGTTCCAAATGATGGACTCAGTCGTTTGATTTATGTAAAACAACTAACTCGATAAGAATTTTTGCAAGTTTACTATGTAACTCCTTCATTCTTGCCCCAATGCTTTGAAAATACGTTTTTAAAGAACTGAACGGGCTTCTCTGTAATTCCATTTTAAAAGCAGTATATCGGACTTTTTTGGATAAATTCTATTACATTAATTGGTGACGTGACCGATTACACTAAAGCCAAACAAATAATTTAAAAAAAATTCAATAATTAACAAACAATTTATCCAATAAAGTACCAGAGGCACTTTGGTATGCAGTACCAAATTTCATCTGTTTGCAGTCAACTAGCATCTTCAAAACCAATAGGGTTAGCATTATGAAAACGTTAAAAAGTTTTGCTTATTGCTACGGTTTTATTAATTTACTGGCACAAATAACGTGTTAACATTTTCGGTCGAACCACTCCGTGATAATCTGCATACAACAGTTCCCATATTTGCTATTTATAAAAAAGTTGACTATTCGAGTACCCCATACATGAATTCGGTTCGCCAAAATTTTTGAACACCCACGTTCGAATATGACATTTCGTATTTTGTTAAAATATGATTACTTGGATTAGTTGCTGAAGTTAGCCACCTCCTTTTTCACATTGTTATTAGCATTTTTGTCAGCAAAGCACTATTCTTTGTTTCTTGTGCCACGTTTTCATGGTTAATAAGTTTAGTAAATTGATTTCCGATAACGCATATGCTTATATGTTGCATATGCTAAGATCGACATAGAAATTTTCATCCTGTCGGATTTGGCAAAATCAGTTCCTTCGCCTTCTAATACTATATGGTGCGCTTTTAATCATAGGAATTGGTTGATCATTGCTGTAATCTATGAGCCACAGTATTAAGTACGTCAATTTTGACGTTTATGCTCTATTACTAAAAGTAAAAGTTATTTAAGCCTGTCTATCTCAAATTTGTTAAATGCGATCTCACAATTCTTGTTCCAGTGAAGCGTAACCTCCTTTTTCATCATTCTGTATAGCGAAACCAACTCTGCTGACATCATTGGCATAAATTTGCAGAAGAAAAACACCAAATTCGACTTTTTGTCTGAAATATAACATGCCGTTTGGTTTAGGCCGGCTTACGCAAAATTGTATCCATGCACAGCTACTATACGTAAGCATAGCTTAAGTGCTATCATGGTTATCATATAAAATATTATTTATGGTTTATTTTGAAACGTATAAATGTCACTTCCAGCTATACGCACTATAACCACCTACAGTCTGACAATATAAGTATACAGTTTCTGTTATTAGAGACGAAAGTCGGGATACTTACATGGAAAGCCTAATACTTCCTTTCTGATTTTATGGGATGCTGGGCCAACTTGCACCTCAGTATCGATTTGAATTCGACTACTAGCATTCAACACGAATTACCAGAAAATTACACAGACTTCCCCTAAACTGAACAAGTATAATGTACCGGATAAAACAAATTATTAATTTTACAGACCAGTGCTGGTCACTACCGAATAAATTTTTTGGCTCCATCGAATGCGATCCTGAGCTTGTTCTCCGTTTTGTTCCAGACAACCTGAATAAGGAACTATATTTGCCATCACCAACCTCTTCACCTCATAAATGGAAGCATTCCTTGTAGAGACCGCTAAACCATCCGTTTGGGATCAGTTCGCAGAACGTGACAAAGCTAAATACATCCTTTCTGATTTCTATTATACTGGATCGACCTGCCCCAGAAAATTGCAATAAACATTTAGTTTTCATTTAATTCCTGATCACGTGGTTGGATAAAGCTCAGTAAGTGTCCCCATCGTCGCATTTGGGGTCATATATCAAGCGCATGATTCTTCTCTCAAATGTCATCAGCCATATTTTATACTCATCCGTCAGGGTTCAACTTCACACCCATACATGACAATGAGTCTGGCCCTCAGACCAGTCATCAGACATAACGCCGCTTCGCCATAGTAATCGAATAAGGTCGAAAAGATAGTTCCATAAAGTATTTACCTGCGAACATTAAGATCTCAGAATTAATCAAGGAATTAATGCAATCAACCCAAGTGGAATGGTTCCGTTTCAGTCTTCGTATGGCCAGTGTGAATTCCCGTATGATCAGCACTCTATGCACATTTCCGCAGTCTATATTTGAAATCTATATTTGAAATTAGGGAAATGCTCCTTCCAAGTTTCGAGCACTGAATTTATGTTAACACGAAGAATTCGATTCTGGCCCAAAATGGCGATAAACCTAGGTTTAAAGGTATGGTACAGGCCGGTGTTTAATTTTTCCATTAAAAAGTTTCGAGAACTGTGATCACTGGCGGTTCTTCGAGCAAGGACTGCTTTGTTCCTCCGTGCGATTTTAAAACTTATTTGCATTTATAGGCTATATTCTGTTGCTCGACAGTAAGACGGGGTTCCACATCAAATCATTTTTTGGGTTTAATGGTTACCATACCCAAACTGACAACCGAGAGCACTGATAACCGAAGTTTTCATTAACTCCCATAGATCATTTTCTTGGCAAGATTTGAACATTCTGCATTCTAATCTTATTCATTTTTTACTGGTGTGGACTTCTAAGTTGCCGACTGATTACATTCATTAAGATGTTCCAATGCTTGATCTATGTCAAACTCTATCTGTAATTTGATTTTTGTGTTTAGATTCTCTGTTACCTTACATCTGAATTGGTTCCAGTCTGTTATTTTGTTGCTGAACATTGGCTGTTTCTGTATGTTCCTTATCTTTGTAGCCAGAGTGTTTAAGACAGGCAAGTGGGCGATTCCTTTGGTGACGCAAAAATCTATGACGCCTGGAATCTTTCTTCTCTCACTAGGCCAGTAGGTAGGTTCACAGGTAGACACATGATTAAGCTTATTTTTTTGAATTAAATTAAGTAACGCTTGGCCTCTCGTTGTAGCCAATCTTGATCCCCACTCTTGGTGTTTTGCGTTACAATCACCCCTTTTATAAAGCGATGACCCAAAGATGTACAAAACTGATCAAATTGTTCCATTTTTATTGCATGTTTTGGTGAGTAATAAAGGGCAGAAATTGTTATAAGACCTAGCCAATCTTCAATTACCACAGTAGTTGCTTGTAGATGCTCCTTTTCATACTTTTTTATTTCATGGTGTTTAATTATGTTTTTGATTATAACTGCAGTGCCACCATGTGCTGTTCCATCCGGATAGTTTGTGTCATAAATGGTGTATCTTGGTATTTTGAGACAACTTCTGCTGGTGTTATGCGTTTCGGATATTAACATGACATCAATTTCTTTATCTATCAAAAAACTTTTTACTTCTTGTCCATGTTGTGACAAGCCATTGGCATTCCAGATTGCTAATTTAAGAGTTCTGGGTATTGAATGATTTGGAGACAATGGTCGTTTAAATGTTCAAATTGGACAATGGTCAACAATGGTCGTTTAAATGTGGAAGACTGCTCAGGCTGTTGGTTATGAGTTTTTGAATTTTCCGTTGGCTGATTTTTTTTTGGTATGATTTCCATCCGAAGTTTGATTTTTAATTGAATCTTTGAGTTTCTGCGCATATGTTGCTCCACTAACAAGCTAATAAGATGGATTTGGATTTACGTAAGATGGATTCGGATTGGATGGTGCGACTTCTCTACTCTTTTTTCTCTTAGAAGAGGAAATCTGCGTTTTTGTACCTCTTGATAAACGCTGCAACCCCTATAGTTGGCTGAATGACTACCATTACAGAGAACGCATTTGACCTCTGTACCCCACTTTTTCTTGTCACAATCAATTGTCAGATGTTCCCCTGTACATTTCACACATCTTGGTCGATGATTGCAGTACGTTTTATTATGCCCGTACTTTTAGCAAATAGTGCATTGCACCACTTCCCGCTTCACATGCGGTTTTTCGATCTGCACAACTGAGTGTATCAATCTACTGATCGAATATATGTCTTTATTAGTTTCATTCATTCGTAGCTCGACTTTTAAGAGTAAATGTAGCTCGTTTTTTTGTACCACTTTGCCTCATGTTGCAGATATTAACAACGTCGTGGCCCAAGCCAATTAACTCACTTTTTAATTCGTCAGTGTTAATATGTATAGGAAGATATACGTTTCGTATGACTACCTGGTAGGTTTTGTTCTCCTTTTATTGGAACGAATGGAATTCGGTTTTTCGTTCCACTAGGGCTTTAATGACAGTTGGGTATGCCTCTGCATCTTTTACCAGAATTTTAACCTGGCTAGTTCCAATTACTTTTAGGTCAAATTTGTCTTTTGCATATTGCTTTAAAAAGACAGCCAACGGATTGATTTCTTCTACGCCAGACACAAATAATAGAGGCGCTAATATTATTTTTGGTGGTGGTGTGTCTTTCTTCTCCTCGGGCAAACAATTAAACCGTATCGATAAAGGTACTGTAGGTTGAGCTAACCAATAGTCGTTGATTTTCGTGTGCTTGCGTCTATTGATAGGTGATAGAGGACTCGTGCCTCTACCCCTTTAGCTAGCTGTCGTCCATCCTTCTTCATATCCAAACACAGATAAGGAAGGCACATTTGGAATAATAGAATCGTTAGATGGTTCCGATTCCGACAGAAGTTGTGATGTTAGTGGATTTCTTTTTTTTTGGCGACGACAGTGAATTATTTTTTGACTGAGACGACATTTATATTGATTTTAAATCACAATCAAATTGTGTCGCATGAAACGAACTATCTGGCGATGTTCGTTGAGTTTTTGAATTTTTAGCAAACTTAGACATTTGAATGTACCATGCCCTTAGAACTAAGTCATTAGCATTTTATAATGTTCACAATTTGTTAACACTGCACTTTTACACTTTTTAGTTTTTGTTTACACTGCACTTTACATTAATTTTATTTTTTCACAATAATATAAAAAATTTTAATGTTTGCTGTTAATAATATAATTCCTGCAATCCATAGGATGGTATAAATTGGATTAGTTTTCGCCTTAAAATTACAAATTTATTAATTTGTCCAAATGGAGCTAACATTAATTGTTAAAATAATAAAGTAATAGCATAATAATACAATAATATAATAATAAAATAATTCTTCACGAAAATCTAATTTATATACACTTTATTTGACACAAAACATTAAAATTAATACAAATTAGATTTTAAAAAATTGATTAAAAGTTACAAATCAATTGAATTAACCGTTTTATGACAAATACCAATTTTTCACAACCATTGACGAGAAACCAAATTCATCAAGCTCTCGGTCTGACGAGATATTTTCGGAAATTTGTGTACAACTATTTAGTGATTACTGCTTGTGTAATTTGTTGCAATTTGGCGTGAATTTTATGTTTTTAGTGGCGAAGACGATGAAGTTAATTTGCTAAAGAGATGTCTGCCCATTAATCTTATAGACAGAAGTGATATCTATCATAATTAAGCGTACTTAAAAGAAAAGATTCCGCGTTTATTTCACAAACACTCATTTTAAAATTATCTCTGATTTTGGAGATTTTGTCATGACGATGGAAAAAAATACTTGCCGAAGCGAATGGCACAGTTCAAAATGGTTCTTACAAGGATTTCATAATGGAAAATTATCTATTGTACAAAGTACAGCTTTTAGTCGACCCATGGAAAATGCAAGCGGAAGCGATAAAACGATATTACGAAATTGGTCTTTAATGTGTACGTTGTTTTGGTTTGAATAAATTAAGTTAACGAAACGATGTTCGGAGAGTTTAAAAAACGAAATTTATTCTTCAAATTTTACAATAAAACATTTTACGTTAGTTTTACGTTAGAGTAAAAAATTACTCTAACCTAAAACTAACAATGTGGCTTTCTTATATTAAACTATATTAACTCTTTTATGTTGGCGCGTGCAACACATTTCGTTGACACAGCACTTGTGGTATGTGGCATGTTACTACATAAATATATTTGGATTTGGTTGATGAAGCGTTTCTGATGGAAAGTATTTTTTTTTTTTTTAGATTAACACATTGCCTAGAGATAATTCCCTTAATGGCTTACGCCACGGCAACATGGTGGGTTAAAACCCTTTATTAAAATTAATTTAAAGACTGATTGAATGTAATTTACAATAAACATTACATTCATCACGTATGTAGCCGGTTTCAATTTATTTTCTCAGATTTCTGTAACGCATTGATTTTCATTTTAAGGTGAATAACGCTCACATACAACGACCGACACATTAAAACCAATTTTATCAATGCATTATGGTCAGGGAAAACTACATAAAACCCTGACCGAGAAAATATTACAAGTCAATATAAAACAATATTTAATCTTCACGGGTTGCTGGTTTCTTTAAGTAGACGTGTAGGTTCCTCTTGAACACCTGTAAATTAAATATTGCAGGAAAGACCGACGGATCTATTTGATTCCACAGAGAGATGACTCTAGGGAAAAATGAAGATTTAAAATGGTTAGTTCTACATCTGGTTATATCTAAGGCGAAGCTATGTTGCTTTGAACCAAAACAAGTGCGGGAGCCCTGTTGACAAACGCCGCTGGTATTAGAAATTTAATTTCGGAAGAACAGTGACCAAAATAATATTTGTAAAAAAGCGATAAAGCAACTACTTTGCGTCTGTGTTCTTATGAGTCAATTGATAAAGCAATATTTTTATCGTTAATCATGTGAATAACTCTATTTTGAATTTTATTGAGACATTTGAGATTTGATCTTGGAGCACCAACCCAGCCAAATGAATTAAATTCCATAATGGGCCTAACATAAGCCTTGTATAACTTAAGAACTTCTATAGGGGTAAAATAAAAGTTACACCGTCTAATGAAACCCAGATACTGACTAGCTTTTTTGCAATAGAATATATATGTTCTTTCCAAGAAAGATCACTCGAAATGTTTAAGCCCAACATTCTAAGAGAAGACGACCTATTAATTTGAATGCCGTTTATTATGGGTGGAACATTATTTTGAATTTTTTTTTGTGAAAAAATTCACGCTTGGAATTTCTGTGGATTAAATTTTACCCTATTAGATTTGCCCCATTCAATGACCTTGTCAATGCAAGTAAGAAGTGAATTATGCATAATTTGATGAGAGCAAGCTTTTGAAATATCTAGAGATACGACACTTGACTCACCATATTTTTCAATAATTTTTCCCCACAAATGAGTTAAATAGGCAATAAGATCACCTGAAGAGCGATTCTTACGAAACCCATATTGAAAATCTGATAAAAGCGCATGCCTTTCAAAATAGTTCATTATGTGAAAATTCACAATAGATTCCATTACTTTAGATAAGGTTGACAACAAAGCAATTGGGCGGTAATTGGAAGGAGAAGTTTTATCACCTTTCTTAGGAACCGGTTGAATATTTGCTGTTTTCCAAATAGAGGGAAAAATGCCAGAGTTTACTGATAATTTAAACAGTTTGGCAATAGAGGGAAAAATGCCAGAGTTTACTGATAATTTAAACAGCTAGGGAAAAATGACAGCATTTTAGGACAATTGATGGTAATCCATCAGGCCCAGTTGCTTTGTATGGACTCAGATTTTTAAGAACTTTAGAAACAACTCGAGTACGAAAATAAATTTTGGGCATAAATGAAGAAACAGTAGTACATGCTGGTGGGGATTGGTTAGGGAGAAAAGGGAGAGTCGATGCGGAAGCAAAGTGAGACGCTAATAAATTAGCTTTTTGAATGGTGGTTTTATAATAGTTATTATTATAACACAATAAGGGGATAGATGATGTCTTACCGCTAAAATTCCTTTTAACCAAGCTAGCAAACGACCAAAAAGTTCGGTTGTTTGCTTTAGAATCTAATACATTTCGTATTCGATTACGAATTTTGAGGCCATGGTTTAATTTAGACCTGATTATGATAGCATTCGATTTATTACGGGCTATTCTAAATTTAATGAGATTTTCATTAGAAGGATTACTGAGATAATTTAAATGAGCACATTTTTTCTCGGAAATAGCAAACTTACAATTTGCATTAAACCATTGAGTTTTGTGGGGCCGATTTCTTTTATAAAAGCTAGGAATAAATAACTTCATTCCTTTTAAAATCACCGAAGTTATAAGCTTGGATACTGTATCAGCATTATTACTTTTAAAACACACAGACCAATCAAAAGAAGAGAAAAATAGATTGAGACTATGGCAATCAGCATCATTGAAATTCCAGATTAGCCTAGGTGTACATGTAATAAGCTCCGAAGTAGGTGGGGCAATCGGAAATTTCGCTGAGACCAATGCATGATCAGAAAGACCTAGAGGAGCATTAACATCAATAGAATATTTGTCAGGCATGGTAGTCAAAAACAAATCCAACAAATGAGATGAATGACCTAATATGTCAGGGTACCGAGTTGGTTTGTCTACAAGTTGGACAAGACTATTCATCCCCGCAAACAATTCAACATATTCACCTGTTTGATTAAAATCTCCCAAGACAATCACTTCAGACATTGGAGAGATCTGGTAAATCATATCAATTGAACTTGAAATTATTTCAAACTCGCTAACTTATATATATATATATATATATATATATATATATATATATATATATATATAAATATATATATATATATATATATATATATATATATATATATATATATATATATATATATATATATTTATATATATATATATATATATATATATATATATATATATATATATATATATATATATATATATATTTAGACAAACAGATAGATAGAGATAACTTTTAACGGTGTATGTCTACTGTCAAAGGAAAATTCGTTTTAAGTTTTCACGTTGAATTTTCATTATAAATTAAATTATTCAAACCACGATTGTTATTAGAGGCCACACAAAAGACGACGAGGAAAATTAAATAGCTAACAGTAAATTACCTATCAACCTTTTTACTATTTTTTCGTTCTTCTTCTTCTTCTTATTATTATTATTATGAGAATTTGCTTCTAATTTTAAAATGTTGTTACTATATACTATATACCATTCAATCGATTTTTTATTTGAAACTCTTAATTTTTATAATTATGTATATAGTATTCGAAAATATTTTAACAACTTTAATTTCATTTTCTGTTTTGTTTTGTATTCTGAGCATCGTGCCCATTTCCATTAAATTTGGCATTATTCTCTGGAACCAATCAAGTAAGTACGAAAATAAAATTACGCAAAGTATCTTCTACGAATAGTGAGAGCTCAGAATTAATACAATCGTGGCCAGAAAAAAGGTTTCTTATTAGTAATTGCATGTCCAGAGTGAGTTCCACGTAGAATGAGTCCTCTATATGTTTATAGTCTGTATCTATAAAAACTTTCAAATAAAGCATTTGACACTTATTGAACAACGAGTAAATCAGTGAAATGTTCCCTCCAAATTTCGAGTACTGCATCGATGTTAACATAGAGGTGTCGATCTAGGTCCCGAATGTCAATAGACCAAGGTCTGAACGACCAAATATATCGCTAGTCAAAGAAAATTGCCACTTTGTAAATTTTAAGGTTTCGACGATTTTTTGACATTCGACACTTTGCAAGCAAACTCGAAAATTTTTCAGAAAAAATTCTATTCAAATTCAAATTTAACAGGAAGGTGAAAGTGAGTTGGGGAAAACATTGATGAAAAACTTTTAAAATGTTTTAATATTTTTTTTTTTTTAATAAAAATAAAAATTACTTTTGTTTTAATTTGTAAAAAAAAAATAAAATAAAATAAAAATTAGTTAGTAATATTATTTATAAGCAAAAAAAAAATAAAAAAATAAAAAATTTAAACGGAAAAACGAAAAATTATAAAGAAAATTAAAAATTAATTAAATTTTTTTACTTTTTAATTATTTCTTTCATTTTTTTATTTTTAATAAATTTAAATAACAAAAAATGTAAAAGATTTTTTTTTTTTTTTGTTTTTTGTTGATAATATTTAGTTTATATAATATATTTAAATATTTTTAAAGAGGTTTTTGGCAAATTCCCCATTTTTTGTTGTAAAATCTTGTTTTTCCATTTTTCAATATATTTAATATTTTTAAATAGCCAAACTATTAAAATATTTCAATAATAATAGCAAAGCACATATTTTTTTAAGTTTTCTAACAAAAGTTTCAAAAAATTTTAAAGTGAATTTAATCAAATTAAAATTTTAGAGACAATTTATAATTTTATTGTTGTGGTTTGTTACTGATTAAGAAGAGTTGAAAATTTATTTTAATTTGGTTTAAATGACCAGATCTCTTGGTCATCTCTTGCCGATAAGGCAAGTCTTTTTTGCAAACGTTCTCATGAGCCTGATTTCCGTTTCATTTAAGTCAATAGAAAGAAGACAAGTTGTTATCTAATCCAGGAGCCATTGTTATAGACAGCCTGTCAAATGGTCCCTCTTCTCAAAGCTTCATGTTTTATCCGTTAAGGTGTAAGCTAGCAGAACGTGACTGATTCAGAGTACTCGATATCTTTTTAATTCATGAACGACATCAAGAATTTTCATCAAATTCGTAATCTCGTGGTTGAAAAGAACTCATCCATTTTCGCTATATACCATCGAGGGTCATTAAACGTATCTTAGACTTATCGATCAGGATCTTCTCTCATACTCATACATGACAACGAAACTAATCAAAACCTTGTGTTGATAACATTCAGATTCTCGGCATTTCCAAGGTACTTTGGCTTTATAGCAGTAGACGTAAGGCCGACAAGGTACGGTTGCCGGTGCACGCACTTTTATATCTTCTTCCACAATTAACACAATTGACAAGGGACCCAGGGACTCGGGTTACCACTATTAAAATCGTAAATACGGGCCAACTTTATAGGCCAACTTTATGAAGGTTGATCGCACAGAAATACTTTGCTCCCTGGTTTTATCATGATTCGGAGTGTACCATTTGTAGGATTTAAACTATGAAGTAATGTATTCTATTGACCATCTTTTTTCAAAATTGTAAAAAGAACTGTAACAACTACCATCTGCTTAACCAGTTTATTTTGATTCAGATCTGGTCCTGGAAATTTCGGTTATAATTTGATCAATCAAAAAAAGTTTTACCGTCTCCCCTTCCTGGGGTTTGGCTGTATTTGTCTGCGCAACTCCGTTGCGTCGGCGGAATAATCACTCACTTTTATTATTGGTATAATTTAGTTATAAACGATTTATTTATATTATCTTTTATATAATTTATTCTTATATTTTATTTATAAAATAATGTATTAATTTAGTTTTTAAAATAAAAACAACTTATCATATAATAAGTTATGATAATTTATTTAACACTTTTTTTATCGACCACTAAGTTTGACCACTACAATTCTACTAATTTTAGTTTCGCGAAAAAAAAAAAAAAACATTTACTCGGCACCATCCCGAATTATTTTGGGAGGCCGGAAACTACGCTCCACTCTGTTCTAAACTGAACATGTACTTGGTTACGCAGTATTTAGAAATACTGCTGCCACCTTGATAAATATAAACACACTGTGTATTACTTAAAAGTGTGTGTTGGATAACCCGCGATTCCAATCATCGAAATCTTGTATTTAATTGCATGCCAACATTCTGGCGAATAAAATATGCAATTGAAATACCAGGTGATGCACACAATTTATTGTGGTGCACTAAGTTTATTGTAGCAATGTACAATATTTGTGCAGCCGCTACAGGACTCCCCCGCAAGTGATGTCCCCCCCCTCAGTGAAGGTGTGAATGATGTTGTAATATGTATCCATTAGAGGCGTTGAGTATGCGTAATGGGTTGGCAATGGCTCGTATCCATTATGATGGATCGACTCTTGTATGAATTGTATTGTCGACATAGGCGTGTTGTGCATAACGACTGTGGCATAAGATTGACAGCTGTATAGCTGAATCAATCAGCCATGAGTGTTTGTATCCAGGCAGTAAGTGCCCGAGCCATGTTATCATATTAATTAGATGAATCATTCAGCAAAATGGACTGTTTTTCGTGCTCGATACGCTGATATATTATCAGATGAGCCTAATATGCCATATGCTGGCTTTAATCGATCGACTGAGATATTCTGATTTTTATCTTTGATCGATACGATGAAATGCTTACGAAGCCGACGTATTACTTTGTACGGGCCTTCGTATGGAGGTTGTAATCCTGTGCGGACTTTGTCTGTTCTCACGAACACAAACTCACATTTGTCCAAAGATTTGGGTATAAAAATGTTTTCTTGAGTAGTTTGTCGTGAGCTGGTTGGAATCAGATTTTGCATTGTGTGTCGAAGCTGATCGACGACTGTGTCATTATTTGTTTCTTGTGAAAGAGGGTTTTCGACAAAAAATTCCCCGGGAAGTTTGATTGTTTGTCCATAGACCATTTCCGCGGGTGAGCAATTTAGATCTTCTTTCACAGTTGCTCTTATCCCTAGTAGTATGATTGGGATTTCTTCACTCCAGTTGAGTGTGTTCCCTCGAGCCATTAGTGCAGCTTTTAGCTGACGATGGAAGCGTTCGACCATGCCATTGGCTTTTGGATTATAAGCCGTAGTGCGTATACGATGTGAGCCTAGGAGTTTTGTTAACTCAGTGAATAGCTTAGACTCAAACTGCGATCCCTGACCTGTTGTGATTGTGCTCGGGACGCCAAATCGTGATACATAATTGTGAACGAAAGTATTGGCTATGGTGGTTGCTGTCATGTTACTCATGCAGTAAGCTTCGGGCCATCGAGTGAAACGATCGACACATGTCAATAAATATGAATATCCATTAGAGGGTGGTAATGGTCCCACTATATCTATATGGATATGTTCGAATCGACCCGTTGGAATAGGAAATTGTCCAAGAGCCGATTTGGTGTGCCTTTGAACTTTAGCACGTTGGCAAGATAAGCAGTTTTGTGCCCAGTGGGTCACATCCTTGTTTATACTTGGCCAAAAGTAGCGAGCAGTAATCAATTTACGAGTTGCACGGATTCCCGGATGTGAGATACTGTGTAGTGTATCGAATACGTTACGACGTAGATCATCTGGTATGTATGGTTTGTTTGTGCCGGTGCTTGTCTCGCAGGTAATATCTAGGCCAGGCATTGCAAAAAGTTGTAGAGTCATGTTTTGATGACGAGGACGTCCGGAGCCAGAAAGTAAATTCTGAAGCTCTAAGTCCGCTTTTTGCGCCATTGCGATCTTATTGAGATCGTAGTAAGTATTAACTTGGGCCACTTCTGGTTTGTATTCGTCGGCTGGTGCCGGTATGTTTGTATTGTTTATTTCTTCCGATGTTCGGGAAAGAGTATCTGCGACTACATTGTCTGAGCCGGCCACATGCTGAATATCCGTGGTAAATTGACTAATAAAATCCAAGTGTCTCGACTGTCTTGGATTTCGTTCAGTTTTAGACTGAATTGCTCTTGTAAGTGGTTTATGGTCGGTGTAAATTGTGAATTCCCGACCCTCGACAAAATATCGGAAATGTTTAATTGCCTGATATATTGCGAGTAATTCTCGATCGAATGCTGAGTATTTGATTTCCGCGTCCGAGAGTTTTTTAGAATGAAATGCCAGTGGCTCCCAACATTTATTTCTGTACTGTTGTAGTACCGCGCCTACAGCAGTATTTGATGCATCGGTAGTGATGCTGAGCTTCGCATCGTTCATAGGATGGGCTAATACTGTCGCTGTGGCTAATTTTGTTTTCACCGACAAAAATGCGTTTTGGCATTCGTCGGGCCAAGAAAAGTTCTTGGGTGTCTTCGGCTTTTTCACTAAAGCGGCCAATTGCGTATGTATTGGAGCTAGTGTTTCAGCGAGCTTCGGTATAAATCGGTGGTAATAGTTCACCATGCCGACAAAGCGTTGTATGCTTTTGACCGATGTTGGAGCTGGGAAATTTTTAATGGCATTCACTCGTTCCTCTGAAGGAAGAACACCATTTGATGTGATGGTGTGGCTAAGGAAGTCTAAGGTGGACGCACCGAACACACATTTTGCGGCTTTAATGTGTACATCAAACTCCACTAATTTTTTGAATAGTTTTTCTAAGTGCATTTTGTGCTGTTCCTCATCTTTAGATGCCACTAGAATATCGTCGATATAAACGAACACGAAGTCAAGTTCTCTGACGACTTCGTTCATGAAGCGTTGGAACGTTTGCGCTGCGTTCCGGAGACCGAATGGCATTCGTGTAAATTCGAAGAGGCCAAATGGAGTAGTGATAGCGGTCTTGTATACATCTTCATGAGCTACTGGTATGAGGTGATACGCTCTAACCAGATCTATCTTGGAGAATATTTTGCATCCATGCGCGTGCATAGAGAAGTTTTGAATGTGGGGAATCGGATATCGATCCGGTGTCGTAACTGTATTAAGTCTACGATAGTCCCCGCATGGTCTCCAATCGTGTTCTTTCTTTTTGACCATATGTAATGGACACGATACTGGAGATGATGATGGTTGGCAAATTCCCAATTCCACCATATGTTGAAATTCCGTGTATGCGGCTTTATGTCGCACGGGATCTAGTCTACGTGGTCTTGACACTGGCAAGTGGCCGGTAGTGACAATATGATGAACCACATTATGTCTGACTGGAATTTTGTAATTTGGCTCTGCTGATAAGGAGGGATACTTCTTAAGCAGATTGCCATAACCGTTGTCGACTGAAAAATGAATGGGTGTCGGTGTATTTACCTTCACCATAGTGGCATTGATTGACAGCTTTGTTGCTGAATCAACCAGCCTTTTATGTTTGAGGTCGACAAGGAGTCCAAATTTCGAAAGAAAGTCAGCGCCGATAATCGGGCGGTTCACTGATGCTAATACAAAAGCATGTGTGTATGAACGCCTTAATCCGATATCCACCTGGAGTAATTTTTCTCCGTAGGTGCTAATGGTTGAACCATTGGCTGCTGAAAGGACTAGATCTCTTGATTTTTCACTAAAGTAAAAACTATTAGCGAAGTAATGGACGGGTATTACTGAGAGGTCAGCGCCCGTGTCTATTAGAAAGGTAAGTTGGTTATTTGAATCGTAAACAAATAAACGTTTGGTCGAATTAGAGGTGTATGTGGTTGAAAATAGTTGGAAAGGTTGTCGGAGCTTGTGTGAGTTCTGGGAGGAGATGGATCTCAACTCTACCAGGTGGCTTACATGTTTTTTGTTCGTTGGGCAGGTTTCATTTCTACATCACTGCTCTCTGTGGGGTTCTTGCTGTTGTCGTTGACAAAGCTGCAAGGTTTGGTGCAGTGGAAGGCTCGGCTGCCGAACTTATTATGATAATTACACCAGTTACGGCTATACTGGGTGTTATTGTCTCGGCTCTGGTTCCTCGAGCGAGAGTTATTTCGAGACCATGCTCGATTCCGTGACTGTGAGCGTCCTCTTCTTTGTTGTGAACGCGACCGCTCGTTGATGCGCTGCGTCAGGCTATCCAGGCGAGCTTCAATGGTCGCTAGTCTTTGTTCGACTGTACCACCTCGTGATGTTGTTGGTTGGTGGAGTCTCACGTCATCGGTCGGATTGTTCGTCCTTTGCTTATCTCGTGATTGACGTGTCACTACCGAAATTGATTTTACTCCTGACATTGCCTCATAAAGTTTGTCCGCTGTTGCTGAAAGATCGTCGAGCGGCCGACCATCCGGTTGCGCAACCAGCGCGATACGGATGATCTCTGGCATTTTTCTCACCCACAGAGATTTTATCGTGTGTTCTGGAAATTGACTACCAGCCAAATACTTAATTTGGCGGAGGAGCTCACTGGGCCGCCTATCCCCCATATCTTGCCCGCTCAGCAGAGACTCTAGTTTAGCCTCTGTGGAAGGTGTCAGTCTATCCAGGAGCGCGTTTTTTAATGCTTCGTATCGGCCAGTTGTAGGCGGACATGTTAGAATGTCTGATACGACATCGCATGCGCTCGGGGAGAGAGCTGATAGGGTGTGGATGAACTTCGTTTTATCTGAGGTGACGTGGTTCATCTGAAATTGCAGTTCCTTCACATTAAACCAGTTCTGGGGTTTTTCCATCCAGAACTGCTGCAATTTCACTGATTTAGCTTCATCTACCTCGATTTTTGGGGAGGATTGTTCATCGTCACCGGCCATTTTTTTAGAGTGTGAAATTTAGATTTAAAAATCTGAGGAATTGATACCTTGTAAATGTGTTGTGTTATAAGAGAATTATCGGAGAACCGTGGTAGTGTTGTTTAAAGTATTTAATAAATTTTACAATGTACTTAAATTAAGTTCTACTTTAATGTAACTCAAAAAAATAAAATAGAAAAAAAATGTATGTGTAAAAAATTTTTTATGACTTATGGTTTTGGATTCCGTTGTCCTCTTTCGCTGTTCCCACGTGGACACGCCCGGCCTTGCCCCCGTGGCGTAAGGTGGCACGTGTTTTTTTATTTCTTTTTAAAAATAATTTGCTGTTGTATTTTTTTGTTGTTGGAGTTCCCGCGTGGACACGCCCGGCCTTGCCTCCGTGGCGTAAGGTGGCGCGTGTATTTATTTTTCGGAATTCAAATAAAAATTATTTTCATGTAATTTTGTTGGTGTTCCCACGTGGACACGCCCGGCCTTGCCTCCGTGGCGTAAGGTGGCGCGTGTATTTATTTTTGCAAATTCCAATAAATATATTTAGGTGTATATTTCTTTTTATAGGTTGGCACGTGTTTTTATTTTTCACTATCCCGTAAAAACGGGCGTCGGGGTCACCACTTTACGGTCTCCCCTTCCTGGGGTATGGCTGTATTTGTCTGCGCAACTCCGTTGCGTCGGCGGAATAATCACTCACTTTTATTATTGGTATAATTTAGTTATAAACGATTTATTTATATTATCTTTTATATAATTTATTCTTATATTTTATTTATAAAATAATGTATTAATTTAGTTTTTAAAATAAAAACAACTTATCATATAATAAGTTATGATAATTTATTTAACACTTTTTTTATCGACCACTAAGTTTGACCACTACAATTCTACTAATTTTAGTTTCGCGAAAAAAAAAAAAAAACATTTACTCGGCACCATCCCGAATTATTTTGGGAGGCCGGAAACTACGCTCCACTCTGTTCTAAACTGAACATGTACTTGGTTACGCAGTATTTAGAAATACTGCTGCCACCTTGATAAATATAAACACACTGTGTATTACTTAAAAGTGTGTGTTGGATAACCCGCGATTCCAATCATCGAAATCTTGTATTTAATTGCATGCCAACATTCTGGCGAATAAAATATGCAATTGAAATACCAGGTGATGCACACAATTTATTGTGGTGCACTAAGTTTATTGTAGCAATGTACAATATTTGTGCAGCCGCTACAAAGTCCATAGGTCGGAGATTCTATTTTTTTGGACTTCGTTAAGATATTGGGAGTAGAATTCTTTGAGTTCACGTCTTCCTCCAGAAAGATAAAGCCCATATCACAGTGGATGTGACTTGAACTTTCTCTGATGGCACTGAACAAATGCTGCCAGAAACGCATTGGTGCTAATATCAGAAGCTATTTCAAAAGAGAGCCATACAAACAAACATGGCTGTATAAGCATTATATTGTTTAGTTCCACACAAGAAGGTGGGTGGCTAATAAAATAAAAGGTCCTATTAATTGCCTGGTTTACTTGGCTGATAAAAATTAGCAGCAACACACAAAGCACATTTAAATAAAGCGACGAATCTTAGGTCCAGCATGCAAATCTTATGCCGCATCTGATTGTCCGTTACAACATTTCTCGGTTTCTGTCAGGTATAGCAAAGGATGGTTTGAAGACCACTTGCAAATGTTAATTCCACCAACACCTTTATAAATTGATCAGGTCCTTTTTTAAACATGTGCAAATAATATACCATCGGCTCCAGACATACAATGATCCACGTAAAAATTGGACTTCAGAATCAGGCTCATTATGGCCCATAAAAAATCTTCGCTAAATTTATACGCCAAGTACAGTGGAGTGAAGCGGTCACTAGAAGAGGTATCGAAACCATTCCATAACAAGCGGGGTTAAGACGGAAATGCAGTAAATTTGAATTAGGAACATCTCCTTAAATAATACGAAGATTATCTGGAAATCGGGTTTTGGATATTTAAATTTGCCGGAATATTTTCTGAATATGGTGTAATAGCCTAATTAAATTATCCTGTTTAGTTGAATCAACCAATAGATTGTCATTTAATAATTAATTAAAAGTAGATTAGGCTGCCGTATCGAAGACTGCGAAAACCCTTGTCGTTCTACTTTATTCCTTTATCACTGGATGATGGGGCAAGTAGAATACAGTTTATTTTCTGGTATGCCTTTTATACCGTCAGAAACTTATTCTAATTGCAAGATATGCTTCCTTTGCAAGATATGCTTGCAAAAGGAACTAGACTTACAAACTGTAATTCTTTTATTGTAAATTAAAGCATATTTAAGGTGTAAAAGGTTGGCTATAGCTCAAATTAATTTCCTGATGCCTGTATATGAAAACAATTCTTTAGACAACGTAAAGCTGCCGCGTCATAAGCAAAGTTTTACTTGTTATAAAAAGATGAACAACACAGCATAGAAAAACCACTTTGATTTTATCTATGGATAGAATCTATGGATAAAACTGATGCGTGACCAAAAACCATATGGCAACGTATAAAGTCGCTTATGGAAAGCACTTGAAGAGGACGATTACACCGATATCGATCACTTCTTTCGAAAATATGGTATATAGTCAAACGAATTTTATCTCTACATACTGCTGGCTGGTATCTCAAGACCGAAAGTTTTTTTAAACGACTTTGTCTCAATCTGACTTTATAGGCTGCTTTATACAACACAGTCGTAAAAAACTGAAAATGCAATAAATGTGGCAGTCCTAGAGCTATCCGGTATCAGAACTACGATATTGGTACAGTTCAACATCATTAAAAGCGATAAACAGTTAATGGCAATTTCGTGATAAAGAAGAAGAGATTTCCGCTCAATCAAGTGTACAATTAGTACAATCAAGTACTCAGAACGCAGAAAGTAGTTTGAGTCAGACCTTAACATTACGAAAACTATGGATATCTATCGATAGATGCGCGTATATGAATGGTAAAAATCCAGACAGCGATTAATCAATGATTTGACTAATCTACTTTTAGCATGAGAGCCTAATAATATAAGTCATTCTGTGATTTGTATGCTACTCAAAATTCGGAAATGAATGATAAACTAAGGTTCTCCACACTGAATAGTTGCAAAAAACCGAAAGAACGTTTTTCCGAACTCTTGCGCTCAGCTAATGAAAGATATAAGGGTTTTCTAATACATACCATAAAAAATTTTTTGCAAACCACAAATGCCGAACTATTGCAAATCTGTTTAAACAAACCAGGTTGCAGCAAAATATTTATCATCCGCCATCGAGGGCTTTGATGAGAAGAACGAGAACAATAAAAACATCAATAGTCAAAATGTCAAACGACTCTGGATGAGTTTCGATACATATTCACAAGTTAGCAAGAAGGTCCTTCTTAAAGCTGGTTGGGGATAGAAAAAGAATTGTTGTCCATTTCTAGGTAAACGCTCAAGTGTTTATCAAAACAACAATCAGAAATTTAATGTTAAGCGTAATCATTTTCCAGTCATACCTGCTTGAGCCACCTCAATTCATGCATCATAGGGTGGTGCCTATAAAGAGATGGTATACTCTTACGATAAAAAATGCAGTCAACAACTTGTGTTTGTTTCTTTATCACAAGAAACGTGTCTCAAAAGGCTGTTCATTACGTTAACTATCGATGATCATATCTGCATCCGCATGGACGAAAAATGCAACCTCAATGGGTTCACCTTCAGATTAACTAGCGCGTCTCACCACAAACCCCATAAGTACAGCTCAGGATATAATGGCTAATTTTAAATGAAAAAATAATGACGTCACTTTTTTAACATTGAAATGCTAGAGTTTCAGGTCACATCACTTCGACTTTACTGATACAGTCACGCAGTGATGCTCAATTCTCTTGCTTTCTGAGACCTAGCTATATGCATAATGACGAGGATGTTAATATTCCAATGGCGATGTAAGCATGGCTAAAATTCAGCTTCCCAATGGTTATAAGATGCTTTCCGTAATTGAATACATCTCGCAAATAAAGCTGTCGAAGTCCAAATCAAGTTGATACATTTACCTTTTGCATATTTTGCTCCATATTATGAAAAAACTTCAAAAATTCTCCAAGAAGACTATCATCTTTTTTTTGATAATTATGAGCTGTGATTTCAGTATTAATTTTGCTGCCCTTCAAGCTGAACCCAATATAAACTTTCTGCGGGACGATTGCACCTTATCAGATCGAAATATATCTACTTCGGGATATGGGTCAACCATATACATCTTATTTTAACTACCATAAGCCAATTGCGTCGATTATACAAAATTGGAATTAATTTCTTGTTAGCAGCTTCAGTGTGTGGTTTAAAAAACTGAATTGATCTGTTGTAAAATTGAGTAGACTTTTTTGTCGCTTTGAACCCTTCCGACAATGTTATATCATGCGACTTGATTATATTATCGTGTGGCGCTTTGTTAAATTTGGAAAAAAAACAAAATCTGGTCAAATTTTAAATTGGCCAAGCAAATTCTTGCACATCTGTGCTGAAAGAAAGATTTATGTTTCCATATGGACTTTGGATACAAAAATGTCATAAAAGGATTACCACTGCTGAACATTAGCATCGAAAACTGGCTTATTTATACGTGATAATTTAAAATCGTACCGGAAATTCAGACTTATGCTCGCTGAGCTTTAGTATTCGTTTTATCATGGTTACCATGCAGAGTAAAATTTAACGTTTTTTCTATTCAATTTCTACATTTTTACGACCAATGGAAAATACATGTCATTCAATGCATCAATTCGGTATGGGCCCAATTCAAAGGACCAAAACATGTTTGTGTATACAACTTTAAAAATACTTTTAGCTTCCTTTTATTATTTTTCTGCCTTTCCACTCAAATTTTTTATTCGAAATGACAAAAATCTTTCATTTCACTTAAAATCTGGAAAATCAAATAAAATTTACGATATCTGTAATAGGGTAGGATTTGACCGTCCTTAGCCATGACTTTCGTGAAATATATTCCAACCTCGCAACTATATAAATACCAGCAAATGTGTCTAGTTTATAAAACCCGGGTAACGTTTTTAAACACCGGCTAAATTAGTAAATACTAGAGGCGTGTGGATTACACTATAAATATACAATATGCAATGAGAAGGAAGAATTACCCCAGGTGGCGCACCAATGGAAACATTTTGCAATCCACGCTCGAAAGAGACAAGATCTAAAAATTCTAAGGAGGGCCGATCCTTTCATACACAAAATCACAAGAATATGGAAATAATAAGCAGCCCGTTCCAAATGCGAGAAAGCGTTACTAGATCTCCTGAGAAAACTTTCAATTTCTCATACGAAAATCTTAACATGGAGCATTTCTAAAATAATATGGGTGCTACAACGGCACCCTACAAGCAGGTATAAAAACCTCTTATAATTTTAGGGGAATATATGTTCTTGAAAGTAGTTCTTCAGAAAAAGATCGGATTTTATACAAACAATAGCAAAAAGTAACTGATGAGAAAAATCTTTTCAAAGATTCCAAAAAATCTGAACTGAAACAAGGACAGATGCAATAAAAGAGGCATAAAACCCAAGCTTAACCATCAATGAAGCAGAATCAGAATACCAAATTGAATGGCAACAAAGGTAAATGTCAAACCAAATCACTAAATGATACAGAATCAAAACACCAAATCCAATGTTAATAAAAACGTTGAATACCAACCCGATTAGGAAGACTTAGCTAAAGATACCGAATGGATTCGTTATAAACCTAGGAAAAATAAAAACAGAAAGTTAAATAATACACCGAAACCACCACAAAAGCGGAGATGCTTATCGAAGGCTAATTTACCTTTCACACGTATGAAAATAAACAAGAAAGGCCAATCACAGACATGGCAAGGAATTTACTACATACATGTAGCCCAGAACAAATTAAAGATGAATTATCATCAAAACAATTTAGGCTAATCAGCGTAATGAACAAAATTAGCTGGAAAATTGTTTGTTCTGGCATCATAGCAAGAATTACAAGCAGTCCTCGGCATTGATAATATAGATGTCAGAAACATTTGTTGCATAACATTTAGAGGCTATTGCGTATATCACCCTATTCATCCAGATAATTCAGCCAGTTGAGGTAGTGCAGTCATAATTTAAAAAAATATCCAACATTTTGAAGAAGCAAAGTATGAAAAAGAAGAAATTCCGGCCACAGTGGTTTATATAAAAAGCAACAATTTTCCTATTTTCGGGGCAGGATTATAGTGTCCAGTAAGACATTCTATAAAAACAAACAATGCTCAGAATTCTTTAGCGTCTGGGGAAAAAGGTTCATAATACGAAGACTTTAATGCGAAGAACGCTCACTGGGGTTTAAGATTAACTACAACTAAAGGAAAAGAATTACTGATTACCATTAAAGAAAATGGATGTGAATCTATTTCAATAGGAAAATCAACATATTGGCCAATTGACCCAGGAGAAATACCTGACCTGATCTATTTGTTTATAAACAGAAATATTTCTAATAATAAGAACCCCAAAATACGAGCTCAGATTATTCTCCAATAGTCCTAACTCTAAGCGAGTATATCAACCAAAAAAGGAATAATCAAGTATTAACCAACAAATATAAACGGACTGGGAATGTTTCCAAGTACATTTTGAACAAAGAATACTTTTTTTTTCAAATCAAGACTAAAAGGAAATAGCTTTCCCATAGAAGTTAGAAATCTTCTTAGAGATAAATACAAATCTAGAAAAAGCATCACCAAACTATAGAGCTCCACAAGACAAACAAGACTAAACAGTTTTACTCAGCAATTAACATATAGAAAAATTCTGAAATTAAAAAATGAGTCAGATAATATCTACTTAAGTAAGTTGACAAATGACAGTAAAACGGATTATTCGCTCTGGAAAGCAACTAAAATTCTCATAAAGCCAACAATGCCAATTCATCCTATCAAGAAACTGAAACATTGGATGAAAACATAATACAAATTCTCAAAGGTGTCACACCCACATCGCCTACTGAATTAGCAAACGAACTTAAAAACAATTTAAACTTAAAGGCAGCACCAAGGTTTGACCTAAATACCGGAGGAATAATAAAGCGACTACCAAGAAAAGCTATACGGTAAAGTTAATTAATATCATAAACCTTGCTTTCAGGTTACAATATGTGCCAACACTTTGAAAAGTAGCTGAGGATTCCCCAAATCAGAAAAACCTACTACATCTAATAACATCATAAAGGCCTATATTGTTGCTACCGATAATGTCTAAACTCTTTTTTTTTTGTATTTATCCTATGCAATCTGTTTTGGGAACGAAGCTCTCCCAACTCTTTCGCGGTTAATTAACGTCCTACTTTACGCCATTACTAACCAAATCGAGGAAGCGCGAATACAGGTTCGCGTTTTTTTAAAATATCCATCTGCAACGGAAGATCATAGTTGTGTTCATCTTCATCATCGATCGTAATCAGGTGATGAAAAATCCTTTTGGCAAACCTCCCCCGTTGACGTTCGAACCCGGTACCTCCCGTTCCAAACACCGCAGCTTTAACCACTGCGCCAATTGCTCGGTATATCAAAACTCTTTTAAAAGTTACTATTAGAAAAACTTAAACTAATAATTGAAAAAATAACCTAATTCCTAATGACCAATTTGGTTTTCGCAGTGAGCACTCATCTATTGATCAAGTGCTTAGAATAACCAATATAATTGAGAAGATTTTAGAAGAGAAAAAAGTTTGTTCTGCAGTATTCTTTGACTTAGTGCAAGCCTTTGACAAGGTTTGGCACGAAGGTTTAATCTACCAATTCAAATTGATCCTATACTTAACCAGTTCACCATAATATTGGAATTATATGTAACGGAAAGATATTGCAAGCTTAAGCAAGAAGATGAATATTTTGAGCTTAAGGAAATAAAAGCAGGTGTTCGACAAGGAAGTGTAATTGGGCCGCTTCTGTATTTACTATACACACGAGATATTGCAATCCCACAAAACAAATTATAGCCACTTTTGCCGATGATCAAAAAAAAAAGAAAGCTATCATGGCAGTAAGTGATAACCAATCAGATATAACAGAGAAATTATATACAAACCTCTATGGCGGTTGTGTAAGTACACAACTAGAACAAAAAATGGCGCATAAAATTAAATGAAACAAAATCTGTACGCTATGCTTCGCTGGAAAGCTCATGTAAAAAATAAAAGAGACGAGTTGGAATCAAAATACAATAAAATGTATTGGTTACTGGGAAGCAACTCTCATCTATCAATCCCTAATAAGCTTCTGCTTTATAAGCAAATGTTGAAGCCTGTTTGAACTTATGGTTTACAACTGTGGAGATGTACTAAGCAAAGCAACATGGATATTATCCAACGATTCCATAATAAAGTGCTAAGAAACAAAGATCTGGACATGCAACCCATAAAAACCAAAATTATGAAATTTGCTAGAAATCACCACGGTTACTTCACCATATTAACAAAGAGACTGTCCATCTACTGGATAATACGAATTTAGTAAGAATACTCAAAAGAGTACAGAATTTTGAGTTACATGTTGCAGTACATTCTCAAACTGTGAACTAAGCACTCAAGGCATTTATTTGATTGCCATCTTGTACGCATTTCCTATACGTTGAATGTCAATTGCGTTTCTCTAAACCAAAAACAAAAGTTTTTGTTAAACACAGTATTGGCTATTAAGTCAATAAGTAAGGCTACAAGTTTAAATCCAAACCACAATTTTGTAAAATTGCATGCGGTAGAAATAAACAGTCAGTGAACTGCTTAACTTTCTACTGAAGTCTACCATGTGGAGTTCTATAAATCTTTTTCACTATATACACACATAACAATAAAAAACATAAATTTTTATGTAAACCGCACATAAATATACATATACATGTACATATATAAAACATAAAACAAAAATACTTAATGATAAATGATCGAACTTTTCATTTGAACCAGCAAAACAACACAACCACCACCACCACCAAAAAAAAATTCGTTATTTATTTAGAGCTTTTCGTTTCGACAAACTTTTTTTTTATTTTTAGGTTCGTTTGATTTTTTTATTTTTTTTTGTGAAATTTTTATTTTGGAAAATATTCAACTTTAAATTTATGATAAGAAAAACAGGAAGAAAATGTCTTTAAGTCAATACACCATAATTTTTTATGCATACGATATTATTTTTAAGTCATATAACGGTTTTAATGTGTGTTATGTGTCTATAAATGTGTAAGCACATAAAATATCTATAATTTACACAGTTCCCGTTTTTGGTTGTTGGTGTTGTTGTTGGGTGTGGATAATGGTGTCAATATCATTACGAAACTAATTTTATTACTTTTTAAAACTTTAATTTCCCATGCAAAATGTAAATTATGTTTCGTGGCTGTTTTTTTTTTACCAGCGAGGAAATGAGAAAATTTGACAACAAACCGTAAATGTCGATACGAAATGTGTGTACACGTATATAAAAAGAAAAATATTCACCTCTAGAAGAATTATTATACAGACCAACTTTTGATTTTCTTATTTGTGCTTTTAAACTTTGTTTCTTCCCGTTTTTATAATGTTTAAAAATATAGAGCTGTGTGTGTGTTGGTATACGCCGAAAGAAAGTTTGAATAAAAAGACTAAATAAAATATATCGAAACAAAAAAAAAAAAAAAAAAAAAAGGATAATGATACGAAAAAAAACAGTGAGATGAAGTATATATGGAATGGTACACCAAGAAGACGACAATGATGATGATGATGATGATGAAGAAATATAGAAAAATTATGAAAAATGAACCAATAAAAAAGAAAGTTAAAAGTAATTTTTGCCATATAGAACAACAACGACAAGACGAAGGAAAACCGGATAATTTATTGATATTCTAACCTCGAGGATGAAAATAAGAAAAAAAAAATTATGTTTATGTTTGTTCTATATGTATATATGCATAATAGAAGTTTTCGCCAAAGACACAAATTTCGCGCGAATACACCGTGGTATGAGATTGAAGAGTGAAAATCATGAAATGAATAATATATGTATTGAAATTTTTGATTTATTGGTTTGAAACCACTGAATATTTTACTTTATAATGCGCGTATTTGCGGAAGTGATAAAATAGTGCCAGATTAATGTGCAAGACCTCCTAAAATAATTTTCCGTCCAGAAGTATTTTGGAATAATAAGAAAAGTATGCTGCCAAACCACTTCTATTATATAAAATAGACAGTCTTTCTTTATTTGACATCAAAACTGTGTAGGTACACTTTTCAAAATTTGCCGGTAGCTTCAAATCTAACGTTTCATAAGTTACATAAGTATTTGGTTTGGCTTATTTCTACAAAGTAAAAAATTTTTAGGTCGGTTTCGAGCTGATGTGAATATATGATCTGTGAAGTGTGAATTATATTTGATACATAAATTAAAAAAATCGGCCTCTCATCACATATATGGCCTCTCATATATACATATATTTATTAAAATTTGTTAAATTTTGTGACCTAGGTGACATAATTACATGTTATAGTCTCTCGCGAGCACCAGCTCCCATGAGTGAGGAATTTAGCGGAGGAATGATGTCTCAGAATTTGATGTAGTCGATTGGAGAAATTTGATGTAGTCGATGAATTTCGATTGGAGTCGCTTAGCGAAATTGTTTAGGCTCTCTAGATTAGCGCGATTCTCGAGATTAATGTTGCTTGTGCATTTGTAGGTTGGAGGTTTAGGCCAATCGTCAAACACAAGTCGAAGGCTGGTTGATTACAAAGAGACAAGTTTTTTCCAGTGGCTTATGGATAGTTCTCCCATCCATGCGGGGATAGCGTAGGTAATGATGGGCCTCAGATATGCCTTGTAAAGTATTAATTTGTTTTTAGGGGTAAATCCACTATTTCGTTTGAGAAACCGGTATAGAAGGCTGCGTGCTGCAAAAGCCTTTTTTCGAATATTCTTAATGTAAGCTATAATTACACCAAGATATTTGACTTGAGATTTGTATTCTAAGGTGCTGCCTTCGAATGAAATAGGATTAGCTTTGGGCATTTTGCTGTATTGAAATAAATGACTTCAGTTTTAGAAAAGTTAACTTTATTCTTCCATTTCCTTGCATATGTAGAATACTGGATAAGGTATTTAGATAGCTTCTCCCTCGATTTGCGTGCGATAATTGAAGATGTGAAAATGGCCGTGTCATCGGTGTATATTTGGATCTTGGTTTCTTTATTATCTTGGTTTCTTTATTATTGAACTGTGTTGATTCAGAGAAACGTAGAAATTCCTATTTGTACGGTAAGACTCGATTAATTTAAGAAGGTAGTAAGGAATACCACATTGAATGAGCTTATAGACTAAACCTTTATACCAGACTGTGTCAAAAGCTTTTTCTATATCCAGAAAGGCTGCGATGGTTGAACGACCAAATCGCTTGGCGTTTTTAATGGAATTTTTCAACCTTAGTACTGTTTGAGTAGCAGAGTGTCCGGCACGAAAGCCAAACTATTCCTTTGGGATGAATGGTTCTATTAGTGGTTGGAGCCTATTGAGAATGACTATTTCCATGATCTTACTTACTCTATTAAGAAGTAAAATTAGGCGACTATGCTCTATACAGTTGGAGGGTTTTCCTGGTTTATTGATAGGAATAACTTTGCCAATTTTCCAACAGTCTGGAAATATCCTAATTTTAAGATTCCGTTAAGGATATTGGTGAGTTGTGTGATACATTTATCTGGTAAATTTCTCAATACCGAGTTGGGTAAGCTGTCGTTACCCAGAGCTTTTTTTTATTTAGAAGCCGAAGAATGTTAGCAACTTCTAATTGTTCAACCTTCTCAATGGTTGGATTATGGGGACGAGAGTTAAGAAAATTGTTGACACAGTTATTGACTAACTGTTCAAAATTGGAATCTTTCAGGTACTCATTTTGAGTATGAACTTTTTCATATTGAAAAGCGATTTCCTCTGCTATTTGGTTAGGATCTATGATAGAGCTAGGACCTTTGGTTATTGAGGTGATAAAATTTTGTTTTTTACCGTTAAGCTTCCGAATTTCTTTGAAAATTTCGGGGGTGTTATCGGGAATCTTTTGTAATCTATTTGTGAATTCGGAATTTCTTAGTTCACTCAAACAACAGGAAATTACTTTGGAGTAGAAATTAATATCCGTTTTCGAGACAGATCCGGGATACTTGTAGTACAGCCGATTCATTCGATTGCGTAGCTTTACTAAAAAATGCAGTTTAGAAGGAATATTTAGGATACCCTTGCTTTGAGCAAGAGGTATAGTTTCCTTGATGGCACTTTGTATTGTTCTAGATAACATGTTGCAATTTTCATCGATGTCAGCCGAGGTAGATATTGGAGAAATATCTGGAAGGTTTTGTTGAACATGAACTTTAAATTTCAGCCAGTCGACTTGAGAATAGTTGCGAAACACCTTTGTAGGTATAGCTTGGGTCTTGAATGGGATTTTAAATATCACTGGTAAATGGTCAGAGCAAAATTCGTGTAAGACTCGTGGTGAATTGATCAACGAGATATTCTTTGTTAGCACTAAATCAAGAATGGAGTTTCCACTAGGGAATGTAGGTTCGTTAGGAGCATTTAATTGTATAATAGAGTTATTGCATAACCTGAGAAGTGCTTGGCCATTTTGGTTATTGCTTGGACAATTCCACGTAGATTGGCGTGAGTTGAAGTCGCCGGCTGCAATGATTCCTTTGTCAGAGTTAAGTATATGATCTATATCGAACTTGTTGATTTTACGCACATAAATTGAACATATAGTAATGTATTCGTTCAGGGTTCCTACATTTATAAGGGTTGCTTCAGTCTCAGCTGAAACAATTGTTTTTGCCTGAAAATGAGGAATACCATTCTGAATTAGAATAGCCGTGCCTCCAGATTTGTCCTTCAATGCGTCTAGCTTAAACGTTAATTAATCAGCGATGTGAAGCTTGTGTCGCTGAAAACTAAGTGAGGCTTGTGGCAAAACAATAATGTTTCTAACTCTTTGCGTCGGTCTAGTGAAACTAGTCTGTTTGCGTTTAGAGTAATACATGTGAGTTGTTCTAGCATATTGAGTTGGGTAAGGAAGTAGATAATCTTATTAAGGGAAATCGTCTTTCAACGACATTTGAGGTGGGAATGCGATCGTATTTTGTAAAAAATGTACCGCATTTAGACTTAAGATCGGAAAAACTAGTTCCGAATAGTTCCTCGCATCCTTGAGTTAGGCGTTTAAGATTGTTTGACGATTTAGAAGACGGCCGAGTACCGTGTAGGTTACTGGCCGTTACGTTTGCATATGATATATACTCTCTTCGCAGACCTTGTCCTAAAGGGACTAGAGCTGGGCCTGGTTTTTGCGGGTTATTAAAACTAATAAATTTATGTCTTACCTGACACTTGCTGTAGTTGGCTGGATGTTGTTCTCCGCAGTTCACGCATTCGGCTGGCTTATGTAGATCCACATTGTTCGCACACTTGCCCGGCTCTTGCATTTCCTTGCACTGTATACATCTAAACAATATTTTTTCACTAAACTATTTTGGTTCATATTAGGTTTTTATACTTCGTATGATCACGTTATTCTAGTGAATTCTACGAAACAATGCAAATTACGTTTATTACACCTTCGATGCGTTCAATTTTTTAATATGAAAAAGTTGGACTAACTCTTATGTTTTTTCTGAGTTGAGAACCATTATGGACAATTTTGAAAACTTTCATGTTTCAAATTTTATATTTAACAAAAAATTTTGGATTTTTAAACCTTTTATGTTTAAATTTAGTATGATCAAAAATATAATTTTTTTTTGTACTTAAATCAAACTGTTTTGAGTTTTCTTTATTAGGATTTATTTCAAGTGTTTTCTGGTTGTATTTTAGATCAAAACTTTTTATGTTTAAAATTAATGCTTTGTAGTTTTAAATAAGTTTTAAACTTTTTAAAGTTTAAGAATTAGCATTGAAACAATTATTCTATAAAACTATTGTGGTTTAAAAAAATGTTTTAAAAAAATTAATCTCGATTTTTTACCGTTTATTGGCTTAAAACTGTTTTATCTACTTAAACTGCTTTTATCTATTTAACCTAAACTATATATATATATATATTTACAACATTTAAAGAGAGTATTACTATCGGGTTTTGTGTCAGGTAAGAAATATACATCATTTATTCTCCCGCAAGTGCCAGGTCCCAAGAATCAGGCATTGTACGAAGGAATTGTGCTTCATAATTTGTTATCCTATCAATAAACTTCGATTAGTGGTGGTTTAGGCTAATCATCAAAAACAAATTTAAGGCTGGCTGATTGCAAGGTTGACAGACTACCACATTGTGTTTCTGTCAAGTCTCCCATTCATGCAGAGATGGCGTAGGTTACGGCTCATATATGCCTTATACAATCTTAATTTTTTTTGAGAAAAAGTGACTATTGCGGTTAAAAAGTCTATAAAGTAAGTTGTGAACTGCAAAGGCTTTTCTTCTAACATTTTTGATATGAGAGAGAGGTTATAGTTAACTATCTATAATCACTCTAGGTATTTGATTTGGTTTTTGTATTCTTAGATCTTAAAATGAAATAGGGCTGGCTTCTCTAATTTCAGTTTTAGAAGAGTTAACATTGATTTTTCATTTCTTCGCATATTCGGCATATTTGGGCAATCTTTCACTAGATTTCCGCGCGCTTATTAAAGATGTGAATATAGCCGTTTCATCGGCATATATTTCGATTTTGGTTTCTTTGTTGTCGGTTTTCGGAATATCATGATAAAAAAATGAAAAAAGATGTGGACCTAGAATTGAACCTTGTGCAACTGATGCTGCGATTGATTTGGTACTAGAACAGTGGTTGTTTAACGACAGTAAAAAATTTCCTATTTGATAAGTATGATTCGAGTAGTTTAAAGAGGTAGTAAGAAACATCACAATGAATTAATTTGACTAAGCCTATATGCCAGACCACGTCAAAAGCTTTTTCTATGTTCACAGAGGGTGCGATTGTTGAATAACCAGATTGCTTGGCTTTTTTAACAGAGGTTTTCTGCCTCAGCACTGCTTGAGTAGCAGACAGGCACAAAATTCAAATTGTTCTTCTGGAATGGATACACTTAAAAAAAAATTTGATATGCGATGCAAATTGCATCGTATGTGACTCTAGGTTAAGTTAAGGTGACCGCCATATAGGGACGTGGCATAGACACAAAAAGTTCCGTAGCCCTTGCATTATAATAAAAATCATTTAGTTTGAGACTTAGACTTTGTTTTCGTCTACATCGATGACATTCACGTTTCTTCGAAGATAGAGAAAGAACACAAACTACACTTGGAACCGCTATTCCAAAGATTAGCCAAATGCATATTTGAAGCACACACTCTTGATTTCCTTAGTCATAAAATTACACCCGATGGAATCATGCCTTCATAAGAATAGATCAGTGCCATTGTGAGTTTCCCAGCTCCAACAAATATCAAAAGCATAGAGCGTTTCGTAGGTACATATGGTAAATTATTACCACCATTTTATTCCAAAACTCGATGGAATACTTCGGCCCAATTCATGGCCATTTGGCAAGTTTGTTACGTAAGCCAAAAACGACCAAGAATTTTTCTTGGTCCGACGAATATCAATTAGCATTCACGTCGCTTAAAGCCAAATTAGCGAGATCAACATTGTTATACTAGCCACTAAGTGAATCCAAACTTAGTATCACGACGAATACATCAAACATTGCGGTCGGGGCTGTACTACAACAGTATTATAATAATCGTCAGGAGCCATTAGAATATTTTTCGAAGAAACTGTCCGATGCGGAAAAGAAATATTCCAACTGACATACAACATGTTCACGGCCAGAATAACATTGTCACGGATACCTTGTCTTGTGCAACCGATTTTGAACAGGCCGCAGACACTTCATTTCTAGATTATAATACTATAATCGAAGCGCAAAAAGCTGACGGTGAACTGCAGAAATTATTATCGAGTTCACGCCGTCTTCACCTAGTCCATAATGAAACTAGAGCTTTTGAAACGGCTCATACATCGCAAATTTGCTTCGTCAGAATATATTCAATATGTTATATAACATTTCGCACCCTCGCGTTCGTGCAACACGTAAATTGATAACATCTCGCTATTTTTGGCCTAGTATAAACAAGGATGTAACCCATTGGGCCCAGTCATGTTTGACCTGTCAAAAAGCGAAAGTTTATCGATTCGAACATATCCACATCGATAAAGTAGGACCTTTACCACCATCAGATGAATATTCGTATGTACTAACCTGTGTTGACCGTTTCACTCGTTGGCCAGAAGTATACTGTTTGACAAATATGCAGCAACCATTGCCATTACTTTCGCAAATAATTATGTATCTCGTTTTAGTGTTCCTCTGCAGATTACGACTGATCAGGGTTCACAGTTTGAGTCCAAACTTTTCGGAGAGCTTACTAAACTATTCGGCTGACATCGAGTACATACAACAGCTTATAATCCAAAAGCAAATGGCATGGTTAAACGTTTTCTCAGACAACTTAAGTCTGCTCTTATGGCCAGAGGCAATACAATTAGTTGGAGCTCGAAAATTCCAATTGTTCTTCTTGGAACCAATCCGAGCGACCGTGAAAGAGTTGAAATGCTCACCGGCTGAAATGGTCTATGGCCAAACAATCAAACTACTTGGTGAGTTTTTTGTCGAGAAGCCTCTTTCATCCTTACCCGATCACAACACAGTCGTCGACGAATTACGTAACACCATGCAAAACCTTATTCCTGCGCCAATACGTCAACCCAATCAAACTGACATATTTGTTCCAAAATCTCTGGACAAATGCCAATAAGTTTTTATCTGGGATGACAAGGTACGCACTGGTCTTCTCCTCCCTATGAAGGGTCATATAAAGTGGCCATTTTCGAAAATATTTTGTTATCTTAAAATAGGAGAAACACCATTTTATTTCAATAGATAGGTTGAAGCCAGCTTATGGTGGATTGCAGAGCTCGGTTGATCAAATAGGAAACCTCAAACCCATTAAAGTCGTCCGTATTGCAGAATAGTTGAATATATTTTTTTGGGAGGAGGAATTACTTGCATAGAGAGAACTTGTGGCGGCGCGATGTAATCTCTAGCCTCAATTATATGAATCAAGAATTTATTCCATTGAAATATATTCATTTGGTTCATCACAAATAATTTAATTCAAATTTATTTAGAATATAATTATATCGAAAGTCGATAGCCCCATCCTACGTAAGGTTTGTGTACTGCACTTCATACACAAACACAATTAATATTCGTATTCATCAACAAACCAAGTTTGTTCGGTCATATAATTTTTTATTTATTCTAAAAAACCTTGGCAGAATGACAGATAAATTGTGTGCAATCAACTCGTGCAACTATTTGAATGCGGATAAATTAATCAGCTGTAGTGGAATGTGTAATAAATTAGTTCATGCTTCTTGTATTAAGATCAGCAATAGCGCGTGTTCTCACTAATTGACACAAATTCTAATTTGCAATGGTTCTGCGATGATTGCGGCGACATATTTAACAAGTTGGCTCGGAATATTGAGGGTATTTTGGGTTTGGTGAAAGGCTTGTCCGAAGAAATTAAAGAGATTGTTCGTGACAAGCCCGATAAAACAACAACGCACTTAACAAAAAAAAATCAGACTGAGGATGTTTAGCAACCGTCAACCCCCGAATTGTTTGTTCCAGTTTTGCAGTACGTTTATTGGTAGTTGTAAAGATAGTGATGGAGCAATAAAATCGGTTCCTGAAAGGAAGTATATATTTATGCTTCTAGTTTTGTAAAAACGGTCTCTCCTGAATCGTTAAAAAATATCTGAGAGATAAGCTGGATATGTTAGAAAGTTATTTTGAATGCAGATTACTCGTATCTGACGATCAGGACATCAGACGGCTTAATTTCGTGTCTTTCAAAATTGGAGTTAATCCTGACTCGTTCGTTAAACTGTAACAACCGGGGTATGGCCTGTTGGAATCGTAGTTCGTGAGTTTGCTAGACACTCAAAAGCTTTGTTCCCATACCGTTGGTTTAACTCATTGGATGGAGCCGGATTATAATAGCAAGATTATAATAGCACCATCGGTTAATTCGGATGCTCGTAATATTTTTACTAATACTAAAGATGGCTCTAATTTAGTTTTAAATAATGTAAATACTAACACAAATTCAAATAAGTCAATTCATAATTCTAACTTACTTCTAAATGGCACTAGTACTAACAATTGTACCGACAGTAATTTATAAATTTTTTTTTCTATAATTGTAGCGGTATGCGTTCGAAATCCAAACCATTTTATCTTGGCGTAGTGGAGTATAATTACAACATCATGCTACTAGCTGAAACATGGCTGACATGGACCGATATAACTTTGGTACGAATCTAACAGGCAGTGGAGTACTGATCGCCGTTCGTACAAATTTATTCTGTGAACTTTTGGTATCCGACACAAAATTTAAATTTTTAGGAGTGAAATTAAAACTAACTTCATATAACTTGATCATATGCGTTATGTACATTCCATGTTTTTTTTCCTGTATCTCCAATTTAGGAGCATAGGGCGTCCACTATTCTGATCCATCTTACTCTATTTGGAGCTATTGCTTTAATTTCCGCCCATGATATTCCTAGGTGTTTTGCCTCTGCTAGCATCGTTCTCTTCCATGTCATTGCTGACCTTCCAACCTTTCTTTTTCCTTGTGGATTCCATCTAGTCTAATGACATCCTCGTTATATCACTTGATGCCTTTCTCAGTGCGTGGCCAAATCATCTCCATTTTTGTCGCTTTATTTCGGTCTTAATGTCTGACTGACATGTTGTTCTGTGTCGATTGATGTTACTAATCGTGTTAGACCAGAAGCACTTAACTATTCGTCGAAGGCATTTGTTTACGAATACCTGTAGCTTCTGTATTTTTCCTGTATGCTCCCATGTCTCACACCCATACAGTAGTACCGATTTCACAGATGAGTTGAACATTCGTATCTTGGTCTTGCGCGATAGGACAGAAGTATTCCAGATTTTGTGTAGGATGTTGAATGTATATCTGGCTTTATTTATACGTTTGTGTATGTTTCCTTCTGTTCCACCTGTTTTTGTTACTGTGCAACCAAGGTATACGAATTCATTTACATCTTCAATTTGTATATTGTTGATGTGTATCAGTGTGGTTATATTTGTGTTGAGTCTCATCGCCTTATTTTTCTTGATATTAATCTTGAGACCAACTTCATTAGCTAGATCTGATAGCTGTTGCACTTTCTACTGCATGTCGGAGTGTTTGTGTGTGCGCAAGCATATGTCGTCTACATAGTCCAAATCATTAAGTTTACCAGTTAACCCCCATTGAATGCCATTAGGGGACTTGTTATCTAGAAGAAATGTATCGGGATGCTGGGAACTGAATTGAATTCAGTTCCCAGCATCCCGATACATTTCTTGTATGAGTTCAATTGATTTCTTTGGGATGTCCATTTCACAAAGTGTCTGCCATATTGCGTTCCTGTTTATCGTATCGAATGCGCGTTCGACATCGACGAAGAGCATATACAATGGTGAATTCCATTCATTGGATTGCTCAGGGATGATACGGATTGTGTTGTTGTGATCAGTGCAACTTCTTCCTGGTCTAAATCCAGCTTGTTCGTTTCTTAATTTTGCATTGATCATAGGTGAGATTCTGTCAAGGATGATCATTGCGAGTACACTTATTGTTGTGTTGAGGAGGGAGATACCTCGCCAGTTCCTACATTCTCTTAGGTCACCTTTCTTGGGTATCGTAATTATCAAGCCTTCTTTCCATTTAAGTGGAATTCTCCCAGAATTCCAGATTTCTTGGATTATTGGTGTTAATATGCTTGCAGTTGTAGATGAGTCTCCTTTGAATATTTCGGCGGTTATATTGTCTGTTCCAGCGGCCTTATTGTTCTTCAGTCTATTAATGACATCTTTAACTTCCCGTTCCGTTGGTGGATGGGTGTTGCTAGTTTCGTTATTGATGTCAATTGATGACTGGAGATTTAAGGGGTCGGCGATGACGTCTTCTTTGAAATTTTCCTACCGTCTCTTTAACTGTGCTTCAGCTGTTGTTAGTACTTGACCATTAGCATCCCTTATAGGTGGTTTATTTGTAATTTTACCAGTGACCTTCCTTACACACTGGTGTAGTGCTTGCATATTTTGGATTGCTGCTGCCTTTTCAGCAGCTTTGAGAATGTTTTCTGTATATTTTCTTCGATCATTCCTTGCCATCTTTTTTACTTGACGCGCTGTTTCCTCGTATCTATGTTTCACCTCTTCCGTGTTATGTTGGCACATTTGCAACTTAAATTGACAGCGTTCCTCAACTTTCTGCCATGTATCATCACTGATCCAAGGTTTCAGATTGTATTCTCTGTAGCCGAGTACGTGGCAGTCTTGATGTAGGCTTCTTCTGCTTGGTTTCATCTTTTTCTATACGGGTGACTTCAGACTGGATATTGAGTTGGAGCGTTTCATTGAAAGTGTATCCTGTTTCAGTGTCTCTCAATCTATTTGTGTTAAATTTCATCCTATTTGTCTTCGAATGTTTCACAGCTGCTGGCATGATCTTGCATTGTGCTATTACCAGTTGATGATCGCTGTGTACATCTGCGCCCCTACGCCCCTCATTGTTCCTACATTTTGTAGTGATGGTAGACATTTCTTATTGATCAATACATGATCTATCTGATTTTTAGTTCTGCCATTCGGTGATGTCCATGTGTATTTATGTATATTTTTGTGTGGAAACCTACTGCCGCCTATGAACAGTTGATTTGTGCTACAGAAGTCGACAAGTCTTTCTCCATTGTTATTTCGCACAGAGTCCAATGCATTTCTTCCCATGATAGTGGTTAGGTTGATGTTGTCTGTACCAATCTTTGCATTGAAATCTCCTTGTATGATTTTGACGTCATTTCTGTGCGTTCTTGCTATTGTGGTTTGTAACTGCTCATAGAACTCATCTTTTGTTGTATCTTTTGCATCTTCTGTTGGGGCATAGCACTGAATGATAGTTGTGTTTCTTATTTTTGAATGAAACCTTGCCACTATAATTCTGCTGTTAACTGGTACATTCCATGTAAGTCTGGTTTATTACCGAAATTTTTGCCAATTTCACTAATAAGATTTTACATTGTTTGGACGAGGAAACTAACCTTATAGTTTATAGTGATTTTAATTTTCCAGAGTTATTCTGGAAGTTGGGACATGAAAACGATAACATATTTATCCCGTTCAATACTAACGACCGTTCTGCGTTGGTTTGTGATTATATGGCTAATAATGGTGCATCTCACATAAACAATATTCCAAACAGTCGTGTTTTTGACTACGCGCGCGCTGACGTCAGTTCAATGAATACATTTTTCATTGATTTTAAATGGAGCAATGTTCTGTCAAATATCAGTGTTGACCATCCAGTCCATTTTTTCAACGATCTTTTGTATTACTGTATTAAAAAGTTTATTCCTAAAATGAAAAAGAAACAGTCGTTGGCTCGTAAGAATCCTTGGTTCACAAAGGATCTAAAAAAGCTCAAAATTCAGCGTAACAGAGCCCATAATAAATTTAAGAATACTGGTTCTTTGTTACACCATTCCCAGATTAAATTATTAAGGAAACAATTCAATTTTTTGAAGCAATCCAAAGAAGTTATGGAAATTTGTGAAGTTGAAGAACCACGGTTTACTAACGGTTTACCATCAGTTATGACATTTAAGGGTCAAAAGTCGAATGATCTTCTTACAATTTGTAATTTTTTTGCGGAATATTTTAGCTGTGTATTTGTCAAAGATACCAATAATATTCAATGGTCTTCAGCTAGCATAAACAGCTCAATCATCACGTTCTCCAAACAAGAGGTTGTAAATGTGTTTCTTAATCTAAATAACTTCATGTGTTTTGGACCAGATAGACTGCCACCGGCATTGCTAAAGTGTCGTGGTACTGGTTTGTCAGCTCCCTATTTACTATTTAATAAAAGTTTAAGCCAGGGTAAATTGCCAGATATGTGGAATACACAAAAAAGGATCACGCAATGACTTAACAAATTATAGGGGTATTGCAATAATGTCCTGTACCCCGAAGGTGTTTGAATGTATGGTTAAAGAGGTTCTATTTTTCAATTGATCAGCTCACATCAACATGATTTTTTGACAGACGAGTCTACTGTTACTAACTTGGCACTTTTCCAGAGTTATTTAACAAAATCTGCAATATCTAAAGTCCAGGTTGCTGTAGTTTATACAGACTTTGCTAAAGCTTTCGATAAACTAAGCCACCGTTTATTGTTAGATAACCTTAGTAAGCTCAATTGCGACTTCATATACCGCTTAATTGGCTAAGTTCTTACTTGACTAATCGTAAAATGACATATCTTCCGATAGCTACATGGTTTTCTCTGGTGTAACCCAAGGGAGCCATTTGGGGTCATTACTGTTCCTGCTATTTATCAATGATGTTACAAAATTATTGGAATTTGCAGAGTATTTATTGTTCGCAGATGACATACAAAATTTTTCTACCATATCATGCGAAGCGGATAGATTTAGGTACCAACAAAATTTGAATTGTTTTTGTGATTGGGCTGATCGAAACTTAATGTTTCTTAATTTGGAGAAATGTCAAGTGGGGGTAGTTTTTATGTGAATAATAAGGCCTACTCCAAGCTGGGTTTTATTAAGCAATACTCGAAAGATTTTCATGGTTTGTTGACCTTCAAATCACGTTATTCATCATTTGTGAGATCGCATATCGAATATGCCAGCGTTATATGCTCTCCATTCTACGATATTCACACTAAGAGAATAGAGGGCATACAGAAGCAATTATTATTGTTTTCTCTAAGAAAATTACCATCCTCAGGAAGGAGTGATTTGAAACTGTTACCTTATCATGATAGATGTTGTCTTCTGGGTAACCAGTCACTGTCATCTAGGCGTGCCACATCACGCGCAGATATACTTTGTGTTAAGGTCGATTGCCCAGAGCTGCTATCTCTTTTCAATATTTACCCTCCTCAACGTGTATTACGACCATATAATTTGCTTTTTATCCCACGTGCATGCACTAACTTCGCGTACTTTGATCCTGTAGCGCGTATACAACGCGACTTGAATATTGTATCAATGTGGTTCGATTTTAATATTTCGCGGGATGCTTATATTACATTATGAATGAAGACTGGTGAGGGCAAGTGGAGAAATATAAATTATAAAGTTAAAATACTAAAATACATGATGATTGAAATTCATTATAAAACTTTTATTAAAAACTGAAATACCTTTTAAAATTGAAAAATTAATACAAACAAATAAGTGTTTAAAATGCCAAAAGTTCACATAAAAATTGAATATGCAACAATCAGGGGAACAATAAAAATACGCACAAGGTGCACCCCATCACTAGTTGAATTTTTTTTTTTAAACCAAAAAGCTCTACGATATATAGAAAAAAAAATGACTGAAAAATTATTATGAAAACCAGATAATCCAGTACACTACTCTAAAGTCTAAATATGTAAAAAAATAACACTTTAATGCATACACACAGTACATTTACTTTAGGGGCAGATTAGCTTTGTACAGCTAGTAGAATTTAATTAAAAATTATGACTGATTTTATTTTTTTTAATTATAGTTTTAATCCGCACATTATTTTATATCATAATATAATTAACTACATTTATGTACACATAATTCCGTGTAGTTTAAATCCAAAATATATAGTTATATAATAATTAATTTCATTTACAATTTGTTCCCGTTTTATGTTATTTTTTTGTATAATCACTGGAAATTTAAATAAACTTGAAAAGCGATATACTCTCTTATACTATATGTACGTAGAAAAAGCTTTTAATATTTTGATATAAAATTTCAATTTTATTTTTTATATAGATGCATACAAATATATCAGGTAAATAAAAGAATTGAATCTTTAGGGTATTTTAACCTCGTCTATACCGCCGCGTTCATTGATACGTTAAATTTCGTATAATATCTCTCGTAACTTCAATAGTTTTTGTACACACTCTCAATAAAAGATACGAGTATAAAGCACAAAACTAAAAAAAAAAATTTAAATGCAAAATACAAAATACAAAATTGATGCAATTTATTCTCAAACACTATTTGCAAATCAATTCTTTTATGTTATAAATTGCATTGTGTATTTATATAATGTATATCGACGAGATTCAATCAGTGTCGAAGAAAAATAAACACTAAGTGTTTTTTTTTACTATTTTTACATTTTAACCGCTTTAAATTTGACAATAACGATACACTCGATTGTAGTACAATATTTACGTTTCTGTTAAAATTGCAAGAAAATCGAAAAAAAATGTAATTGATTTTGAACTTTTGCATTTTAAAGAAATTCGATTGGTTGTGAATAATAATGGAATGCAGCACTAGGGTAAATATAAAAAACGGCAAATTATTCTCTAACACTTGCACTTCGGAAGAAAGGATGGATTGCGAGAGAACTAACGTTAAGGACCAAAAAGGAGTTGGTGACCAGCTTGGCTGTGTTCCTAATAGTGTGCTGTGTAATTTGACGCGTCAGTTTTGATTTTAGTAAAAAAGTAAAGTAACTCAAGAAATGGGTCAAGATTATAGAACTGTTTTTTATTTATTTATTTATTTCATTCAATCACTAAGGTAAGTAAGGCCATTGGCCTTTTCGATGTTTACCTTAATATAATACAATATATTAACTTAATAGTAATGGTTACAAATCATAATAATAATAACAATAATAAAATAATAAAAATCAAAGTATTAATCATAATAACAGTAATAAAATATAAATTTAAAATATATAAAAACAATAAATTTAAATAAATATTATAACAAAATAATAGCAATAATTAGTCACACATCACTGCATGCACTACATGCATTCAATACATGCTTTTTTAAATTGCTTTATGGAACTGGAACGTTTAATTATTTCAGGCAGTGAATTAAATTCTGCAATACCATGTACGAAAATGGATGAAGCAAATTGGTTGCTAGAAAATCTTGATGATAATGATGTGATACGAACAACTCTGGATGATGTAAAGGTACGCCAACTATTGAATTTGGAAATTCTGCAATATGATCATACTTCCTTAGACAGTTAATGTATCTAATACATGAATTAAAGGCCAATTTCAAACGGTATTTAGAATGATAGTCTGAATTATACATAAATATGTCCCCATAGGTAAATATAGGTATTATCAAACTTTTTACCAATAATACCTTGATTGAAGTTGGCGTTATGTTACTCAATCTCCTTAACGAGTATAATACAAAGTTCACTTTTTTACCAATTTGATTGACATGTGTATTCCAAGTTAACACATGTATTTGCTATTAAACAAAACGTCAAGATTACGAACATACTAAGAAACAACTAAGTTCTCACCAGAAAGTCGTAATGGAGGCAAATTAATATCAATTTTACGCTTATAAATTGGAAGAACTTGAGTTTTCTTTGCATTTAAAATCAAGCCATTAGATTGAGCCCAAGAAGAAATCGATTCCAAATCATAATTCAAATTATTAAAAATTTCATTGAGTGTAATATTCTTAATGGTAAATCATTAATATAAAGTGAAAACAATAAGGGAGCTAAGACAGAGCCCTGTGGGGCTCCAGATAATAATAATGTCTGTTTCGAAAACACGCCTTCATGTTTGATTTTTTGGAAACGGCTGTTCAAATAAGAAATTATAAGTCTGGTTGAGAATTTAGAAAATCTAAAGTAAAGTCTCAGCTTCTGTGCCAGTAACACGTGATTAATGCAATCAAATGCTTTAGAAAAATCAAGTAGTACCAAAACAGAAAAATATGACTGATTCATACTATGTAATAAATCGTAGTACACTTTACTTAAAGCTGTAGTCGTAGAGTGATTGCATCTATAACCTAGACTGAAATGGATCTAGTAAATTATTTTCATCAAGATATTGCCTCATTTGTCGACATATAAGAATCTCAAATACTTTAGATAAATAAGGTAAAATACTAATTGGCCGAAAATCAGATGTTTGTGAAGGTGTTGAGACTTTAGGTATGGGAATAACAATTGCTATCTTCCACGACTCAGGAAAAATACACGAAGTAATTATGTAATCGAAAATATGTATACAATAAGGTAGAATAACAGGTAATAATATCTTTATGAGTTTAGGTACTATATTATCATGCCCAGTCGCATTAGATTTAACTTGAAGAAGCGCCATCGCAACCTCAGTTTCACTAAATGTTGTAAAATTCAACTCATTGCTGAAATTATCATCCACCTGGGTCATCGGTAGTACAATCGGCTTATTAGGCACACTTGAAAACTGCATATTAAACTCCTCAGCAGTAAAATTAATACCACTCTCTTTAGAGGGCATCATCCCCAAACATCTTATGACTCTCCAGATATTACCATTGTTTGGATTTAGATTTTCAAAATAAAACTTTCTTTTAGAATCACGAATAAGACGGGTAGTCATATTGCGTAATTTCTTATGAAACAACCAGTCATCTCTATTTTTACTTTTACGCCACACTAGTAAAGCACCATCACGTTTTTTCATGGACTTCAAGATAGCAGAATTGAACCATGGAGCTACCTTGTTATAATGCAATTTACGCTTGATAGGGACGTGATGGTTTAAAAATTTTGTAAAAATATTATTGAAACATTTAACTTTACTGTTTACATCAGAACATAAATAAATGCTTGACCAATCTTCTGATAAACTGTCTTTAATAAATAATTCCTCATTTAGTTTACAGAAATCACGGACGAACTGATATTTAACCTTTGGCCGTGGATATTGACATCTATAACACATAAAATTCATGTCATGATCAGAAATTTCAGGTAAAGCAGTTTGTCCGAGAATAATTATTTGGTCACAATCCATGCTTGCTACCATCATTAAATCCAAAGTAGAGGACACTTTCGTATTGGAAAATGGCAAAATTTCAATAGAGAGTGAAATCATTGAATCTGCAAAGTGCCTAGCTGCCGCTAGTGGATCGATCATATATAATTTGAAATCACCCATAATTACAATACGATGATATTCATTCACCGAGTTTGATATAAATGCAATAATTTCATTAGCCTGTGTAATGGAACGCACACGAGGATTATATAAAATACCAACAAGCAATTTACCACTTCACACTACTTTTGTTTACTATTTTTATTTTTAGATATTCTCGTATATAAAAGGCCACTCCGCCTCCCATTCTCGTAATAGTATTTTTGCGGTCATTTCTGAATAATGAAAATCCAGGGAACGCACACGAGGATTATATAAAATACCAACAAGCAATTTACCACTTCACACTACTTTTGTTTACTATTTTCATTTTTAGATATTCTCGTATATAAAAGGCCACTCCGCCTCCCATTCTCGTAATAGTATTTTTGCGGTCATTTCTGAATAATGAAAATCCAGGAATCTCAAATGAGCATTTAGGCATACCTTCACGAAGCCATGTCTCCGATACACCAACAAAATGTAAACTGGTGGATGACATTATCTGTGTAAGTTCGTCAATATGAGCAGGTATACTACGCGCGTTAATATGACAAATTTTCAAACAGTCAGCAGTGTTTTCCATATTCGCATTCAAAAAATCAACAACCGAATCATTATCATCATTTTCGCGAATACTATGACTATGGAGCATGTTCACGTGATTGCACAAATTTATTTAGAAGCATGTAATGTATCAAATAATTAAGTAAATATAACAATGCCACTTTAAATTGATTAATGAAACTACGTATTATGTATAACTGAAAACTAGCACTAAATTTACTTCTAAAAAGATGTATTGCATCTATATAGATGCAAATATTTACTATAATATCCCAATCATAATCATTTAGGGGATTCACATTTTTTATAGGAAAATTAACTTTAACAAATGATTGTAATTTTACATTAAAATAAAAAAAGATTAGATCATTCAATTTATTGCAGATGGCAGGATAACTAAAAGCATATTGATTTTTCGACATTTCAATAAATGTCAACAAAAAAAATTTCAAAGTAACAAACTCAAATTTGACATCAAAATAAACATGAAACATAATAATAATAACTAAATTAAAGAATGATACTTATAATTAATTTGTACTGTGGTTTTCCATCCAGATAAACTTCATAATACAAAGTGACTGGAATAAATGATAATAGTTTTAAGATTGATGTGTTTTGTTGATGTTATTGATGTCATTAAAGGACCGTATACTTTAGATGATTCCGTTTTCCGCAACATAATAACGCCGTCTTTGACCCAGAGAAATCTAAAATTCTGCTGTCTTTTAATTTGTTTTGCTTCGTTGTACAACTTTGACTGTAAGGGTGTCAGTTTATGCATAATAAATATTCTACTGGATTCACTGTTGCTAAATTTGATGCCTAAATCATCCGAGCATAAGTGAAGACTTTTCATTTTCTTACATATCACGTCTTTCAAATCAAGCGAGGACAGCTTTACAATATAAAACTGAAGTGTTGTGGTATTATTATTTAATTTCACTACATCAATAATATTTTCGTTTATAATTTCAGAATGAATTTAGATAAGACACTCTTTACTATTTCTTTGTTACTATGGTATTTACGTTCTTCAGCTGTAATAAGATGTCATTCGATGCCTCTAGGTGATTAACTCTCTCACGGAGATCTTTACACTCATCCTCTGTTTTAGCAATGTGCGTTTTAAGGTTTTTAATCTCATTTAAGGCTGTTTTTAAGTCGTTCTTTAATGTATCCATAGTCCCCGAAATGAAGTTCTGCGAATTTTCGAGACATTTAAATCTGTTGGTCAGTTTAATAATGCTACTTTGAACATCATCCAAAGTAGCACCTGAAGAGTTTGTTTTTGATGTAAAGTTATTTGTAGCATTTTTACCATCGCCAGATTGTTCAGGCACATCCTCAAATATTACTGAGCGTGTGCCAACAACTCATCACATTTCCAAAATACTGAACCATCTTTTAGACGCTCAACTAAGTCTTTCGATATTTTGCAGCACGAAATATGAAAGATTGATTGGCATCCATTACATTGTACACTAGGATTCCCACGACTTCCAGTACATACTTTATCACATTTTTTGCAAAAAGGTATTTTACCGCGAAAACTTGACACCGGAGGATATTTATAACTTCAATTATAGTGAATCACTAATTACACGCCGATAAAATTCGTTTTATAATTCAAATCAGTAAGAAATATTGTAATTAATTGCAAAATAATTAATTTAATTATTTTTTTTTTATATATTTTATTTATATGTATATTTTAGTAATGTTATTTTAATTTGCGACTGTTTCGTTCAACAAGCGGCGACTCTCCTTTGATGTTCGACGTACGGTTATCTAAATCCAATAGTTGTGGACCCAATTCCCTTCAAAGAACCGAAGTTTAACCGAAAGTCTTGTTGCTTCTTACAATTCATCAGACCTGATAAGTCTGGTTCGATGAATTTTACTTTCACCTTAGAAAGTAAAAAAAAACTGATAATTTCAACCGAGTGATTTTCATATGTTTGAGAAGTACACTTGCGATTTTCTGCATAACAGTTTCAATTAATATTCACCATTACGAGTTCCTTATATATAAATAAGGCTGTTCCATATGCTTCTTGAAATCAGCAAAAAAAATGAAACATAACATCATCAAATTAAATCAATTGATTGATTGATTGATTTGAATGTACGGCCAAGGACGAACCAGTAACTCCCAGAATGTCGGGCACCACCATGCACCCGTATTACATAACAAAACCGAAAGAATGGAAGGAATGTTAGTTATAACAGACCCGGTTACTGACACCTATAAGCGATCGATAATAAGTATTTTTTCTTTGAGATGTAAGGAAAGGAAAGGTAAGTTAGTAATGACCGAATAGGACCGATTTCCCGGTAGCCAATGTTTAACTATTTTTAGCACAAGACAATCACAATTTTACTAAACTGCTCTGCATTTTGGCGTCTTTTATCAGCAACTCCAGTGTGCCACGATTTAACTGTTATCTATAAAGGTTGCCTAAGAATAAAATCTATTAATGAACTACATTAGTAACAAATCGTAAGCATTAAACGGTACACTAAACGAAAACGAATGCCAAACAGATGGCATTAGTTTTCACCTACAAATTAGAAATAATTTATTTCACCTTAATGCTGCTAAAATTTATTAAGTGTACTATTGATTTGAAACAAAATTTTAAAATTAATATAATTTAGATTTAAAAAAAATGGATTAAACATTACAAATCAATTAAATTAACCGTTCTATGGCCAAGGCGTCATGTAGATGTAATCACCAAAAATCTAATTTATATACCACGAAGCAGAACATCATGAAATGCAGTAAAATTTATCGGTCAACTGATATATTGTTGATTTCTGGTAGTTACTGCTGATATTCTAACCTCTCGTCAAGAAGGTCATTAATTTTGGTTCCACTTGTATTTAACATAAATATTTGTTCAATGACAATTATTGATTCTAGCAATCCTAGTGGATCATAAAGACGTAGTATTTTAGATAATACGTATCGTTTTGTTATCTTTTCGGTAGGTACTGTAGCGACTTCGCTACACAAACACAAAAAAAACAATTATTCAGATATTTCGTGCACGTTCATATAATTCGCTAACACTACATGTACACTGTACATTAATATATATAGAGCGTAAAGTAGCAATTACACATAGCACTTGGTCGCCATGGCCTGATGAGATGACAAATAATTTTTAACAAATTATAACAACTTCTCATCAGATCTCATGCTTTACCCAATTTCGACAAGTGGTTTAAATACCATAAACTGCAGATTGATTTGGTTCAATATTCTGTTGTGATTTGATGCCCAATTATAAAGCTGCATGTCAGCACCATTTAAAATGACAATTTCCTTTTTCTGCAAACTCAAGTGCCTCATTAACATCATTATGACAAGAAACTAGGATTGATGATCGATACCAATTTATTTAAGTGCTCGCGTTGAATTTTTACATCTTTATATATATATATATATATATATATATATATATATATATATATATATATATATATATATATATATATATATATATATATATATATATATATATATATATATATATTTATATATATATATATATATAAATATATATATATATATATATATATATATATATATATATATATATATATATATATATATATATATATATATATATATATATTCTGTGCATTTTCATCTCTGCTAATCTTACTTGCATTAATTTTCTTCATGTCATTCTCATTTGCTACGCAACAGAAATTGTGTTTACATTTTGTAGGAAAATTTGTACGAATTTCACAATTCAAAATTATTTTTTAAAATGAATTGCTGCTTGCAACCAATTTTAGAAATTGAAACAGTTGAGCACAAATTGTCATTGACAATATGACGTGGTATAGTTGTTTAATATTGTGAAAAAAATGTGTAAATTAGTTCTTTAATTCAAATATTTAATTATTATAACTCATTTTCATGGAATCTTTAATCTGTGTTCCTCAACAACATTACTAGAATGTATCCTTTTTTCAATTTGAAAGTAATAAGTGCATTTTTTTTTTATAAAACAAATCTTTTATTTTTCGAAACATTTTTACAGAGTGTCCTTATCTAAGTAACATAAAAAAATTTTAAATGGGCAAGATGGATCTATAAAAGACCTGCCATAAAATAAATTTATATAAAATAAAAAAGTACCACCGTCCCTACATAAAACGGGTACTCGGATACACTACTTCTATAAAACAAGAAAAAATGTTACAAAAATTTGTATGTCAATTGGCTCAAATGATGGGCTTAAAGCTACGTAGTAAAAAAAAGGAAAAACCATTTACACACACAACCACGCCTGTACACATTCACACACAAATGCGAATGGACCATAAAAATTGTTATAACATTAATTTTGACATTAAGTTTTGTTTCGAATTTACAATTAATATATAAAATATATTGATAAAAATTAACAAAAATACTATTGCTGCTGCTGCTGCTGTCGCTGCTGACACTGCTCATCGCCGCCGTCGTCTTCGTCCAACCACCAATACGCATCTCGTCGTCTGTCATACTCGTCGTCCTTAATTTGGAATGTCGTTTTGAAACGTATATGATCTTTTTGCGTTCGAAAATTTGTTCACGTCAAACCATTTCTCGTTTGGCCTCCCCGCCACATGATAAAACAAAGGTATCGCCTTACGATTCTGTATGAAACCCAAACGATCATAGTATATAAAAATATTTGATCCGGAAACCGTCCCTTATGTCGCGTATAATTTTGAAAGTTGTTTGTCTACGTGATACGGTCCATAAATCAGAGAGTTGTTCGTATTTACGGAAGCCCGACTGATGTGATTTTTCGTTAATTTGTATATTAAACTCTGTTCGAAATGTAGTGCGTAAAGTCAGTCTCTGCCTTTCAGTAAAGTCCGTTGCAGGATCGAAGGAATTTCCGATCAAAAACGCTGTATCTTTCCATGTAGCGTGGTACCTGGTTGTACCACACTTGACATCCGTACGTCATTATTGGTCGTATAAGTGTTTTGTAAGATATAATTTTGACTCGTTTATCTAAATGTTTATTATAGAACAATTTCCGCGCATCCTTAAAGTCGCGTCTCGCCTTCTCTAATTGTGTCGTTGTGTGCGTCGCCATAGCTCAATTTATCAATATTCACACCCAAGTATTTTATTGACTCGCACAATTTAATTGGCCGATCGTTAATTTTGATTTTTAATTTTCACTAATTTCTCTTTAATTCTCTCGTAGCGTTTTTGAGCGGTCGTCGAAAAAGTATAGATTCGCATGAAATTTAGTGAGGTTTGTAGATTTTGAAATTCGCCAACATGGTACGTCGAACTATATACAATCATGTCGTCCGCGTAAGCGCATGATTATATTGATTTTGAATTTGATTGTCATGCGAAATTAAATCAGCCTTGTAGAGATTAAAAAGAATTGGTGCTGTAATGGATCCTTATTGAACTCCATTTAAAATTTTGAAGAAGAGCATTTATTGCCGCCAGAAATATAGAATGAACGATTATATAGCAGTTCGTAAATAATTTTGATAAGGACATCCGAAAAATTCATACGGTGTAATTTCGCAATTAGTCCGTCCAGCCAGATTGATTCAAATGCCTTGATGTCGATGAGCACTGCTCCAGTCGGGTTGTTAAAATTAAGATGATGAGTGACGTCAGCCAAAACTTTATTAAAAGCATGCACCGTGCTATGATCGTTTATTTTCTCATAAATGCAAATTTCAAAGAGTTTGCCGAAATTAAAGAGGAGACTGAAACTTAAAACGAGCAATTTTGCAGGCATCAGGGAAACAGTGGTAATTCAAGAGGTTGTTAAAAAGTGTACAAATTTCGGAGATGATGGAATCAGGTAAGTGTTTGAAAATTATATTCGAAATGAGATCGGTTCCAAAGAGTTTTTTGTTATTCGCCAATTTCAAAATGTCTGTTAGTTGATCGATGGTGATGAAACAATTTCGGTTGCCTTCCGGTTGATGATGAAGATTTATTGATGTGATGTTGTTCGAAGATTGATTTTATTATATTTTGGATTTCGATTGCGTGTTCTTGATCGTTGCCGAGATTAGAATTTGGTTGGGAGTGATCTTCAATATGTTGTCCAATGATATTTAAATTGAGTGTTTCGTCGAAAATTTTGAATTTTGTGTCAATTGGTTTTTTGTAGTTGCTCCCAACAATCGATGCCGAAATGATTATATTTTTTCGTGTCCGTCGTGTTAATTTCCAAAATTTTAATTCTTGTATCTTTCCGATTTTTTACTTTTGCCATGAATCTTTTGATTTCAGACCACATTTTGGCACTGGATTTAATTCCCTTCATTATATCGGTCCAATAGCGTTCTATTTGAATTTTGACATTTTGATGTATAAGTTGGGTTGTATGCTTTATTTCCACTTTCCCCTCTTGGATTTTGATCATAAAGAGGTTATTGTTGTGGATGTTGCCGGAAGAGTTTGTATAGTCGTTCGATAATTGGGTTGTTGTAACACATCATGTTATTTATTCGTCTTTTTTTAGGTAAATTTGTTTTGATATTGGCCAAAATTAATTTCGAAATTTTTGTTATGTATTCATTGCACTCGCCAATGGTCAGGTTGCGATCGTATGGAATTAAAAATTTTTGTTCCACGTCACTGCCGCTCTCATTCAAAAGACGATGTTGTGTTGTTTCTGTAAATTTTGACCAGTCGTTCCCCGTAAAGTGATAAGGAATGTTTTGCCGTTTGTCATTGTCGTTCTCATCGTCATTGTCGTCGTCAATTTGGTTAATGCCTTGATCCAAATCTCCTATTCCTCATATAACAATTTTGATGACTCGGTGATCGCCGTCAAAATGACGGGTCAGTATTTCGTATTGTAAATTTTTCTCCATTTTGATTCGTATGTCAATTATTGCCAGGTCGATATAATTGCCAGAACGAATCATTGTTGGTTTGCCAGATTTATACTGTTTTGCATAGCGATACAGCATAGCATTTTCTTTCATCCATCGGTTGAGTCAAATTCCCCTTGAATTGTTTTGAACATTGCCCCAATTTGTGTGACGAGCATTTAGTTCTCTCGCAATTACGTTAAAGTGATTCGGGTTGCTCAAATTTAATGCTTCAAAAATTTTGCTCCACTCTTCTTCAAAACGGTTATCTGTAATTTGTTGAGCATTGCCCGTGCAATAAATCGAAATAAGGAAAATTTTTTGTGCCGAACATTTGATATTAAATTTGATTATGGCAGTTAAGATTATTTGATTATTGATTATGGATGCCCTCCCTGTTACTGATCGAATGTGGTTCGATAATTTTGAAATTTAAATTGTTTTTAAGCAGCTGGAACCAAAATGACAGCGCTAACGTGAAAAATTACATAAGGACATCGCAGAGCAGACTGAATGAAAGCACATAATGAACATTTTTTTTGATGACATGAATCATAAATGTAAATACTGCGGAACTGGAAATTTTCAAAGTAGAAAAAACGACAAAAAAACATTTGGATCTTCCTGCAACACTAAAAAGTTTAACCTCTACCGTGTAACCGAAACCTTTCAGATCATCTTGAATAAATGCGTAATGCAGACTCAAAACATTTTCAACATAACATAATACAATGGTGCTTTTGGATTTGAAATGTTATGGAAGCAAATCAGAACGCTTTTGTGCTGGTCGCCAATCATTCGGAATTCATGGACAGACCTACCATCTTACGTCTTCAACAGTCCCGCAAAGGGAAAATGAAGCGAAATATTCGCAACACTATTTTCTGGATCCCAAATTTGCTACTGAAAAAAGGCTACATATTCCTTACAACTAGGAAAAGAACCTAAGGTTTATGGCGCAAATTGATACATTTAGACGATTCATTCACTTTTAGTCAATTCAATGCTAACCTTAAGGATTTAAGATGATGAATGATATGATCAGACTATACAGTCTAATGGCATACAAATGTGGGTCATTACGGATCCCAAAATATACGACCTTCCAACAACGAAGAAAGTTGCACCTGTATTCACTTCAGAAGATGGAAATCCTCCATTTGAGAGAGATATATGCATTTAATCTTGATCCGATGGTTTATCCAATATTATTTCCGAAAGGAGACTTTTACACGCTAGAAAACCTATTGACAGTCAAACTTATTGACAGTTAAACTTGTTGACAGTCGCAAACCGTCCAGATATCGTCACTACAGTTTTTTATTTGAAATTAACAGAATTTATGGAGAAAGTGACTCTGTATCGCCTTAAGAAATCTTCCTATCCTACGGACATCTTAAAACATTTAGTGCAATTCACCATCCAAGTTTTTAAATATTAAAATGTTACCTTTCAGGATCATTTACCGTAATAGTATACATATTGATTCTCCCTTTTGAAAAACAATATGTTGAGAGATTCCAGTGGCAAAAGTTTCACTAAAAATATCACCATTTATGTTTTTACGAAGTTGTGTGTTTTCCTTCTTTTGCCATTCTTTTCCGGGAAACAACAAAATGTCTTTTTTGCAAAATATATATTTTCAGGAACTAATTTAGGATCGTTGGTAATTGTAACAAAATTATCTGGTTTAACAAACTTTTTTACAATGGCTAATACACTTGATAACCCTACCTTTCAACCACGTCAGATATTAAATTTGTTGACACGTTTTTTGTCCTATTTGCCAGGTGTACACTGTTTTGCGTAAATCGAAAATCATACACCGTACCTAGTACAAATTAGAATTTTATGCAACGACTCATTGTGCTATTCAAAAATTTTGTCTCATCAGTGGTGCATAGAAACGAAAAATAATTAGAAAAATATCGCGTACAGAATATCTGTATGCAGTACCATTTTGCATATCTAATAATCTTCATGCATATATGCTTGCACAATTTTTTTTTATATTTTATTTCAAATTTGCATACATTTTCTTTTTATCATTATCATAATAATCAACATCATCTTGTAATGTTTATACGTTGTAATTTTGTTTCCATACAGAAGTTTTGTATTTAAATTTCAATGGTATGTATGTATACGTACGTAAAGCTCCATATGTACGTACGTATACGTACAAAAGAAAATGAGGAAAACGTTTTTTTTTTTGTGGTTTTAATTTTGTGTGACCTGAATTTTTCACTGAGTTTTTTGTTTTTTTCCCTGTGTATATGTACATCGTTTTAATGTTGTGGATTTTTTTTATAAGAAGCGTACAGTAGTTTTTGTTTAGTTTTTTTTTGTATTTGATGTAACAACTATTATACGTGCACCACATTTAACTAAATTAAATAAATACAGAAGGATTTGTCTACCGTATATGAAGAGGCAAGTTGTCAACACTTAAACAAAAACAATAGAACCAGGTATGGTTAAAAACCTTTGAAGATAGTTGTCCGATAGTAAAGAACCCCCAAAAATCTGGATAAAAAACCCCGAAAAATTTAGATAAATGCATCGTCTTAAGTATCGAAAATACAAAACATTTCCAAGGCGAGATTGAAGAATGACGTCTTTATTGGCGGCGATTGTCAACGAGTACATCCGAAAGGATCTCCTATAAACTGTCAGAATACTTCTTTATTAACCCAAAACGATGTTAATATTATTCAAGAAAATTAGAAAACGAGACGGATATGTCTCTAATAGCACCAAATCAATCATCACCTTTGGTTGCCGATTCCATGGATCCTGAGTGGGACCTACTATTGCCAAATAAATGGTAAAACTTCCGTAAGAGAATGTTAATTTTGAAATCACCAACTCGTAAGGTTCCAAATGTAAGTAGCTGTACACTACAATTAAAGACAGAGGAAGTAATCAAAGCTCTAGCCGAGTCTAGACAAGAAAATAAAGAATTAAATTCAGCAATTCAATAGATGCAGCAACGTATTCAACTTCTTGAAGAAGAAGTTTAAAATCGTAAAAATAACCGAAAGATGGACCTGAAAGATGGAACTAGGCCTGAAGTTCCATGCCAGAAAAACAATAAAAAAGAAACGAAAGATTGTAATCTAATCGAGTACCAAATCGACGAGGAAGATTTAGAAAGAGAAACAAACTGGATAATGAGCAAATCAAAAAGGGCATTAAAAAAGCACAAAACGCAAGAAATAAATTCTTCCAGTAAAAGGAAAGCTGAGTCGTCTCCAGAAATGAGCACCAGTGTGAACACATCTGAAGCAAAGGTAAACTGATTACCAACTATCAGCAAGACTAAGAAAGAAAAACCACCACCACCAATCAATGTCATACATGTCGATAAAATGAGCGTTATCACATGTCGATAAATTGAGCGTTAATGAAGAAGTGACAGAAAAATAGTATAAGCTTGTATCGCTAAACAACAACGTCTGGAGGGTAAATATGCCTGATCCAGACGGTTATAGAAAACTTTTAACTGCATTGAATGATAAAGGTCTCCAATGGTAAACATAGAAAGACAAAAATTCCAGACACATTAAAGTATTTGCTAGAGGTATACATCAAATATGCACATCAGATGAGATAATTGAAGACCTCAAAAGAAAAAATTGAATGGTCTTAGAAGCAGTAAATATGTTTAAAACTGAAAGGAAATCTACCGAAAACGGAGAGAGTACTGTTAACAAATAAAGGTACCACTATTCACTCTGACCTTTCCAAACTCAGAGAAAATTGAGAACATATATATTTAACATTAAGAACATCTTGGAAATGGTTGTCTGAATGGAGCCATTGAAAAAAGCGACAGAGATCATACCACAATGCCAAGAGTGTCAGGCATACAACCTCACACAAAAATACTTCACAAAAAAATGTGCGAGAAAGCATGTTACAAAAAACTGCGTGATAGATAGAAACATTCCAGCTAAATGTGCTAACTGCCAGGGAACCCATCCTGCTAGTTATAGAGGATATGAAGTAGCTAAAACACTGCAAAACATGCGAAATAGGGCAAACAAAAACTAGCCAATGAGAGTAACTAAAGAAAAAGAAATCCCGACAAAAACTGTCAATACGTTTCATAGTGCGAAAGAGACAGAGGGATCCTCATAATCACAAGCAGCAAGACAAGGACTACCTGGGCCTTCAGATCAAAATAATGGAAATCAACAAGCTATGACAACAATTCAAAATATCTTCAATGCTATTGTCCATCGCCTCTCTGAAATAGATGGAAATATAGAGTTTCTAAACAAAAAACAAGTTAATCTTGAACAGCAAGTAGGACATCAAGAAATTTTATGAGGAAAGAATGTATTAGCCACAATGACGTTGTACGTGATCGCAAAGTACATCATTCTTTCCCCAATATCGTTCGCTAGATTGTGTTGAGAGACCGGACCCATATTTTCATCTAAGTCAGTCTGATTCTACCAACTCTAGCATTGAAGTCATCAATCACTATTCTGACGCCGTGATCCAGTATTAATCCCATCATAACATTTAAAATGTTGTAAAATGAGTCTTTGTTTTAGGTTAGCTTGCATCAGTGAGCACATGAATACAAATGATTGAAAGGTTGGCTAGTAGCATGCGTAAATGTATACGAGTATCAACTGATTTAAAATCCAAAACAGCCTTTTTCACCTTGAGCCCAAGAAGAAAACGAGCATCTGTATTTCTAAGGTTATCTCCCATTTTGCCTTTGAAGATATAAAAATAGGATAATAAGAAGATAGGAAAATGGGAAGAGGGGAAGATAGGAAGATAGGAAGATAAGAAGATAGGACGATAGGAAGATAGGAAGATAGGCAGATAGGCAAATAGGCAGATAGAAAGATAGGAAGATAGGAAGATAGGAAGATAGGAAGATAGGAATATAGGAATATAGGAATATAGGAAGATAGGAAGATAGGAAGATAGGAAGATAGGAGGAAAACAAATTTAATTTTTTTTAACAGAATTCAAGTATTTCAACCAACTTTCGAGTGTTCCATAGGTTACTGTACTGTACTGTATATAGATATTCTCAAAACATGGTTTTGTACTGCAAACATGGTTACTGTACTGTATATAGATATTCTCAAAACATAATTATCCAACACTGTGTTCTACCTCGTATTTCATTAATTGATAAAAAATAAACAAAAAATAAAGTAAACTAAACATAGAGCTTTCCATACACATTCCCACAAACACACATCCTTGCACACAGACACAAAAAAAATTAAATGTTGGAGTCAAACCAAAACAAAAATCGGTAAATGTAGCTGCAAGAAAAAATGGGAAAAATTATGAAAAATAACGGTAAATTGCATTAAAATTTATGAGATTTTATTATTATCATAATGCTTTTCTTCCATAAATATACCGCAAAAACTAGATGACGATAGTGGTAGTACATAGATGTCTGCAATATTGTTGAGTCGTTATATGATGATATATTTTATGTTTGCATCGTCGAAGACTTCTAAGCAAAAAAAAACTAGAATGAAAAATCATGAAAATTTTTTCTTTTATGTGGTGGCTTGTGCAAAAAAATAACTGAAAAGTTTGCAATGACAATTTTGCTGATAATAATGATGATAGTGATAATTTTTTGTTTTTGATAGCTTTTTATTAATCTTCATCATCGCACATAAAACTAAATTAGCTCGCATGTCAAATCAATTGCGTCACGGGAAGCATATAATTTATACATAATATATTATATTGTTATATGCTTGTGAAGATTTATTTTAGATTTGGTGGTAAATTAGTTTTGAAAAAAAAATAAAAATAGTTGATGATGTGGTTTTCACTGTAACAAAAATTTAATGAAAATATATTACAACATTATATTGTTATTAGTTTTATACTGGATCGAACGATAAGTTTGGAAACATTTTAAATTATTGTATTTTTAATAACTAACTTCATCCTTGTTTTAAGTTTTGTATACACTGCATAACTAAATTAAAATTTCGTCATTTGCCCGGATATATGTGGCACCTATAATGAATATACAGTATACAAACTGTGCAGCAGTTGATGGTTACTACATAAATATATATATATATATATATATATATATATATATATATATATATATATATATATATATATATATATATATATATATATATATATATACATATATATATATATATATATATATATATATATATATATATATATATATATAAAGTGTTTTTTATAGGTTCGTATTTATAGGTTCACAACTTTGAGTTGGCAACACTACTTTATTTGACAACTCATTTAACAGCTGATATTTGCTTTTTGTTTAGTTTGGTTTGACATTTCATTATGGATAGACTACCATCAGAGCAACGCTTGCAAATTGTTGAAATTTTTTATCGAAATAACGGTTCTGCTCTTCGAAAATTTTGTTCTCCGATGAAGCCTATTTTTGGTTGAATAGGTATGTAAATAAGCAGAATTGTCGGATTTGGAGTGAGGATAATCTACAACCTTTTGTCAAAACATCATTACATCCACAGAAAATTACTGTTTGGTGCGCTCTTTGGGCTGGCGGGGTCATTGGTCCATATGTCTTCAAAAACGATGATGGTCAGAATGTTACTATTAATGGTGAGCGATATAGGGACATGATTAAACATTTTTTCGTACCTCGATTACCTGGCATTAATCTTGCTGACATGTGGTTCCAACAGGACGGAGCCACATACCACACAGCGCGCGCTACAATTGATTTACTCAAAAAAACTTTTGATGAAAGAATAATTTCGAGTAATGGTCCAATTAATTGGATTATTTTCTTTAGAGTTATGTAAAGTAATTTGTCTACGTCGATAAACCAGAGACAACTTAATACCTGGAAATCAACATTCAAAGAGTTATTGGCGAAATACGGCCGCAAATCCTGCGAAAAGTTTGCGAAAATTGGTGTTCTGGATTGTGCCTTGTACGCGCCAGCCGTGGCGGCCACATGGCCAAAATCATATTTAAACATTAATGTCATAAAATTTTCTATCCAATAAAGCCATTCAGTTTCATTGATATTAAAAATATATTTCTTTGTTTTATTATGATGTACACTTGTGTAACTGTATAAAAAACACCCTTTATATATATATATATATATATATATATATATATATATATATATATATATATATATATATATATATATATATATATATATATATATATATATACATATATATATATATATATATATATATATATATATATATGTGTATATATATATATATATATATATATATATATATATATATATATATATATATATATAAGGTGGGGCTCACTCGTGACAGGCCAACATCATCGGTTCGGCGAGTCCAGACTCGTTTCCCAAATCTATGTTTGTTTCATTTTGGCAATAATTCCATACGTGTTCTGAATTCTCCCGCATTTCGTCTTTAACGTAGTTGATCGATAATCCTTGCATTTGATCATTTATTTTTGACATATTTTCTGATGCCTTCTTGCCGATTGCCTGGTCTTGATGGGAATGTCTGGTATGGTTTTGGATTATGATAGTGGGTAGTCGGTATACTCCAATCCCTTGGTTTTTGTGTTTGGTGGTAAATTGTGAAATTTTACTGGTTCTGATAGTGTGGCCTCTTTGTTCTTTGTCGGTCGTATTGTATCCGTTGGTTACTGTTTGTTGTCCTTTCTTTCTGATAAAATGATTCCCGCTGAAATGTTGAATTTAGTTGGGTTTGACACTGTTGGCCAAACGGTGGATTCTGTCTCCGGAATTCTGGTTTATTATCTTGTACCCTTTCGTCTCTGTATTGCATGAACTGGTCCTGTCCTATACTGCTCTTCTGTCTTGTCCTGCATTTTGCAATGAAATGCCCACTCTTCTTGCAGAAGTGACATACCGATGCCCGTTGAGAAACGTCATGAATGTTTCTTAAAACTTTGTTAGGTCGAACTTCTGACGCATGCGTGTTACGCATTTCACACAGTTGGCATTTCTCCTCATTACTACTCGTGCACTGCGTCTGCGACGAGAAGCAAGATTCCAGTCTCGTTGCTGTCTGTATGAGCTCGTCAATACTTGCTTTGTTATCTGCATTTTTAATAATCTCTGTAATGCCGTCAATGAAGACAAGAAATATCCAAGGTCCAATGTGTGACCCTTGAGGAACTCCAGAATTGACTGTGGTTGCTTTAGATTTCTTATTGCCAATTGAAACATGTCGCACACAATTTGATAAGTATGAGGTGAACCATTTAACATTTTGGAACATCCAAAAGCGTACAGGCTATCAAGGGACTTTTGGTGACAGATAGAATCAAATGCTTTGCTGAAGTCTGCTCAAATAGTTTTGGAATTGATGAAGTTGTAGAAATTCCTCTGTAGCACGAAACATTATCTCTTTTACCAGATTTGAAGATTGGTATAATTTTTGGGGATTTCCATTTATCAGGAAACACGCCGGTTGCAAGAGAGTAGTTGAAGAGGATTCGCAAATGACATACTAAACTATTAGCATATCTTTTCAAAATCGAATTCAGTATCTCATAAAATCTAAAACACCCCACGTTCATTAGCAGTCTTGATTTGGTTTTAATTGGCACCAAGCACGGTGCCAGTGAAAATCCATGCTGCTCTGATTTGATATTGTAAGGAGAAATGGTGTTCATTCTTTTGTCATATTTCCAATTGACATCAGGTAAGTTGAAGTTACCAAGCACTAGTACAAAATCGGAAGATTTTGTTTTTTTGCCAAAATTTTGCATTTGTTTTATTTGCATAAACATCACTGTTTGTATGGGGTGGAATGTAAGCGGTGTAAATATATAGGTTACTTTTATTGAAGTTGGTTTTTACGCATACTTGTTCAATAGTTTGGGGGGACGAATTTATCGGCGAACTAAAAAGTGTTGAGTGCACCCAAATAAGAACACCATCACCAGATTTTTAACTTGTCGAGCGGTCACATCTATAGACTACATAATCCTAAAAATACCGTACTGCAAATGCCAGACTTTAACGCAGATTTGCCAATTACATAAATCAAGTAATTTGATTTTAGATTAAAGTTGTAGAACGCAGAAGCATTCGAAGACATTTTGTTTACATTTTGCTAGTAAATAGGACAAATCCCACTTAATTTTTTTTTTTTTATTTATTACTACGCTTTCCGAGGTCTTTTACCGAGCAAGGCAAATAAGTCAAGCCGTTATTTATGTTGTTATATTGGTTGTCCAGGTATTCCGTAAAAAATATGTTTTTTGTTTAAACTAAAGGTCCTTGATAAAAAGTCCCATTGGTCAAGATTGAGGGGTTAAAATTGACACGAAAAACTCATCATCAATACAGAGGCGGTAAGATATATAGTTGCAGATACCGCCATTCCTTGCTTTGAAAATCATTCTTATAGCATTGAAGTCTGAAACGGATGGATCAATTCTACTAATGAATAACCATCGTCTCGGTTTTACCACACTAATGGTAAATGGATTGTCCAGCAAACTTCTGACAGATGTTTCTGGTATTAAAGTTTTTGTATTTGAAGGAAAGTTTTCGCGGGAATTACATGAGGTATTTTTATAGATGCGGTTGGGTTTGATTCTTGTTTCTGTTTTTTGGCTTGTTGCAGTGGCTTTAATTAACGGTTGCTGTTATGTTTATAATTCTTCATTTTCCAAGGTTATAGGAAGTGTGAGTTGAGCGACTACTATTGAGGACGGTTTAGATGGTCAGTCAAGAAAAGCATTTGATATCGACCGTGTTATTTGGCGTTCCTCCATTTTTATGGATTAAGTTGAGTTTTGGTTGGTGGATAACGCATGTATTGCAGTCAGCAAAGTAGCCTCCGCGTGTTGAAATCTTTTGATTAAATGATCTAATTTAGAGAGTAGGTCATTTATACAGTTCGAGCAGTTCCAATGTAAGCCGGGTATCCCAACCATTATAATTTTCATTGCTTTTTGAACCTCTTTAGGAGCTTTCGTCATCAGTTTCTTTGCGTATTTTGTGGCATTAAAACAAAACTTCAATTTGAACGATTATTGAGTTCATACTGACAACAACGAGTTCCACGCCTATTTCCTTATGAAGAGGATCCGTGAGCGAAACAGATTGGAATATTAAACTAACTCCATTAATTGTTGATATATTTTATTAGCGAGTTCGAGGGCATACCATAATATCAACCATAATACAGTGTAATAAATGGTATTGTCCATTCAACAGTTACGTGTCATGCTTTAAAATATCAGATCAGAAGATCAACGCTGCAAAATAAATTGTGCGAAGCCTGTCCATGTTGTATGAGATAAAATCCAGATGCAAACCGTGTTATTTATAACGACTATTTTAAGCCGGTCGAGGTCGCTTATTAGAACTCGCTTATTTTTACTCAGAGTAAATACGCGCTGTGAATTGCTGTTAGCTTATATTACCGTTCATGCTTTCCCTTCTGCGATTATCCATAGCCTCACCAAAACAGTATGTGGCAAAATAGCCTCACTTTGCTTCCAAGTTTGCATACCTTTATCTCTATAGCTTTTAGTGCAGTATTTATGGTTATGATACTACTGGTTTTGATGCAAATGGCGCATTGTAATTTAAGCTTATTTTTTGTACCACCAATATGCCCATCGCTCCAACACATTACTTAGCTGCTATGCTTTAAAATTGTTTTTATATTTTATAGCCGACCATCTGTCTTTAGTATAATAGCACAGAACAGCTTAAGTTTTAATCTCACATAAATGATACATCGTATAATAAAATCAATAATCTTTCTATCCTACTAATTTAACATATAACTACTCGTCTTTGAATATAAGCAAATTCTGCAAAAAAAAGTATACATCTATCAATATGTATACCTCTTATGCTCGTATATTAGTAATTGAATTAGAAACCATGTTACGTACACAGATCGACCTATACACATATAATCAATAATATTACCACTTAAAGTTTTGAATTAAAACATGGATCATCAATAAAATCCAATTAATTTTTATTCCTTCTTCGAGATTAATTAATCATAAATAAAACTGTTGTGGATACCAAGAACGAGGAGGAGGAACAATATACGTATATAATGTAACTAAATATAAAGGATACTGTTTGGGAACCAACAGAGAGATTTTTCTCGACTCTCTTTAATTCTGTTATATGCGAGTGTACGTAATAGAGATTTTGTATATACGATGCGAAGAATTAACTGACAAAAATTGATATGAACATTGATGAATTTGAACATTATTTATTTAATAATAACTTTTATATACAGGGTGGGTCAACATCGGTGGTATGATGTGATAAATTTGTTTCGTTTTTATTGCAGGCTAATTCTGGAGTGCTTAATTGATTGATTGATTGTGCCGGTTAGTGCCAGTCCTAGATAACAATACCAGTGTGCGACCATCCACTTGTAATCTGCAAAACAAAATCTATTAACGGGCTAATTTCTCTAAACTGTAGACTGTAATAAATAAATTAATTTTCACCTGAAAATTATTAATAATTATTCCATAATATAAAGACATAATAATATAATGACATAATGTCTAAAACCGTATGCTGTAATAAATTGGATTAGTGTTTGCCACAAGTAATTTTTGAGTTTTTGAATTTTTAGAATAAGTTTTCCAAAAGATCCCACCATTTACAGGCCAACCATTGCTTGGGTTAGTTCAAGTTTGGGAGACCGCTTGAGAACATCATAGTAGAAAAAAATTTAAATGGAAATTGTTCAAGGTGATTTCAATGCATAAATTGGAATCGATAACAAATATCGGTATGACATCAAATACGTACCAAATTTTGCAAGAAACAATAATGAGGAGAGACTAACCCACACAATCGTTCAAAAATGGGAACAAATAATAGAAGCCTACGTTAAGACAGCGCTACATATGTTCTTGGCTACCAAAACTACACCAGGAAACCATGGATTAGAGATGATACGAGGAAGAAACGTCACCTACTATAAAACCTAGTTATACAGCTTTGTCATGCACTTCCGGCAGAAAATCATAATAAATATGAAGAAACTGCAAAGCAAATACAAAATTGGCAAGAAATGACCGCAGGAATTCCCGAAATACAGTTTCGAAACTGCAGACGCAGCAGCAGCACATTGCAGCATATGTACACTACATCAATGTTTAAAAAGGGGCACCGGAAAAGTCACAAACTCACCACCAATAAAGGATTCATCTGGGCAAGTCCTAACTACATTAAATTAACAGCTAAATAAATGGAAAGAATTCTTTGAATACAACGGAACAGATGATGAGCAAATGACGAGCTCCCTGATGGTAACTATAACGTTACCATAAATACCCATCTACTAACGGAACGGCAAATTAAAAGTGCCATTCAAGAGCAAAAGAACAACAAAGCAGCAGGCATGGGTAATATTCTAGCAAAATTACTAAGCGGCGACGCATGTATGATGACAGAAACTCTAACTCCACTACTGGCAGAAGCATATGGAATACTGGTAGAATTCCACAAAAATGGAAAAAGGGCTTGACTATAAAAATTTCGAAGAAAGGTGACCTTAGAGAATACAAGAACAGGAGAGACATCTCTCACCTTAACAGTACAATAAAAGTCTTAGCAATGATAATTCTTGAGCGGATATCACCACCAGTCAACCAGCAAATTAGAAATCAACTAGCTGGTTTAAGACCTTGTAGAAGCTATACTGATCATATCAACTCAATCCGTATCATAATCAAAGAATCAAACGAATGGAACTCACCACTACATCTACTCTTCGTGAACTTTAAAAGCCCATTCGACTCCATCGGTAGACGCGTAATCTGGAGAGCACTCTGCAAATTAGACATTCCGAGACAGATAATTGAACTCGTTAAGGAAATATACAGGGATACCGAAAATCGAGTGAAACCTTAACTATGTGGAAGATATACGTTTACTAATGCATAAACACGCAGACATGCAGCAGAAAGCTCAGAAACTAGCTGCTTTGGTACAGGAATTTTGTCTCAAAATTAACATTAGAAAAGCAAAAGCTATGAGCTAAACACGATCACACACATACCCATCATCAGCAACCAAAAAACCATCGAAGATGTTGACAGTTTTGTATAACTTGGTTGCACGGTAGCAAAAATAGGCAGAACTGGAGTGGATATCAACTAATACATCAAGAATTTTTGTGCTAAACAAGATCTGGATTGCATTCATCCTGTCATAAACTACAAAAATACGACTGTTCAGTGCCTGTGTAAAAGCAGTACTTCTGTATGACTGTGAAATGTGAAAACACACGCAGAAGATCACTTGTTTACCAGAAGTATTTGGCAATAAATGCCTTATGCATCTAAAAAATTCTGCTGGTCAAATACAATCATAAATGAGGTACTCCTGCGGCAAACCAGTCAGATCGAAATTACGCGTAAAATTAAGGAAAAAAATTAAGATGGATTGGACACACACTAAGAAAAGGTACCAATGATATAACCCGAATATTAATGGGCTGAAATGCAAGAAAAGAGGAAAGAATGCAGACCAGCAATAACCTGGATACGAACAGCTTTTAAATTTTCCTAAATATCGAACCACCTTTTGAAACTTTAATTTTTATAATTTTGACAGGCGTACATCTTATAGTTGTTCTGAATTCTGGTCCCATTAAAAATGTCCAGCCTTTTGTACCTCACCATTTTCTGAAACTGTGGGATCCATATACGTAATGGGTCAAAAATCTTCTATCTGTCATAACTCAGTAATTACAAAGATTCTAACTCGTTGAAAAAAACGGTAAGCTCATGTTTTACTTCGTATATGGAACGTTTCTAAATATAGTAACCGTTACATATCATATACGATGTTTGACTCGGCCGTTACAACCTGTAATATTTTTGATCAAAATTCCTATTTAGGACTTGTTGCTTGGTTTATGCTTGACACCGATCAAGTTTGACTGTTTAAGGAATTCGTTGTCGCCGTTGTGTCTCGTTGGTGCTCATCTCCAATAATTTTTACTAAGGTTATCTCTACAAATTTGCTCACACCAAATGTCATAATATTATGATATCTTTTGTAAAAAACTAAACTATGGTATAGAGGCCGTAATTATACCATATACCGCATCTCTAAAGTGACCTTTTTAACCGCACTTGTTATACGAATTGTAGGTGGTAAGTCCAAAAAGCATATATTTACACACAAATCGATCATCTGTATTAGCTGTAATTATTTAATTTAACTTAGAACCGTGGCGGAGTAACCAAGTATCTTAACTATCACTATACGTCAGCTGATATTTTTTAAGCTATGATACGAATGCCATGCTAGAACATCGAAGGAGTCAGAATCGCCATAACGCCAGGTGAAAGTACAATACAGTTACTTGCAAATTGAGTCTAGCAGAATAAAAATACTATCAGTTTGTGACTGGCTGTACTTAGTTAAAATGCTGGTGATTTCATAATTCATTCAAGTTCTAAAGCTACGTATATTTCAACATTTTAAACTCGCTTTAAAATAATGGTCTACCATACACTCATGAAACTTTCCTGCAGCTTGATAAAAATTTTAAGGTATTAAATCCTAAAAATAATTGATTTTTGAGCATAAAAACTTGGCAACGAGTAAGCCCACAAATTTACGGGTTTCGATGAACAAATACATAAATCGTGGTCCAATTATGATGATTGATGCCTAATTCTTTAATCAATATTAAATATTCGATATTCTCTAAAAACCCACCTTTTCTCAATGTTATTTGGATCTTCTTACTAAAGTCTTAATTTCTTTGGATTTACACTATTACACCAACCATGACTTTTAAATCATAATTTCATACTAGGTTCTTCAAATGCTATTTGCAGTAGGATTAGTAAATATCGTTTATTGGCATATAAACAGGCTCGTAATAGGTTGGACCCTTCCCTTCCTCCTAAGATTTTTAAACTCAATGAAACTATTTTTTTGCTCTAATTTGAACTACTCTGGTGATAGTGCTGTCGCTTGGTTTTCTTAAGCCGCCTCAGATTCATTTTCATTTTTAAATATCTTTCGCGATTATCTATATTTTGCTATTCAGTGTTTAAATTCGGGATTATCTGCTATAGAGCAACATCGATTAAAACATCGTACAATTAATCCACTGTCGCTCATACCACGTTGAATGCAAACATTTTCTGTGCTAGGCAATGGCATTGTATCTTATGTGATAGTAAAGAGCATAACATTACTCGTTTGATTTAATGAGGTGAAAATGCTAGAGTCCCCATTAATTGCCTACACAAATATATACACACATAGTATAGGATTTTGTAGAGCAGAGTAGCAATAATATTTTGCCTAATAAAGAAGAGCAGTCACCAATATAAACGCCGTCTAGCGTTAGAGACGAGCAAGATCACTCTTCATTGTGAATGTAATTTTGAAATAACAGTGATCAGCAAACGAAGCCGTTGTTCTAGCCACCGCCGTTATATGTGTTCATGGTTGGTTTAGAAAAATGGTAGAATGTCACGCACTGCTCTGTTTAATTCCGCATTAGTGGTGGCGTAAATAATTTAAAACCCGAGTTAAATCTAAAGTCAATTTGAATAGGATTTGAGATCGTGCTGGTGGTACCAAGAAATCCAGCAGATATTGTAATGGCTGATCTGGAATTTAATGAACCAGAAAGGACGAATATATTAATCGGCGCAGTAAGTTTTTATGAACTTGCTGGAGTATATTGTGTTAAAATTGCAAAAAGCCAACATTTCACGAAACTAAGCTTAGGTGGATCGTTGCTAATAAGTATATCCTCCTGATAATTTAAAAAAATGTCATTTTGTATTATCCAGAAAAGAATTGCTTGGAGGAGTTTGACGTTGATCTTTGTGTGTGAAGGATGTGTTTATTTTTTGTGCGAGTAAAAAAAGATTGTTTTTCAATAATTATTTTAATTATTTATGTTGTGTTATTTCATATTTGTTTTAATTATATAATCTGGTAAAGTGGATTTTATTCACTTTATATAGAGGCATTTTAAAGGCCAGATAAGTATAAATATTTAATTTATTTATTCTTCATACGTTTTATATACTGCAACATCGTTCATTTTCATTTAAATCTTTGGTCTAATAGAACTAAAAAAATTAAAAATATTACGCAAAAATTCGGTGCCAAAATTTTTAAATTTAATTTTAAATTACTATTCTGATCGTAAAACGATTGAATTATTAATAAACATTGGTTTTAAAATGTATATAAATTTTTATTTTCACATTTTTATCGTGTTTGACTCATGTTACATAAATTACAATGTGCATCTCTGTCTAATCGTTCTAAGTTTATCGAAACAAAACAATATTAACAGTTTATAGTGCCATATTGTTGTGCGATTCTCATATTTAATTGTAAATAAAAAATGTGCGATCCTTGCGGTAACAGAAACAAATATGGCTAGCAGAGATCCAAACCATTTAAATTTTATTCACCATCATAATATTATATTCATTTTATAATTATTTCTTATGCACACATCCAAATATTTATTTAAATATTTAAATAGTTTTATTATTGTAGGATTATTGTTATTCATAATAAGTAGATGCAGCATAACTAAATTATTCTTTACATAATTTAAACACGGTTCTAGTTTATTTGTTGTGACCGAGTAGAAAATGCGGAAAGATTACAGACATAGGTAAAAAAAAAATCAAAGATTATATTTATATAAATATATGGAAAATCCCTCCTATCCTACCGTTTATTAAATGTAAAAAGTGTGTGGTAATAGGACTAGCGTTAACCGGAACACTTGACAAGCGCTTTGTCTCACAGTTTCATCAATCAATCCAGAAAAGAATTGCTTGCTTTAAAGAATAATTTAGGGAGGTTTTGGGCCATAAAGCAATTCGAATCAAACAAGAATATATATATATTCATTCAATAAAGAGAAGCAGGTGTATAAAGAACACTTAATGCTAAACTTTTTACATGATTTAGATGAACGGCTTACAGTACAGCTTCCGTTAACAAATGCTTCAGCGTATGTCTGAAGTTAAACAGGAGTATCAGGCATTTTTAAGTGAATCCCAAAAGTTAAAGTACAAATATATACAAAAGGTTGATGTCAATGAACAAACTAGCAAAACGATATTGGGAGAATTGACATCGGAGTGGTGCTCAAGTGGTTGGCAAGTAACAAACTAACTGGACCATATTAGTGTCAAATCGAATGTTGATAAACTATTATAATGGATTGAGTCACAGGCTTACTGGAAATCCAAGAAAAACTTGATCAGTGACTGATTGATTTGGACAATATCCTCCTTGGTTCTTCTGCAAGAGGAGAGATTTTCTGCAATAATTTGTAAGATTTGTATTTCAAGAAGAGTATAATAGCCCACCAATTTGCAAAACTAGCAAGTTTACACTACATTATACAAATGTTGATCTTTTTTTAACAAACCAAATTCTGAAGCCGTCTGGCGAGAGAGAATTGTATTTGTACACTAAAATAGTGATAGAGTGTACAATCGATAGGAAAATTGGAAAATAACGAAACAATAAATCAATTGGTCGAGTATATATTGTATATATATTAAATATATATCTATATATATATATATATATATATATATATATATATATATATATATATATATATCTATATATATATATATATATATATAAACTGAAATGAAAAATTAAATAAAATATTCGTATATATAAATGGTACATGAGGAAGAAATAAAATTAAAATGAATATAAAAAAGAAAATTCGATAGATAAGAAAAGTTTCTTAACTAATAATTGAATTTATCCCAAGTATTTTCTTCTTATATAATTGGTAATATTTTATACTATTGATTATTATCGGTTTGGTATAGTTTTTTTTTTTATTATTGTTTGGTACTAAACTTATATAGATTTTGATCGTGGTCAAATTATAACTTTGTTCATATAAAATATATCACTAAACCTGATTTACTGGAGAATCATGCTTTACAATAACCAATTAAAATTACGATTTTATCATTAAATTGAACTCATATATTTATGACAACAATTTTATTGAAGCTTTCGAACTTAAGCTTTCGTACTTTGTTCTTCATTTTTAAATCGTAAATTATACCATTTACAACACTCTATAACTAGGAGTATCTACAATACAATATGTAATAGTGGGCCGAATGTGAATCAAAAGTTTTGATTTTTTTAGGAAAACCGGTAATGTCACGTTTTAACTTAAAGAAGTTCCAAAACTGTTTTGGATCATTTCTAATTTTGTCTTTAATACAAGTTATTTAAGTCTTGTATTTATGCTGAAAATAGTTTCTTTTTTTTTGTTGATTTACATTGATGATGTTTTTGCAGTAATGGTTGTTCCAATTTTTCTCATGGAGCAGTTATAGATTCACTGTTATTGATGTTGGGTCCACTTGAGTTACGTTCACTGTAATTATTACCATTTGGTTTCGATGAACATTTCAGAATAACTGATTCAAGTTTTTGCTTTCAAGGTAAGCTTTCAAAGAGTTTTACGTTTTGGTTAGAGAGTCGCACACAAATTACATTTCCAGATGTTAAACCTTGAGCCTCATGAATGGTCAAAATTTTGCTTGAGGAACTTTCAGCTTATTAGTTAATTGGTATTTGTCAGACTTGGTATTGGTAAATGTTAAGTAAAATGTATTTGAAAGTACTAGTAAGTCAGGAAAAAATTGAAGATTCTTGACAATTTAGGATATATACTTTTTAAAGCGTAGGGTATTTGATCCTAATCGCCCAAAATAATTCAATACCACACTTAATAGTGGCCCGATTGTAATGAAATTTATCTTAATCAAACGCTTTGGTCATCAGTATAAATACTGTGATAAAATATGTATAAATTTTTTTTATTTTTTATTATTACGACTGAGTAGTCGACTGAGTAGTTGACTGAGTAGTCGAGTGAGTAGATCGATGATCGTTAAAAAGATCGGACGTCTTCTTTCCGATCTCTTCATTTTTTTTTTTTTTTTAATAAATTTTATTTAATTTTTTTTTTTTGTTTCCATTGAGTTGTGTTTATTTGTGTGTGTGAAACAGTGAAATGGATCGAAAACTCTGTTGTTTTTTCGTGCATCTTTTATTTTTGTTCTTTACATTTATGTAAATTTTATTTTGTGTAATTTTCTTATAGTTGGTGTTCATTAATGACACAAAAAAAATTTTTTTTAGATTTTGTTTTGTGTACTTAAAATTTTGGCGTCATATATATATTTATTCACCACCAAAACAAAATAAAAAATTTAACGCGGTTTAGACCTCATCTAAATTTTGAAAAATAAAAATTTTAACCTCACATTTTAGTTAAGATTGATGTAACAAAACTAATTTGGAAATAAAAATATTTCGCCCCGACCAATTTTATTTCACCAAATTTTTTAATTATTTTAACATTTTAACTTTAAATGACACACCCTTAATATAAATGTGTAATATGTATATCTGTTTTAAGGCTGACATTGGTGGTTTCCCGTTAGAGCGTGTTTAAATTATTTTCGCAATTGTGGTATAGTTTATAGAAATAGTTATTGAGGATGAAGTTTATAATATTAATAAGAATCTCTATCTAAAAATTTTAGACCAACAATTTTTTTGGTTTCTTTTTCTTAGCGTTATAGTGGCACTAGTGGTTATATTTTCGAACAGTTTGATCTTAATGTATATTAGTGGGATTCTCGTATGTAAAATAGAAACTTCGATTAACATGGTAAATAGGGAAAATATATTGTTGCGCGTAGATCAAAACCATTATTCCCCACTTTGTTCTTAAAACATTTCATGGTTGCATTTTCGGACTGGTCCAAATGTTGAATTGGGTATGTACAATATTTACATGGACTGTGATTGATTATTTAATTATTTGCGTTTACTGGGTAATTATAAGGTGTGGGGCTTTGTTAATTTTTAATTCAGTAGCATGCAGAATAATGATTTTTACATACTAGTTTGCAATTCAAATGTCCCTGTTCGATTTGATCAATTCTTTGGAATTACCCAAAGTCATACTGTTGATTTGGATTATTTAATTTCGCGTTCGGGAGGGGGTTCGCCAAAAGGGTATATTTATGAACGGCTTTTTTATATTGGTTTTAAATGTTTGTAGATATTCGTAATCGGTTGAGGGGTGGTTCGATTTTGAATGGTGTGTTTTCTTAGCGTTGTTTGTCTGAAATTAGGATGGGATTTCAGTCGTTTGGATGTCGGGATATTGAAAACGTTTTGGAGTTTTGGCATAATTTTTCTACATTCGACATTTTTTCTGGACGTGCAGATTTAGTGTTGATTTAGTTTCATTCAGTTTAAAACGCCATTTTTTATCCAATTTCATATTTTGTTTGTGGCTCTCTGCAGTTTGTTGGCGTAGAGTCAGTTATTTTTCATGCTAACGCTAATATAGCAGTATTATCAGCTAATTTTGTTATAGTTGCATCAGTATTGGGCATGTCTCTTGTATATAGGCGATAAAGAATGATGCATTACTTTAATGCCATACCTTATCAAATGCTTGGGTCACATCCAGGAAAATCCCGGAGCATATTTATTTGGATTCAAGTCATTTTTCGATTACATCGGTAATTCTATGAACTTGTTCTAAAGTCGAGTGTTTTTCCCTGAAACCAAATTGATGTGATGAATATGGTTTCTTTCTTATATTATAAGTTTCAGTCTTTTCAGAAGTAACTTTTCGAATAATTTTGATAGTGTTAGAAGCAGAGATATAGGCCTATATGAAGATTTTTCATTTGGCGGTTTGTTTGGTTTTAAAATCATAACTACCTCTGCAACCTTCCATTGCCTTGGTACGTATTTTAATCGGATTGCAGCATTCACTGTGTAATAATTTCTTCCTTCCTTTTTCTGGCAACTACTGGACCCGTTATTAAATCATACCCCGGAGCCTTTTTAACGTTTAGGTTGTTCTTTATTTTCCAATTTAATTCATACATTGTTATAGGTCTTATTTCGTGCTCATCAATTTGGCAACTGGGGTAATATTTTCCTCTGCAGATTGTCTTGAATGTGGTTAAAATGTCTACTCTAATGATTTGCAAACAGATCTGTCTTTTGTTTGGGATTTCTAGCCCAGATATCGTTGTTTTTAACTGGAGGGACCTGTAGGTTTGGTCTTTTTAGGGCCTTAGTTGCCTTCCATAGAGCATAGTCTAAGCATTTTTGTCCTGTCAGATTGTTTAGGTATTTATTGACTGACTGTTTTTTTAATAAAATTTATTAAAGCTTTTAGTTTATTGACCAAATTATTAAACAGTCTCTTCGCTACCGGTGGTCGATTTCTTTGCCAGTTTTTACGAGCTTTCCTTTTATTTTTAATAATTTCTCTCAGTTCTTCGGGATATGTAACGTTTTGATTTGTTTCCCTTGTATGACTAGGAGTACTATTCCAAGCGGCACTTTGTATATTTTCGATGAGTTTGTCTAGTTCATCTTCTAATTGCTCTAGATTACGTATTAGGACATGAAGATTAATTTTCTCCTGTATAAGTGTTTAAAAGAGGTTCCAATTAGATTTGTTATTTGTTAACTTGGGTTCAACCTCTTTTCATATTCCCTTTAGTTGTTGTTAATCGTGATCCCCAGTAAATATTTTTTGCGTTAAAGTCACCTCCAATTAAAAAATTACTACCAAGTGGTTTGAGGAACATAATGTACTCTTCTTGGTTAAGGTTGTATCTTGGTGGGCAGTATATTGCAGAGGTGCTATAACTTTTTGTTTTACTTAGATGCACTTTAATTGTTGAGGCTTGCATGAACAAACTCGGCATTTCTTGCACTGTGGGATAAGTCTAGTCGCTTTTTTCAATGGCTCAATTTTAAGGTGGAGAATTGCATTTATGTTATAGATGTTTTCTATAGTTTATCGTCGAAGGTTAACTGAACAGTGAAGTCCTCTTCTAATAGTATGAGTGTTTCCGTCCTTGTTTTGCTTTCTCTTTTTTTGTTGATATTTACTGCATCTTTAATTTTAAAACCTATAGGTGTTAGTTCTTCTATAATGTCTTCTTTTGAACAAGATTGGTGGAGCCCCCGGGCCATAACTTTGGTTGTGCGATCATTTTTTTCCTCATACGTATACCATTCGTGTTGATTTTTCGGATGTTATAATTTGATGATACTACTCTATAGTCCTTGCTTACGACCGATTTCAGTAGTTGCTGAATGTCATTATATTCTTTCTTGCTTTTTTGTTAACTCTTTTTCTTCATTCGAGAATCCAATTAGTTTTTCGTTCTAGTTCACTTTAATCAGTACAGAATTGGTCACCCATACTGAGTGGTACAAAAGGATTCTAGAATTTTTATTTAATATCGCGATCTCTGCTTCATCATTGATTTTGTCGTTCTTTAAAGAATGATTTTCTCTTCTTAATTCGGCAACTTCATTATTTAGTTTTGCTATTGTTTTTTTTTTCATTTGCTCGAGCTTTTGCCTTAGAACTTCATTATTTACAGTGAATGTCATGTCAATTTTTTAGGCAGTGTTTCGCATGATGGTGATTTCTAGCTAAATTGAATATTCCTTACTAGTGACCAGAACGTGTTAGACCACTTCTGTGGAATGTTTGTTGTTATAATATGCTAATCTATGGAGCCGATCTTTTTAGTAGAAAAGGGTGGATTAATTGTTTCCAGTATACGGGGGTTGTAATTTCATTATTTGTTGTAGTCATTTTACTTTATTTTGTGATTTATTTTTGAAGTTTTCTTTTCCTATCCTTTGGTAAAATTTATACCGCGAAATACAAGGTAGCACATTCATTTTTTAGTTATTGACAAGTGTGAAGGCAGCCGCCTCACATGAGGTACAGACGCTGACCAGACAGCCACTAAATATGATAACAGACGTTTCTGGAATTTAACACCACATAGTTCTTAAATGCATTGATTGCAAGTGACCTAAGGACTCCCTCTGGCTTCAGCCCTGAACTAGCTTCTCAAAGGGATTCCCATCACATGATTCTGCTAGGTTGCTCGAGTTACCACCGATACGGCGTGGACATAGCAACTAGGAGTTAGGATGGAGAGGCTAAGACCTGTAGTTAGAACTACAAGAATGAATCGCTTCACATCTCCTTAGTCGGCACTGTATACATTTAAACAATTATTTTTTACCAAAAAATATTAGTAAAGTGGTTAGCCTTTGTAAATTTACGAACTTGATCAATTCAATACCACACGTAGTAGTGATTAGTTTCTAATAACCTGATTAGTGAATACCTTTCCTTTCCGTACCGAATATTTTATGTAGAACTGATATAGGAATAGGCGCGGCGTTATCCGGGAGATGGGTCTAGCACGTGGTACTACGGTCCACTCAATTAATCAATCTGATGCTCACTTATCATCGTACATGTTAATATTTATATTTGCTGAGTTCTAAAATTTACTTTTGTTTTAGTACATTAAACCTTACATGCAAAAAAATTGATTTTTACGCAGTCCGGATTATAGTCTTAACATTGTTAAAGTCTTGACTACCATCTCATAAAAAAAAATGGGCTATAAATATAAATACTGGCGCATGCTGTAATTATCCAATCCCAGACTTGGTCATATTTTTTACAAAAAAGTGACACATATGTTTACCAGTTTTTACAACACACATAAACATCGATACGTTAAGTTTAAGTCTTGTCGATTTTATTTATAAATTGCAACACAATTTATGATTATTATGTTGTGAGATTAACCATAAAAAAAAGCATATATATCTTTTGCAAAGTTCAGCGATGCAGAAAATCGATAAAATCCCATCATAAAGTTTTTCCAATACTAATAATATTATTTCAAAAAATATTTTATTTTATTTTCATGTTCCGCCATATACGGACCAAAACGAAAGAATGGTGAAAAGGTTCTTGTGCCCGAACATATATATAGTATAAGAAAAAACTAATTTTAAACAAATAAATAAGAATGAAAATTCATCTCAATTACCAAGTGTTACCCTTAGCGGATTGTCGTTATTATTTATAGAGTAAGTGTAAAACTATAGCGGGTGATTCATTTAACATGCAGCACTCAAAACTTTTCTAATATAAGTATAAGCAACTTTTATTGTTCTTATCGAAACACCTAATGACTCATCTTGGCATATTCAGATGATATTTTTGCAATTGGACTAAATGGAAACGGCGTCAAACGACTGTACGATTCCCAGCTTTCGCTTCTATCTAATGAAAAGTCCTGATCTCGTTCATGAAATAAAATTACCGCGAGTTCAATATGCTACGAGACGATCCTAAAAAGATGGTTCAGAGCAAATTATTAGAGGAGTGGTTGATGTCGGTGATAATGCCTCCTCGGGGTAGACGCCGACTTAACTTCTTTGGGTTGTCAAAACAATTTTAAAAACAATCTTTGGATCGAATCCGATAGAGCCAGAATGTTGAAGCAGTATCGCCCAGTCTCAATTTTGACTCGATTTCTTGTCGAATAGATTAATTAATTGGAAAGTGTCTGAGGAACACTACTTTTCTGATCATCGTTATCTTCAATACGGATTGGATATAAAATATTTGAAACTCCAACTTTTAAAACCATAGGAAGATCAATTGGGATACTTTCAAAATGGTTTTAAGTAACTCTTTACCATCACTCGTTCCTAAATCTCCGGAATCAATACAGGAGCTAGATTTTATGGTAGACCGGGTGTCTGATGCTTTTAATAAAGCTATTTCAAGTTCATGTCTTATTAGTAGACCAAAAGGTAAACATCGTCCACCATGGTGGTCGAAGGAATTACAAGCAACGCGCTTAAAATGCAAGCGGCTCTTTAAAATCGTGAAGAGAATAAAAACGGACATGGACTGGGACTCCTATACGGAGGTCCTTAAAGCGTATAAATATGAACTAAGAAGTGCCAAAAGTAATTCCTGGAGACTGTTTGGTAATAAAATACAGGAGTCCTCTGAGGCAGCGTACGATATTATCCACTTGTCCTGTCATTCCAAGTTATCTCCAACGACCAGATGGACAATGGACTACAACAAGTAGAGAATCCTTGGAGCTTCTTCTGGAAACTCATTTTCGGGGTTGTTTCAATTCTCCCCCTATTTTGCCAAAGGCAAATAAGGCTAATGGCCTTGCGGGGAAAATTGTCAATAGGAGAACTATCTTGTTAGCAGTAAACCATTTCAAGCCTTTTTAGTCTGCAGGCCTGGACGGCATTATTCCTGCCGGATATTCAGAAAACCACTGAATTAACTGTTCCCTGGCTTGAGATAATTATCAAAAGTCGACTCAAACTATGTCACATTCCAAAGAAATGGACTGAAGTAAATGTAATATTTATACCAAAGGCGGGAAAACGCTCTCATTGCAATCCCAAGGACCTTAGGCCTATTAGCTTATCTTCTTATTTCTTGAAAATTCTAGAAAAACAGATAGAGGCTCAAAGGCTGTCAGCGTCTCAACATGCATATAGTAAGGGAAAATCGTTGGAAACTACTCTCCATTCCCTCTTATGTCCTATAGAGAATTCCCTCGAATATAAGGAATTCACTTTGGTGACCTTTTGTGATATTGAGGATGCCTTTAATAATGTCAAACCAGAGGTGATCACGCAAGCACATTCAAATTTGGGGGTGTGTCACTTAGAAGCTGGATTGATCAAATGCTCAAAAGCAGGGTCATAACGGCGAATCTAGGTGTATCATCCATTCGTAGATTTGTAAGTAGAGGTACACCGTAAGGTGGTGTATTAGCCCCCCTTCTTTGGGATTTGACCTGTTACTAAACCTGGAAGGGACTGGCTTTAAAGTGGTGACTTATGCAGATGATGTTGATATTGGCGCTTTCGGTAAATATCCGTGTATCCTCAGAGATGTTTTGCAGAATGCTCTTGGCATTCTAACTCAATGGACCAATAGTTGAGGTCTTAGTGTTAACCCACTGAAGACTGAGTTGGTTCTTTTATCCAGGAAGTACAAACTTCCTCGCTTTGACCCTCCAACTCTCAATGGAGTTGTTTTGAAAATCGCAAATAAAGTGAAATTCTTGGGTTTCATTTTGGATAGGAAACTAAGCTGGAAGCCTAAAATTCTGAAAATAGTAAAAAAGGCTACGATAGCACTCTACTCCTGTAAAAATGCCATTAAAAAAGGATAGAGGCTTAAGCCTCACATTGTGAATTGGCTTTATACCTCTGTAGTTAGACCAGTTCTAATGTATGAAGTTACAGTTTGGTGGCCCGCTTTAAATACAGTAGTGAACCAAAAGTTGCTGATGAAAGTGCAAAGAACTGCTACCTTGTGTATTAGTGGTGCACTTAGAAGCACTCATACTCAAGCACTGGATATCCTTTTTCATCTCATCCCTCTGGATATCCTAGCTCAGGAATTAGCTGCTAGTTCAGCCATAAGGCTTAAATCAATTTCTATGTGGTCCTGTAACTTTTTGGGACACTCATCTATTCTAACGAACAAAGAAATCCCTAAATCTATCGACTACACCATCTCAGTTTTAAAGTCAGGCTTTATTAACTTTTTACAAATGGCTCAAAAATTGATGGAAAGGTTGGCGGCGGGATTATCTGCGAAGAACTAAATGTAAATCTCTCTTTCCGCCTCACTGATCATTGCAGTATTTTTTAGACAGAGCTTATAGCAATCAAGGAAGCCATAGACTAGATGAAGTATCATGTAATATCTGTAAGAGCTATTGGCATTTTTACGGACAGTCAGGCTGCTATTAAAATTTTACAATCAGGCTTTATTCATCTCTTAACGGGATGGCTGAACAGTTCAATATCCATCTTATATGGGTGCCAGGGCATTTCAATATGACGGGGAATATGAAAGCCGATGAACTCGCGTGACAAATTATTACTTGCCTCATCTTACCGTGCAAGGTGGACATTGAAGTACCACTTGCTACATGCAAATTACTCCTTAAAGAAGAAGCTCGTAAAATTACAAACAATAGATGGGCAAATTGTCCCTCATGTGTAATTACTAGGCAGATTTGGCCTAATTTGAACTTAAAAAGGTCTAATCAGCTAATATCTATGCAACCGCATAATATTAGCACGATTGTGGGTGTCATTACTGGACACTATCTTATTGGAAAGCTTGCCAGTAGACTTGGTGCTTTCTTTCATGATTATTGTCGAAGCTGACGAAGAAGAGGAGGAAACAATACTTCATTTGTTATGCACCAGTTGAGTTTTGATCGCCGTAATATCCGATGCAATAGACTTCCACTTTCTCAAATTAGATCCTTCATTTAGTAAATCTTTACTTATTTTTAAATTTAGATCTTCCGCCGTATCCGCCCCTGAGATATAATCATCCGCATAAAAATCATTTATCATTTGCAATATGGATGCTGGGCATCTCTTCTTGCTCAAAAAACGCTTCAGTGTTCTGACAATATCAACGTGTAAGTGCAAATTTAAGGTACAATTGTTCACTTGCATGACTTCACTTATCCCCACATTGTCTGGGTTTATTATGCCAGATATAATCCAACCAAACATAGTCCATTGTGTAACTAAAGTATTGGTCGCATTAGTTATCCAGCCATTACTTAATATATGGAAAAATCGATTAGCACCTATTAAAATATCCACTGGGCCAAATTTATTATATTTGGGCTCGGCTAGCTTCAAGTCATTCAAGAAACCCACATCATTACATGTAAAATTAAAACTTGAAGGCATATTTGGTGTAATTATTAACACGTCAATTGGAATACTATTCCTTGAAGAGTATAGGTTGAATTCAGAATGATACCATCCCACAGGTAAAGTCACTTTTCCTGATGTGAAGCCCATTATAGAAATGTTCGCTTTGGGTCGGCTTAATCTCAAACGCTGTTTACCTGCTATTTCCACTTTGGCCGTTGGAAGTAATGATTGAAAAGAAGGTATAGCTGTCGTATTCACTGCAATGCCAGCAGCATGAATCTTCAGGATATCACCACTTATGGTTGCTTCACTGCTTGCGCTTCTTCGGGATGTAAAATGATTCAAATGGTGCTTGCGATGACATTTCCAGCATTTATATTTTGTTCTGCATACAACAGACTGATGAGAAGGAGCAGTTAAAACATAGTTTTTGTTCGACTACTATTCGTTTGCATACAGATATAGAGAGTTTCAAAAGTCACATTTTTTTAAATAATGCTCCCCTGAACATGAATGATCTTTTTTCATTTTCATTGAGTTAAGGCTTTCTAACGCACCGCTTGGTTTATTTAGAAACGCCAATAGTTGATTCAAAGTAGAAAAACCTTCTCCGTGCCTCTTTCGATTCATCGTCCAATTTGTTGCCTAAAATGTAAACGGGCCATCACGCTCTTCCTCTTGATCACCAAGAACCTTTAACCCCGTATAACCTCATCTGATATATCCGACAGATATCGGATGGATTTTGAGCAACTTTGCTGCAAGTTTGGTTGGTCCAAAAAATGTTTTAATAAAGTATTCACTACGTGTTTACGCTTGTCATCATACCTGGTCTTCATCTTTTCCTAAATTTCATCAAAATTAGCATCGGTCACCATAAGATGCTTGATTAATGCATACGCATCTCCTTTGAGTAAGCATTTTAAATGTTGAAGCTTATTTAATTTGGAAATTCTTTCATTATTATGAACCGCATTTTTAAAAAGGTCTCAGAAAGATGGAAAAGCTGCGTAATTGCCACAGAATTCTGGAATGTTTTAACCCGAAGTAGATGGACTTCACTTTCACGCTTGTTTATATTAGATATTTCTTGCAGGGAAATGCTTTGATTGCACATTAGCTCACTTATAGAGTAGTTGCCCAGGCTGGCATTATTTTCTTCATGCCTTTTTTCCATTCTAAATAAGTACTGTTTTAACTCAGCATGAATTTCCTCAATTTTTTCCACTGCTTCTACATTCGTGTCATCAAATTAATCGTTCAAGAGACTAAAACCCTTACCACTCGTCGGCCAAAAGTGAAATAAAGGTTTTAATCTCACTGGCGCGGGTATCAGATGTAAATTTTGCAGTTTGAGTTTTTAAACTTTCTAAACTCTTTACCATTCGCTTTAATACTCAGATTTCCGTCATTGCTTAATTTCACAGTAATTTTTAGTACGCCCAGTTTTTTTTACTAAATTTCACAGAACTGCACACACAGAACAACATTATAATAGTGACTTTTAATGGCAAATTTCTACTCACAGTTTAACCCAAGCGCAAATTGACGCTAAAAGTTAGCTTGAGCAGAATTCGGCTCGAAGGACCAATGTTAGACCACACTAAACCAGTCAGCAATTTTTTTTCTATTACAAAGCAAAGGCTAATTACTTTACTTCCAAAATCCCTCCCTTTATTGATGATATAACTCACTTTATTGACGATATATAACTGACTGGATTTTAAAATAAATTAAGCTTGAAAACTGTTGCTAAAATACAAGCATATATTTTTATTAGTTGCTCTCTTCTCTTTCTACACGGCCATACTGCAATGTTATTCGGCCCGAATGACATTAGTATTATTGGTCTCCTCGTGAACTGCATCAACATCATCCTCAAAATCGTCTTCATAATCATCCTCGGACAACCCAACAAAATAAGGTTTCATATTCTCGGCACTAGTAGAAGTCGATATAGGACCCTCTGTGTGACCAATCTACTTTACATCGTAGCGGTCTTTCCCATTCTCCTTTACTACATCATAGGGACCTTGAAATCGCTTAATCATCACCAAGTCACCGACCATATATTTGTTTGTTTTTTTCCGACGCTTGTTGAATGTTCGCTTATTTTCATCTTGAACCTTCTGAATATTTTGTTTTGCGTCATTCCTCAGACTCTGCCACTTTTGATTGAAATCGTTGGCCAACTCTTCTTCGACAGCTTCTTTCACCTTTACATTTTCAGGGCATCGCATTTTAGTACTTATCATCAACTCGAAAGGTGACATTCCAATACTTCGTTGATAGGTGTTGTTAAGGTATCGTTGCAACTAATCAGGATGTTTATACCAATTATTAGCATCTTCAAGAGCAAGTTTTGTTAAAGCTGATATAACAATTCGGAAAATTTACTCGATTTGACCGTTTCCCGTGGGCATTTCGGTAGTTATTGCTCGTAAACTGATTTGCTGCAATTCACAATACTCCAGAAATTCGGCACAGCGGAAACCACCTCCACGATCAGTTACAATTTTGGATTTCCAAAAATGGCTTTCTGCACTTCCATTTTCTAAATTACTTCTTTTGCTGAAAGAGTTTTGGTGGGATACAACTACACAAATTTTGAGAAACAATCTACAATACAAAATATGTAGCGATACTGTTTCTTTGTAGCTATTAAACTCCCAAGATGGTCTAAGTGGTTAGTGACCAGTAGTAAATCACCTATAGGCAGTGGATTCAAAAATCCCTCTTCTCGCCCCGACTTGCGTTCCGCCATGATACATTTAATACAATTCATTATGCACGTCTTGATCTTCTGAACCAGTTTGGGGATAGAACTGCCGACCCACCAGTTCTTGCGTTTTTTTGACCGCAAAATGACCCTGGTCATGACACATCTGCATTTTCTTTGGAACTACCAAAAGCGAAACACCATTCTCCACCTTAAATAAGCAATCACGATTAGTAACGTAGTTATCATACTCACCGTCCTCGAGCAGTTTGAAAATCGTCTTCTATTAGAAATCATCTTTCTGGACCGCCTTCACCCTATTCAACACGTTATTTTCAACTAGCATTACGATTGGTTCCCGACTTAGAGCATCTACATGGCACATCCGGCTTCCATCACGATGTTCTAACACGTAATTAAATTTTTGGAGATGCATCACCCACCCAGCAATTCGAGACGTCTAGTCTCTCTGCTCCATTGTTTCTTTGAACGCTGCACAAACCGTGACGATCTTGAAATTTAGACCCAGCAAATACACTCTGAACTTTTTTAACGCTGTCACAATCGCCAAGACCTCCAACTTGTAACTACAATATCGTTCTTGTCAAAATGTTGTTTTTTTCGAGAAGTAGTAAACTGGATGGTATTGCTTATCATCAATCAATTTTTGAAGAAGTATAGCAGCGAGCTTACAAGCATCGGTGTGAAGTTCTGTTTCCGCTTCCATACAATAAATCTTCAAAACGGGATGATTGACTTATACTTCTTTGATTTTCTCAAATGCTGTCATCTGTTCTGGACCAAAATAGAATTCGACATTTTTCGATAACAAGTTTGTTAAAGGCCTTACAATCATGGCATAGCCTTCCACAAACTTACGAAAATAGCCTGTAAGTCCCAGAAAACTTTGTAGTTTTTTGGAACACTGAATTGTCGAATCGCCTGCGTCTTTGCCTCCGAGGGTCTATTAGTGCCACCAGTTACTTGATAACTGAGGTATTCCACTGCTAATCGGAGAAATTGACATTTACTCCATTTTATGTGCAACCCATTCTCCTCTGACACTTTCAAAACTTCTTTTAGCTTTTCCAAAGCCTCTTCAATAGTCTTAGCAGGTACAATTAAATCGTCTAAACAAACGCACACAACTCCCCTAGTGCATCGATCCCGAAAAATGTTGACCATAAATCGAATGAAGACAGCTGGACTATTGCATAACCCAAACGGAGCTCGCAAAAATTCATAAAGTCCGAAGGGGGCTACCAAGGCAGTATACTTTTGTGAATCTGTAGCAATAGGCACATGAAAGAATCTGTTACGCAAATCAAGCGTTGTGAAATACATGGCACCCTGTAGTTTAATGATCTCATCTTCGATCAGAGGGAGCGGAAATCTGTCTTTCACAACAACTTCATTTAACCTCTGATAGTCTATGCAGAGGCTCTTCGATCCATCCTTTTTGTTGGTTAACACCACGGGACTCGCATAATCAGAAGAACTTGGTTGTATAACACCTTTATTTAACCATTCACTAACTTGCTTGCGAACAATGACAAATTCCATCGACGCTAACCTTCTGGGATTTTCGTTTTTTAGGGTGAGTTTCAATTCAACATTAGAATTTTTCGTTTTGTTGGTAGGGTTGTAATTAACAATCATTATTTTTACTTCGTTGCTAACACTATTAGCATTAATATGCGCCAGGTCTACTTCAATGTTATGTACTATACAGACTTCAGGCAGGAACTTCTATGGTAATACTCGTAGACGTTATTACAGTTATAGTTTAATTCATTAACTCTCGACCAACTGTCACATCAACAGGTAAAACCGAATCTTTTACAATATGAAAAATAGTCTCATATTGTTCACCATCAATCAGCACGTTAGCGACAAAACGACCAAAGCTATTGATTTTCTGAGGACCAGCAGCAATGAAAGCTAAAATATTTTCATCAAGCATAGGAATGCCAATATGCCTATATTTGTTATGCGCCATTATGTTAATATCACTGCTACTATCGCAAATAACTCACTTCCGTTGATTTCAATTTTCACAACGTCTTTCCATGTTGAAAAGTTACAAAGTATTTGCACATCAGTTTCCTGCACAACCAACACCGTTGCACCTTTTTCAGCTGGGCAATTTCTCGAAATGTGACCATACTTGTTACATTTGTAACCATCTGATTTTCGTGGACAATCTTATCCTACATGATTCGTTTCACCGCAACCAAAACATCTTAATCCATATCGACGATTCCGATTTGTCTTTTGTGATGTATTGTTTTCACCTGGTTTTGAACTTGAAGTCTTTGCATTGCTGATGGATCTATTATGCTGATGTACCATACAAAATGGCGTTGTTAGGTTCATAATCAATAATTCCGTCTATAGAATATTAAATTATGGCTTCATCTATATATATTACCACCAGCCCCGATTTCGCGCATCAAAATAAGGTAGAAGCTTTCGTTACTTTTTTTTTCTTTCCATTAGTTTTTTATGCACAAATGCATCATTTGTATCTTTTCCAAATTCATCTTCAAGAAAATTGGCTATTTTTTTCCAAGAATCTATCTGCCTCGTCATCCTTAAACTCTGTTTTGCCGATCCACATAGAAATCTCTTTGCATAAACAAGTTTCTGTTTGAAACTCGTTTATGCGACCATCCTAAATATTCGGCAGCTTCACTAACATCAATATAAATTTGTGGATTAGGTGTTCGTCATCTCCACTAAATTTGCAAAGTGAATCTTCAGCATCTTTAAAGCCAAATATTGAAATGGATTGATGGGGGATATTATGTGTGACTGCATTAGAGGATTAACTAGATTCTGATGCAATTGCTTGCCTTGAACTCGCTGCATCACTTTTTCCTTTATTTTTGATCGATTCATTTTCATACCTCAATTCTTGAATCAATTCATCTTTTAATTTCAACCGCTGTTCTATATCGACCATTTGCGAAACCGATGCACGGTTCTTCAAACGCTTATTTTCCCGCCTTAGTTGTTCAATTATTTCATCTTTCAAAGTACTGGCTGTAGAAAGTGGTTGTACAGGAGTACTCTCCTTACCCATTGTATCTTCGTTGCTCATTACCCTCTTCAACGGGCGTCACACCTTCGCAGCTCTTAATTGATTCAAGCCTTACAATTTGACCAAAATTCACGACCACGTTTATTGTTTTAACTTTAAAACCACCGTAATTTTGTCAAATTTTACACCGTAAACGCACAAGTCAATCTCCACCGTTGTTCGACTCACCGTCAAATACTTTTTACAAGAAAGTTTGCGGTTTTGCTCCAGATCACTCAGATTGTGGCACCAAATATCCACAATCTGTTGAGCCCCCAATTTTGTAGACTTATCACGTAATATCACATAATATTTGCTACTATCACGTATCAAGTAATTTGAAGAATTAAAAACAAGCACTATTTATTTTGATGTAAGTCACTTTACTGACTAGATATAACTGACTGGATTGTAAAATAAATTACGCTTGAAAACTGTTGCTAAAATACAAGCATATATTTTTATTAGTTGCTCTCTTCTCTTTCTACATACATATACATATAAAAAAGGAACATAAAGTTTGTAGACATCTATGCATTCAAATCTCAACTATTGATATTAACTATAAAAATATTTTAACCATAATTGTTTGGTATACTAGTATTAAGGTTGCTTTCTAATTAGTAATTTTATGCGTATTATGATTTATGATTTGGACTGTCAAAATTATACAAAATAAGTAAAACTGTGCTGATGTTGATCAAGGCTGTGCTAATAAAGCTACAGCTTTACAGATTTAGCTAATTGTTGATTAGGTATCAACAACAGGATCAAACCGTTAAATTGGTTGATTTTCCAAAAGTCCAAAAATTCAGAAAATTAAATTTGAATGGGTATACTGCTATCTGGATTGGGCACCAATCTCTACACTAGTTGGCCAGATTCAAACGATATTCTAATTCGCGGACATATATTGTTACGATTAAAAGCTTGCAACGCTTGAGAAACACATAAACTACAGGTACCCACACATTTAACACATTCAATTGTATCAAGCTAAATAAGTCACCCGGAATATTAGTTATTTCTTCGTTTTCTTTCTTCGTTTCTGTTACCAATGGAAATGAATAAGTCAATGGGGATATTACCAACCATTGTCACAATTTTTTGTAAATTTAATTTAAACTTATCTGCTACAAAACTTTACTACGATGTATACAACTTAAAGTTGAAAAAGTTTAATTTTTTTTTTGTTGGTTGTATATCTGTCACTCAATTGTTTACCGGCCATAATATCCGTAAAGGAGGTAATAATATAGTGTTTCTATTATAGGGATTAAAACGATTTTTAAAAAAATACTACCCCAGATAAAAATCCAAAAATATTATGGCAACTATCAATATAAATTATATCAGGATTCAGGATGACATAAATTTTCTTCCTATATATATGACAAATTCTTCCAAATGAAAATGGAAAAGTCACCAAAAAAAAATCTGTGCGGGTTTAACACACACACACACATAATTCCCTTCTATTATGTTGTTATTTTGTCATTTTCTAAATATCTCACAACGAAAAAGCAAATGTTAAAATTCATATCCTTGGTATATCCTCAATCATATTGCCAAAAAAAATTGTACAAAACTTTTTAGAGGAAAATAGAAAAATGAAGAAAAGTTGACAGTTTCTTCTTCTTCTTGTTCGTGGTTCTCGAGTAATTCACCTTTCATGAACGAAATATTTATAAGCGAAAAGGTGAAAATTATGAAAAATTGATTCATTTATTTTTTTTTTTTGCTTGCCAGTTCATTCTTTCGTTTGTTTGTTGGAAATCATTTCCTTGATGAAAAATTGTTTGATTTTCTTCTCCTTATTACCGTTATAATTTACAATTTATTATTACAGTTTGATTTTTAAGTCAAAAAAAATTTTTTTTTTGTATTTTTTCTTCTGATTTTGTGAAAGACATATTATACAAAGTCTATTCGATGTTGCCTGTCGCGGTAATACTATAGGGAGGGTAGTATGTCAAACGTGACCTAATTTCGGTGGAATTGATAATGATGAGGTTTTCATAAGATATCGTTTGGGGACGTTAAAATATTTTATAAATATGATGTTCAATGGGTCGTGATTTTGTATTGCTTGATTAAACTTATACTGTAGACGTATATGGGGTACAGCTGTTGCTGAATAATCTTATGTTACACAGCGCCCTAGTGATATCAGTATTTAAGGTGTACGTTTTTGTATATGTCTCTCAAATGGAACGTCATGTGTCGGAAAAAATCGATATATTATCTATAAAAAAAATGGTTGATGTTAAGCTCTTGCTGCCAAAGGATCTTACGCAGTGATAACATTTTGGTAGATACAGACCACTCTATTTTGTAACTAGGTAATCTTGATCGAGCCTCTATTTTAAGTAAAGTGGAGAACAGAGAGTGTATTTATAAAATGTTGGATTCAATTTTGATGAATACATCCTTGGAGTTCAGTAGTAGTTGAAAATCGTATGGTTATTTCTTTGGATACTAAATACTTGAAAGATTTCGATACAATCTGTTGTCTATCCATTCTAAACTTTTTACTGGATATTAGCATTATTACCGTGTTCTATTCCGCTAGCTCGAAACTATGACTTTCCTTTTGCCGTATTGATTCATATTTCAAAATACTATTATCTAAAGTAATCCACCTTGTAAAATACAATAATGGAACATTTATATTTAGACTGTGTCCGAAACCCATCATAAATATTTGTGAATACAATTTTTGACATTTATTTGAAAAATATTCTCCTACATTCCAAATCTTTTTTACGCTGTCTGAAATATTTCACCGCCTTTTATGTTTTTAAATTTACATTTTGTGAGGTATAAAAACTATGAAAAATAATTACAATTAATTGTGTGCATTGTTTTTTGAAATTGTCATAGCAACGAAAAACAAAAATTTTCTTATATTCGGATTTCGAATAGTACTACGAGTATTACAAAACTAAGTAGTTAATTTTACGAGTTTTTTTGTATATAACCGAGTGTGCTACGCGATGATTTTGACTTTTATTACAGAAAATTTTAGTATTGGTCAAAAATTACCATAGCAACTGACGTGCTAATTTGGATTTCTTCGTTTTTATCAAACAAATAGCCAAAATTTGAATTCACAAATATTTATTATGAGTTTCGGACACAGTCATAGTAGTGTAACTTGTTACATAGTTAAAGGCATTTTTTACCTCCAATGTGAGCACAGCACAATAGTATTTGAAACCTTTTTTCCGTCTGAAATCCGCATCTGACATCTCCTCTTGCGCCGTATTTAATACGAGCATATATAACCGCACTTTATAAAGTGCAGTTTACGGAATCTATGTAGCTTTTCTGACAAGGGAACTTTGTTTTTAATTGATTCCTGTATATAGGCTTTCGCATATGGTTCTCTGTAATATTTTTCCAACTGTTTAAGAAATAATTCTTCATTTATAGAAAATGCACGGACCACTGTGGTCAATACTGCATTTTAGATTTTATCAGGTCCCAAAGCCATGTTGTTTTCCATTTTACCACATACCCATAAAACCTCCTTCAAAACTGATGAAACTATTTTCTTGATGCTCCTTGGTTCGATGATTCGTACACAAGCAAGTTGTGGTGGAAAAAACGTAGCGGCAACCTTGTCCACCTATATAAGGCTTTCCCAAATGATTTCGGTCTACTTCTTCACACAATTCTTGAAAACATGGGGTAACAAAATATTGTAGCGTTATAGTAAACGGGTAACTCGTATTTTGTTTCGGGCTTTGCATGGCTAGAACACTGATCCTTTCCAGCTATCTGTTGATTTTTATATCATCATAATGCGATTGTCATTTAATATTATTTGTTAAAAAACAGTTAATTCAATTGATCTGTACTGTTTAATAAATTTTGTTAAATTCTAATTTATATTAATTTTAAAGTTTTGTATCAAATAAAGTGTATGTAAATTAAATTTTCTTGCGATTATATGACGTTTTTATCAAAAAACGGTTAATTCAATTGATTTGTAATCAATTTTTTGTTAAATCTAAGTTGTATTAATTTTAAAGTTTTGCGTCTATTAAAGTGTATATAAATTAGATTTTTGGCGATTACATGACGTATTTGTCATTAAACGGTTAACTCAATTGAATTGTAATGTTTGATTAATTTTGGTAAAATTTAATTTGTATTAATTTTAAAGTTTTGTGTCAAATCAATAATACACTTAATAAATTTTAACAGCATGGAGGTGAAATAATAAATTTGTAATTTACAGGTGAAAACTAATGCCATCTGTTACAGCATACGGCTTGGAGAAATTAGTTTTTTAATAGATTTTGTTCTTAGGGAACCTTTATAGATTACAGTTGAATGGTCGCACACTGAAGTTGCTGATAAGAGACGTCAGAATGCAGAACGATTCAGTAAAATTTTGATTGTCTTGTGCTAATAATAGTGCTCAGCATTCCTGGTTATCTTTGGCCGTACATTCTAATCAATTAATCAATCAATCAAATGTTATGTTGTCGATAAGAAGTGTTATAATTTTTATAAAAATTAACTTTGGTTTCTCCCACCTTCAATTTCAGTACTTAAAGTTTAAACGTTATTTGAAGCCACTTCGTCTATATATCTTATTTCTAAAAGGGCTTCCTATATGTCTGCATTTTAATCGAAACTTTTCTCCCATTGGGATTGGCTAACTGTTTGTTGTTTGGTCTGTTTGGTTTTCAAACCTATATGGTAAAAGTTCTTTTTTTGTTTTATGATTTTGCCCTGTTACATCTAAGTTAGCCTTCCCTTTTCGTAGCAGGATCATTGAGGTGGTTTTTTAAACCCTTTTCCATCGTTAAGGTGTTTTTTCTGACCCTCTGGTTTAGCTTATATAAATTCTTCCTCCAGTTTACTTTCTGGTGCTAAGACGAGATTCAGATGGATCAGAATGCGTGAATTTACATCCTTTTGCCTAACTGTTTCTCTTGATAGGTCAAATAGACTTATACATCTCGTAAAAACATAGGTCCGTCCTTGGTTTTCGACCCGTTTTTTCACCGTTCTTTTTGATATTCATCTTCTTTTCTACTATGTAAATGAGTTATTCGAACTCATTTTCTACTTCAGAAAATAGGATAGTTACAATCTAACCGATCTTGATTTCTCCATTAACGTTGTTTTCATCCTTTAAATATTTGGAATGGTTCTTTGTTTGATTTTTAACGGCAGCTACTTTCGAAATAATCAGATGTCCGAACTCAACCTTTGTGACCTAAATTTGTTTCTTATTTAGGTCAGGAGAAGCCCAGAGATATAGTTACCTACGTATAGGTGATTTCATTAGATTTTTTTCTTTTTTTGAATAGGTCCCTTCCACTACTTGACGTCAAATTTTTAGAACTTGTCCCAAGTTTGGACGATTTTGAAAAGTGGAACTAAATATACTTGTGCCTAAGTTTCCCATTGCTTAAACATTGCGATCATTTGGTTGTATTGTCCTTTATGGCAGCTAATGATTTTCTTTATATTCGTCAACCGAGGAGCACTCTATGGAAAACTTTCCGCATTGAGATCATCAAGATCACCAAATAATATTATCAAAATTCATCATTTCTATTACCTCACTTTACAATGTCTGCATACATGTCAGAATATTTTCTTCACATCAAAATAAATCTTTTGTCAAATTTAAACAAGTAAGTTTCCCATTACCTGAAGAAATGTTTGCCATGAAATGTTTTGTTGTTAGTTCTTTTGTTGGCATCTAAGTTGGTTGGTAGCTTATTCATCCTATATTATATTCTGGAAAAATTAAATTATGTTGCATCCGTTATAGTTATTAGTACCAATCGGATCAAATAGTTCTTTGTTTACTGTTGTTCCAGCTTCATAAATCATCCGCCAAAAATTCACATATCCCACAGATGGGCTTTTAATGATAGTTTAGCGTAAATTATTACTCCCAGGTATTTTAAAAAAGGTTACGAAATAATTTTGTGTTTTAATCTTAATGCTTTCTATCCTTTTTCTACTGGAGATCGGCGCACTCTTTGCAACTTCTGTCAACCCCAATACTGAATGATTTTAACATTACAGTTACCGATTTCTTCCATCTCCTCTTGATGTTTTGCCATCAATACCACATTCATACCATCCTTAAAGCCACTCCAGCCAATATGACTACCTGACAATAATTTTTGAAACTTCCCTTCAACCTGACAGTAGTAATCTCATCTTGCGCAAAATCAATCATAGTAAGGCGCACCTTACTGAATCTATAATAAATTTCAAACAGAGCCCTATGATTTTTTTATGTGCTTCCATCCAGTGGCCTCAGCATTAAAATCGGCCGCAATCAAAACAAGGCTGTGATTTCACGTGTCACTTATGAATTTTATATCATATACAAAACCGGATTCACCACCGTTAGCATTTCCCAGGAATGGTATCGTCTCATAAAACCAAACAGTAGTGTGGTTTAAAAAATGTGCTGCCTAAGTCTTAATATTACGCTTCCTATATTGTTTGCGTACAATACCAACGTCTGAGTTCAAACCACGTATATTTGCTGATGAAGGTCTAGAGTAATTCCACAGTGATTAAGATTCAGTTGTATCAACTTTATCTTCTCCGTTTTATTTGTAGTCTAATATTTTGTTGTCCATATTCGAGACATTTTTAGGGCTTGTTGCCACCTTGTTTGCTATATGGCTTGGTACGCTAACCACTGTTATTTCTGTCCCCTGGTAAGAAACTGTTAAAGCTTTTATAAAGGCCTTTTGCCTGAAGTACCTTATCATGTGTAGTCATTACATCAATAATCCATTTTCAAGTGGTTCCTGTGACAAGGCATTCACATCAGCTTATTGGCATATACTCTCCTGTTTGAAGTTGGTTTGCAGGGCTTTCCAACTTTAGTAAAATATTTCCCTTTCGTTGCTTGGCGAGTATAAATGACTTTTTCCTCCAGACCATTAAATTCTAAGTCCGCTTTCACTTTCTGTAGCAGTTTTTCTATCTATCTATCTGGAGTTTTCAATAAGTCCGAAGATAAGCTAATGGGCCTAAGGTCTTTTGGATCGCTCCTTTTAAAAATCACTTCAAGCTAGGAAACCATTAAGTCACTGGTTTGTTTGATATCGGTAGCAATAATGCCATCAGAACCTGCTGACTTAAAAGGTTTAAAAATGTTTACTGACAACAAGATGTTCCTCCTGTTGACAATTTTCCCAACGAGACTAGTAGCCCTATTTGCACTTCTTAATTCGTATTTATATGATTTAATGCGGACAAGATTTGCATTTAAGCCTACTAGTAGGACATGAGCCTAAAATAGCTTCATTGAAAGCATTTAGCAACCTGCCGACCTAGGCATCAAATTTCTATGTTGATTCAGGAGGTTTATGGACCTATTCTATTAAAGAGCTACCTAAAATTAATCTGAAGGTTTCCCAATCGACCCTTTTTCTATTCCTAAAGGTAGTCTTAGAACATTTCAAATTTAATCCAAATTGTAGATAGCAATGATCAAAAAAGGAGTGTTCTTTGGACACTTTTCAAATAACAAATTTATTTTACATGAAGTTTGAAACAAGCGTAATGTCCAAAACTTCCGGTCTATTACTAGTTATACAAGTAGGCTTACAGCCTATATTACAGATAGAAAGGTTAATACTTAGAATGTAATCAAGGAATGACTTACTTCTCTCGTTCGTATCGGTGCTTCCCCAGATCGTGTGGTGCGAATTTGCGTCGCATCCGACGACGATTCCGATCTTACATACCTGAGCATCCGTAATTAAGCTACGCATATTATCCGGAGAAAGAATTTCCCCATCGTGCGATAAATATATTGAGACGAGGCAGAGGTTCTGATTGCTGACCTCAATACTAGCTGCTACCACATCTATATCACTATCATTGGCAAGCAGAAAAATGTTTAGTTTGTTTTTTGCAAGAAAGCACGAACGAATCTTATACCTTCAACCTGCACAAACAGTAATTTATAGTTACCAGCTCTAAGTACAAGAACCCGATCCTTATTAATCCATGGTTCTTGAACCAAAACGACATCATGTCATCCTTTATTACTTTGAGCATTAACACAGCTGACGCTGCTTTACAGTGACGTAGATTGACTTGTATTAGCTTTAGCATTTTGCTGCTTAAAGATCAATTGACTCCACAGTAATGTCAGATCATTCTGAATCCGAGGTCATGGAAAGATTGCAGAGTTCATTCATTGATCCGGATAGCTTGTTAATCAGATTTAACTCCTTCACTTTGTTCGTTTCTACAGTTTGAGGCTGCTCGTCTAAAGCACACACATCCTCAGCCGAGGTTCCGTGCAAAATGGAAATTCCCTCAACTGATTCTGATGCGCCTGACTTAGCAGCCCCATCCTTCTTTTAAACTTTCAGCGTGAAAGCACCAAAACCATAGCTAATTAAGCCACCTGTCTTGACCAACACTGGCAGTAATTCGTCGTTAACTATGATTATAGTCGGCATGTAGTCATTTTTAGCTTCCTTCAGCCTGGCTATCTTCCGGTTGTTAGTCGGCAACTCAGGATTACAGTTCCATAATCGTCTTTGGATCACTTGGCTCGTCTGGAATCCATGACCGAGCTCTTGACCTACAAGAGATACCCTCAGGCGCAAGGACTTCTATTTTAGCTCTAGGCCAAAATTTACCTAGGCTACTGATCGGCTTTTTATAAAGGTACAGAGACCTTTGGTTTGCACAAGCTGTCAACTTGATTTAGTTCCTGTACCAACCACAGTCCCATTATTTTCATTAAAGGTCAGAGGCTTTTCTACCTTCCTCTAATAAAGAGACCTGCATTATCGGTGCATGAGTCCATTTAAGTCCCACGAGTACCAGAGAAAAGAATGTCCATCCTTGCAGAGATCCACAATGCAAGGATCTGGAGGTCACCTGGTATCCAGAGGCTGCGTTCGAGACTGGACTATTTGAAAGGACCCTCAGCCAGTTTATTCATCAACACAGATTGCATGACCCTTATAACTTATACTGCTAACACTCGTATCTACTATTTAACCGACGTTAGTCATTGGCCTTAGTCGTTGCCTGGGTGGTGCCACTTGGAGGTATATAAAATGCAATTGGTGGACTCTACATAGTTGCAATAATGGAGAATAAGTCACAACTAGTTGCGTTTATTAGCCATTGCCTACCCTATTGAGTCACTACCACTCCACCCAACAAATTAACTTGATATTTATATTGGCCAATTTATTTGTATATTTTGCCAAAGGTACGAGTATATCATTATTTTTATATTATAGTATATAGATATTGAATTTCTAAGGAAATGTCCTAAAGGTATTCAATGCTTAAAATATTATTTACGCCAATTCGTTAAAAGTCTCGTTAAATAAATAAAAATCCGCATGACCTTTCTCAAATTATATTTTCTAATGTCATAATGCCGGGGGATACTTGTTTCTAATAATTAAAATAAACAAACGAAAATTATAAATTGCAATAATAATAATGATTTATATATATATAAATATATATATATATATATATATATATATATATATATATATATATATATATATATATATATATATATATATATAAATATTTATATTTATATTTATATATATATATATATATATATATATATATATATATATATATATATATATATATATATTTATATATATATATAAATATATATATATATATATATATATATATATATATATATATATATATATATATATATATATATATATATTTACTACCCGGATATGTATAAATAAAACACCGGCATTATATTATTTATTATATAGTACGAGTATATTTAGGCGGCAATAATTTTTACTCATTGGTTCTGAAGGAACTGCTACTGATAGACACTCCAAACACCTGTTTTGTTAATTTTCGCAGTTAATTTTGACCACTAACTTTTGCCACTTTCCTTTTTTTTATCACTGTTTTGCCCCGATAACCTTCGTGCACAACATGTAATGTTCTGGCTCGTAATGTTTTTGGTAAAACAATCCGAATTCCTGTCAACAAAATATTTCCGACCACAATTCGGTTTATAATAATTTAAATAACCGTAGTACTGATCCCATATTGCCTGCATCCTTAGACTTTTTTTTTTTACTTCCATATAGTATATCTTCATTAGCCTCATATTTGCGCTCAACTTCCTTTAATGTCATTGCGTCGGGTGGCTTCATAACATACTTCTTATGTTATACGACCGACGAAATATTCTGTCTCTGCATCAAAAGGCCGGACTTTATCGGTTTCAATTGTAATAACGAATCAACGACGGTCCATTACCGCTAGATTTTTATATTTTATTATATTTGTACGATTAAAGATGCAATGCGCAGCGTTCTATTCTTGAGCATGGCTTAGTTCTTGATCCGAAAATAATTTTCTCCAGTTTGGGATTACTTAACAAATCGAACGTCTTGCTATGTTTGTCAAACCTTTGTTTGCTTATTCAATGATCTTTGGTTTACTATCATTTTAATGATAGCATTTTAATCAGTACGGACCCGTGGACTGGCATCTGTGATCACTTGTGTATATGGTCTTGAATATTTAATATTTGTTTTTTTTTTTTCGAATTTACTCGACTGTCCTTCGGTTTACGCAATTTTCTCGAAACTTTTGGATTTCCTCCCAAATAATATTTTACCGTCTGAAGAACGAATTTATCGTTATTGTAAATTGCTATCATCGATTGATATTGCAACTTGCTAAAATACTAAATACAAATCATTCTCATTTGGCCGCACTATTAAAGTTGCCAAAACAGCCAAGAATATTTCCCTTCTGAATTTTTTCAGTTGAAGCAAGCCTCGACTGCATTATCAGGCACAAAAACCAGACGTCGAGCTACAGAATTTAGTTTCTGGCTCCGGATGTCTCTCTGATTTTAAAGATAACCTAGACCTTTTTAAAATGCTTGACTTCGAGGTTTATTGCAAAACTTCAACAGAAAATAAACCCACTATATAGCAAAACAATTACGTTAAGCAGTATTCGACACTCTGCACAATATTTTGCACCATGGTATCGTGCAACACGTTAATCAATTAAATACTTTCGGCGTAGTAAAAATCAAGATGTAAACCAGTGGGCAAAATATTGTTTATCCTGCAAAAATCTAAAGTACAGAATAATACACATTCACAATTTGGACAGTTTGAAATTCCATCTGGTTGATTTTAACATAAATATTTCGAAAAAATAGGTCCACTCCGCCATCTAATGGATACACTTATCTGTGCTTATCTGCATTTTGATAGATTTACGTGATGGCCCAAAAGCATACTGCATGATTAATCTGTCAGCACCAACCATTGCCACTACGTTTGTTTTGAACCATATTTCCCATTTTACGGTGTTCTTCTCTAAATATCCACCGACTAAGGATCACAATTTCAGTCCAAACTTTTTACCGAGCTAACAAAACATTTGGGCTCATATTGAATTATAGGACAAAATTATATTATCCCTAAGCAAACGGCAATTATTATTGTTTTTGCCACCTTAAACCTGCACTTATGGCCAGATGAAATAAAATCCACTGAAGTTCGGAAATACAAACCGTTTAACTTGGAATTCGAGCCACGGTGAAGATGAACTTTTTGTTCTTTTATGTGCGACCCATAACTTGGCTTTACAAATGATTGGTCAATTTGAATGTAAAAAATTTATATATAAATATATATATATATATATATATATATATATATATATATATATATATATATATATAACTGTGATTTTATTTTGATCATTTCTAATGCGACAATCCTACTCGGCCATCTTAAGGTACATTCGGCCTGGATGTATTCTCCCAGTACGAAAATTGAATTACTTGCTTATATTCCCTAATACTTTGGCATTAAATTGTCTCCCATCGAGTCTTATTTACTTGATATTCCGACAAAGAAAATTGTGATATACTCTGCACTCGTGGAACATTTATTGGGGCCCTCGACGAATGTGTCTGTCTGTTCCACATCGTAGCGGTCTATTTTCCTTGACTGCAGTCATCTGATATGGTATAATAAATATAGTTTGGTAAAATCCTCGGTCCACCTCTAAACTGAGTCTTTTTGATGACCACTCACTTTGGCACATCTATTTTGTTACTTTCAAACCCTCGTTTACTTTCATACAAAATTTTCACTATGAGTTCATTAGGTTTTTTGCGCATTATGCCCATCTTATTATGCGTAATCCTATAATTCTGATAGTAATCTTGAAGTTTTGCAAAATTAATTGTTTGGCACGATCAGAATCAATACATCTTCGGATGCCGAATATTTGCTTTTCATCTTCCAACTTGCTGTAGTTCCCCTCGACGTCGTGCCTTTGGTTTAGTACAACAATTCGAATTTTTGACCTACGGTTTTTTGATTTCGATTGTTCCTCTTGGCTTTTACTTGATCGGTTTTTAACAGCTGTTTCACATTTATTTGTCTCATAACAAATCAGTTTTGTTCTTAAACTCGTTGATTGATGTCTCCGATAAACTATAAGACAATTGCTGCATTTTCCCTATAGATAGTTTTACCCAACCCTTTCACCGTTATCAGGTAGCTCATAAAACTCTTGCCATAAATATTTTATGCTTTGTCACCTGTCTATGAACTGTAGCAGAGCATCATCTTTGATTATTAACCGCTGATCCAAAAATTGCTTTTCTGTTGAACTTAGACATCGAATCTTCGATATATTGAAACGAAAATAACGGTCACACGGTTTTAATTGACATACTTAAAGCCTGTCTTCTATTTTACCAGTTCTGCCTCTTTCATCCTCCCATTGCTGTTTATAAACGAAATCAGTTATGATTTCACACTGTTAAAATCATTTGATATTTCCTCCGCATCTTACTGTAACTGCGAGTTATGGTCAACTACATAACTGGCCACATCGTCAAAAGTAGTCACTTTCAGTTTCTGTGGTTTGAAACCACTTAGCGTTGATGATTAGTTTTCAGCACCACACATTTTTGTTATTCACCACTATAATACGGTAAAATGTTCCACCACAAAGCAAATTAAAGCTTCTTTTACTGCTTTCTTTTACTAATTAAGTTTTAATATGAGATACGCACAACTCCACTCCAAAATCACATATTTCTCTGAACTATAAACTTACACAACACAACCAAAACACATATATAGTAGGAAACAAATTTCTATGCCAGAACGGGAAACTTAATTTGGAAAATTTCTCAATAACTAATTGCAATGACATTCTTAATAATCTGAATTTTTTGAATTCTCCTTCCAGAATGTCATGTTTGAAACTGGAAGTCAAAAACTGGGGTGTCACCGAAAAGTATGATTATAAAGAAAATAAATGCGAATGAAATGCAAAAACTATATCTGGTGAGTATTAATAAAAATTATTCAGATTTGACAATAGGCCATATAAATAAAAAATGAATAAATAATAAATAAATAAATATGTATATATATATATATATATATATATATATATATATATATATATATATATATATATATATATATATATATATATATATATATAAGCTAACTTTAATTTATTTTATTTTAAAAAAACCACTTCTTTATTTTAATTCAAAATTACAACTATGATTATCCTATTCTAAGGCTGAGGGCTAAATCCAAGGTAAATCGTTTGGTAAGGAAAATCAAAATTTTAATACACTTTACCTTTGAAATCATACCAAATCTCCAGTAAATATATTTCTCCAAAACGGCTTAAAGGGGAAAATTATTTGCTTTACGGGTTGAATCAAATGGTATATAGGTAACAAAACCAAACGTCAAACGCTTATGATCAATTTTATTTGTTGGTTATAAAACTAAAAAAATTAGTTATATTTATTAACATAAAAGATTTACATCAACTTACATCGTTCAGAAATTTTTTTTTTGTTTTATCCATATTTTGCGAAATGTATTGGCCGGTAACGTTTGATTTAAAAACAAAAATTTTCAACAAACAATTATCTTTTTTATTTTTATTTTTATTATCTTTTTTATTAAATGAATTTACCCAATACACTGTTAAAAAGTAAGTAAAAACGACTTTTACTTTAGATTTAGCCCGCAGCCTAATTAATATCTAAAGAAAACTTAAATTATTTCATACAGAATGAAAAGTAAATCTAACGAGAATGCATGCAACATGGCTCGGTTCTATTGCCACTTGCTAAATATGATATTTGTGTCATATGTAAAATCAGCACTTCAACGGAAATGCATTACTGGCACGTGTTATATTTGAGTATATTTGTGTTATGATTGTGGCGCGTATATATATATATATATATATATATATATATATATATATATATATATATATATATATATATATATATATATACTGAAAAAAATAAATAATAACTAAAGCTAGTTTAAATCGTTTTAGTTCTTTTAACCTATGTTTGGCTCAATATTGTTATAAATAGCTGTGGTTAATTTTAACGTTGCATGTTTGATAATACAAAATTGGCTTAAGTCGTATTTTATTTGATTTTGGTATTGGAATTGGATTTGGAATTCAAATAAAATAGGTTTTAATTTTTTTTTGGAATTGGATATTATTTTTAAAGGTTGGTACGTTGTATATTTTTACATTTGAATTTTCAAATAGTTTGTTTTGGTAATCATCAAAAATTTTAAATTTTTGCCAATATATTATTTTTTATTAATATTTTAATTAATTATAGTTTCAATTATAATTAAAGAAAAGATAAATAATGTTATAAGAAAACCATAGTGGGTATTATTTAAATCGTCAATTTCGGCTTAGGTTGAATAACGTACAATCAAAATTTGTTAAATACAAATTTGATAATTACAGTTTCTCAATAAGACAATGGTCCGTACTATTAAAAGTTCATCTTGATCCATTTCAATTATCTAAATGATTTCACTTTCCAATACTAAATAATTTAAGCACTAAAATACTGATTAAATAATAACATTCAAGGTTGAACCAAACATCGCTTTAAATAACAACTCAAAATGAATATCAAAATAATAAAATAACAACAATTACCAACTTATAGAAATCAAAATATGAGATGTGGCGCACCTGGTATTCGAGATTCTAACTAAAAAGAAGTATTAGAATTACAATACCATCAATAGAGAAAGATTTCAACCAATTCCAAAAAAGAATTCGATATATGGGATTGTTGTTGTAAAAAATCAAATAAAATACGACTATAGTTAATTTTTGTTCTTTAGCTGTTATATAAAATGATATCGTATTGTTATTAAAATATGAATGTAAATGAAAAATGCAATTTTTTAAATGATCTAATGCATATATGATGCACATTATCCATGCCATTTCATTAGTTATAGTTTTTAGCTAGTTGGATTTATTCCTTATAAAATCTGTAAAGAATATTATAAAGAAATTAACTTAGTAGTTATAGTTAAAGTTAACCAATGGAAACGGTTGTTTATATACGTGTTCTTCGAAATGATAATCTACCTTTTTTTTTTTTTGTCCCTTATATGGGTATTGGGAAATTGAACTTTGCAAAGTTTACTTTTACTAATGCTATTTAGCTAAAACAACTAATCCCTTGTTTGTATACACCCTTAACAAAGCTACGTTGGTAAAACTAAACTAAACTTAAGTAAAATTAACGTATGCATATTAGTTAATTCTACTAAGCATTGTTCATATGTACTTAATTTGTATATTTTTTTTCTTTTTCGGCGCTTAAGATAAAAATTATTTCACAGCTCAAAATACTTGTAGCTTCATTTTATTTTGAAATTTAGATGCATCCATACGTTGTTCCAGGAGAAAAATAGAAAAGTGAAATAAGTAAAAAAAAAAAAAATTTAAAATTTAAATTATAAAAATATCGGCATTTTTTTTAATAAAAGCCAATTACAGGTAAATATAATATGTTACGAATAAAATTCTCAGTAAAAATGTTTTTCAATAATTAATTTAATTTTACTGTTTTTCAGTCCGTCTATTTTATAGCAAGGGGTCATTTGTCACCAAAAGGAAAAGTGTATGACAGGTTTCGAAATAACAAATAATGCAAGAATTGAGAACCGCAACGAATCTTCTTAATCAGGTAAAATAATAATTTATCATTTTGAAATAGTATTCCGCCTTAGTTTTATTTTAAAATAAAGATTTATGTTTTAATATTTATAATTTTAATTATTTTATTTTCGTTTTATTATCTATTTTCTAATAGGTTTTAATCGATTCCCAGATTCAAGAAGTCCAAACAGTGTGGTTAAATAAAGGAACAACTCAAATATATGAAGACGCCCTAGACAGATGCAACGGCGCTTTGGGAGGAATTTCGAATTTCGATCTTCGAATTTCGAAAAAGATGTCAAATATTGTTGTTATATAGTTATTGAAGACGTTTATATAAAGGTGTAGATAAATATAGCTAAATATAAATATATTTAAATATAAATATAGATAAATATGTTTCGGTTAAAAAATTGGTTAAAACAGTGCGGACTTATCCGGTTTGGTTTACTGCTAGTATTAAAATAGCAATTTCTGATCGTGAATTTTTTTTATAGAATATTTCTTTTTTATTTATTATTATTACAACTGACTTATTATATAAGTCATCTAGCAATTTTTCTTTCTTAATTTAATTCACATTTGTTGGGATAAAGCCCAATGGCTAGTCCCAAAGATAAATATAATTGTTTATTTAAATTTGCTATAATATAATATAGTATTATTTTAGTTTGTAATCACTAGATCCATTGGTTTGGTTCTTTGTAGGCATCGTATTGCTATCGGACAGTCCAGCATACGACGTATTACGATATTCTCATGTTGTTGAAGGCTTAGATCATGTTTGGCAGCATAAACTTCAATTACTTCATTGATGTCTTCCATCTTTAAGTCACGGTGCAGGTCTTCATTTCGAATGTACCACGGGGCATTTACAATATTCCGAAGTACTTTATTTTGGAACGTCTGAATTATCTTAACGTTTGTTTTCTTAGTACAGCCCCAAAGCTGTATTCCGTAAGTCCTCACAGGTTTCAGAGTTTGTCGATATAGGAGCAATTTATTATGTATAGATAGTTTAGAGTCTCTACCTATGAGCCAATACATTTTCCTGTATTTGATGTTTAATTCGTCCTTTTTCTTTTTGACATGTTCTTTCCATTTAAGTTTGGCATCAAGCGTCATCCCTAGATATTTTGCTGTATTTGCATAAGGGACTTGTTTAGAGTTTATTACGATTGGTATACTGACATAGTTTGTTTTATTAGTAAAATTCACATGAACCGATTTTGTTTCATTGAGTTTAATTCTCCATTTCTTCATCCAGCTACTAACAGTATTAATCGATGTTTGTAATTTTTCTGTAGCTTGCGTTACACTGCTCCCAACTGTCAAAATTGTTGTGTCATCAGCAAATGTTATATTCATCTTCATATTCATCTTCATATTTTACCGAATATTCATCTTCATATTTTACACGGAAATGCCTATCGGTTATGTAAGATTTTAGGATTTCATAATACTGTATGGGAAGATCTCGATGCAAATTGTACTCTAATCCTTTGTGCCATACGCGATCAAATGCTTGCGCTACATCCAAGAAGAGGCTTGAACATATCTTTTTCGTTTCTAGAGTACATTCTATAATATTTGTGATTCTGTGAACTTGCTCTAGGCTCGAATGTTTTTCTCTGAATCCAAACTGATATGCAGGTAGAAGATCATTATCCTCTATTATAGGCTTTAGTCTCTTCAGAAGTAGTTTTTCAAATATCTTCGATGTAGTAGGGAGTAGAGATATTGGTCTAAATGACTTTTTAACGTATAGATCCGCTTTTGCATACTCACGTACCGTTATCATTTCTAATAGGTGCTGTTGAATTGTTTGGTCTCTTACCTTCCAGACATCGTTGTTTAATGCTACTAGCTTGTAATGTTTCTCCGTCATATTTTTCATCAAGGCATTGATAGTCGGGTAGTCAGTGACACCAACTATATTAATAGGTGGTGGCTGAATTATTTTCTGTGGTTTAGGATTTTTATTGCTCTGAGTAGTTGCATTACAGATGTCCGGGTTACTTGCTCAATATTTTCTGGTTGCTTTTGGTTTGCTTTCTGTGGAGTTTTATCAATACTCGTGTTGGGTGCTGCTTGTCCAATATATTCTGGTGATGATTCTGCTTTTTTTTTCTTGTGGGCTTGCTTTTTTTCAATGCCCAAGCAGTTACTCTTGGTGGCTCGTCTTCGTCAGTAACTTCCATATTTATTGTTACTCTTTTGCAAAAATGGGTTCTCGTTTTCCTTTGGAAAATTTACTGTTACTGCAGTCAAGTTTGCCATAGCAGTGCTTGTCGTATTATCAGTTTCCGCTGCCAAGTGCACCACTGCTGAAACATTGCGGTCATTGGTTAACGACGACTTAGAGCCCGCTTGCACACTCTCTCCAGCCGCCGGCACTGGGTCTCCGTTCCCTGCACCGTACGTTTCCTCCTTATCTGTTTTCTCCATTATGGGTTTTTTTGTTCTGGGTTTCCCACCCATATACTGATGACAAAAGTAAATTTGCCCATGCATTCAGTCATGCACTGATCATTTCCAGTTACGACGCCTGGGTTATTCCGTTTGAAATTAACCAATCAGGGCCTACCCTGCCGATCAATGGTTATACTTTTGGCGTTACCCAGGATGCAGCGCGAGGAGTTTGTACAACCGTCGCATTCCGATCCATTATAGAATACGGAAGGGTAACAAGACTCCTGAAAATCGGTCTAACTTCCTTAGATCCAGGCAAAAAGTTAAACATATAATTAGAATAAATAAAAGCAATTATATAAATGGACTACTTGAGCCTGGCTTACCTTCTCGTGAGCTATGGAATAATATTCACTCCCTTGGTCTCTCGAAAGATGTACCGCCAAACCCAAGTTTTTCCATTACTGAATTAAATCAATTTTTTGTGAATTCTATTCAAATTTAAGCACGCCACTCCTATCAAAACCAAAAAGTGTGTTACTCATTTCTCTTTAGTCATATTTTATACTCAGAGTTAGTACTTGGCAAACTTGGTTATACCTCTAATAAAAGATTACTAATTGCTTTTAATTCAATCACTATAGATATGTGTATAATGTGTCGAGGTTTGGACATATCATAACTTACTCGAAATCTTTGTTGGCTTGCACATTTAACAACTACTTGAAATATAGGCAGTGTGTATTAATTAATTTTTGATATTATTAATGGTAAGTGTCCAGAACTACTTTTCACGTCTCATTTTTGTTTGATAACAGAGTTCAAACTTTTAATAGCTTGCCTCTTAATCTTAGAAAAATTTCACATCCGTCCCAGTTTAGAATCAAATATTATGATTATTATTATTATTATTATTATTATTATTTTTTAATTTTAATATTGAATTAGTGATATATATATATATATATATATATATATATATATATATATATATATATATATATATATATATATATTTATAAATATATATATATATATATATATTTATATATATATATATATATATATATATATATATATATATATATATATATATATATATATATATATATTTTATGTTAAAATATTATTAGAGAAGGTTTTGTTTTCGATACTTACGCAGTGTTAAAATACGATGCATTAGTATGCAATGAATACGGCTTGTATAATAAAGAGGGTTTTGTTAATGGTTGATGAAAAAAATACAGAACGATTTTATCTCCACCTATCGTTAAAAAGTTGAATTTTTTGACATTGATTGTTGCAATAGCTTTTGTTAATGATTTAAAAATATTTTGTGTGTTTCGTTGCATCAATATTTTTTATTATTTGATTTAAAAAAATGTATAACTAAAATAATTATTATTATTATAACAGTGATAGTATTTAGTATAAACATGTTGGCCTTGAAACGTGTTTTTTATTTCTGTCTCTACTACTACATCGTATTTTCTAGATGAAAAAAATACCGAAGAAAAAAAATCGTCATTTTCGACGAATCCTATTGGTTAAAAAAAATTAGAAAAGAATGAACGAACGGAATGAGCACAACATTGAATTCGCCTTTGTGGGCATTTTGTCCAAGTAAAGTATGTTTTGTAAAGTAAAAAACAAATTATACAGCGTGGATCAAAGTTAATTTTTAAATTTTTAATCAATAAATTGTGCGTGCAAGAAATATAATAATTTAATTTAGTAATCAATCCTTCGATTTTAATTGATAAATCGCATTTCAAACACTTTTATGTGTGTCTTGTTTAAACCCGAGTACTGTTACCGATGATGTCATGTTACACGTGACCCTGGCATTTCGCCCAAGTAGATCAAATAAGTAAGCACCGTGGCAAATACATAGATTTGGTATTTTCGAGTGAACGCTTATTCTCTGTGAATTCATCTTGTGAGAATTTCACCTGCCGGCTGTACCAGATTTCTTCATATCATACTCCATTAATGATCAATATTTTTTATCAAGCAAAGCGTCAGTATTCCAATATTCAACAGTCAATATTCGCAAGGAATTTAAAAACCTCAAATTTGTCCTTTATAATAACTGCATATTGCGCATTGATGAGAGGTTACGTGGAACCCGGCAATGATCTGGAGGTTTTTAAATAGTAAAAAAAAAATTCTGATTTACAGCTTACAGGGTATTTACTAAGAAAGATTTTTCAGTTGCTGAACCATTTTTACTGGGTGCAATTCATTGTTTCTAAAAAATTGTTGAAGATTACGACGATTGTACGAACTAAATTATGGCTTATATTTACGATGAAGCAGAAGTTATAGCGAGATAGACAGATTAACAAGCTCGAAATAAAGCATTTTTATCTCGATACAGATTGCAGTGTGTGTCACAGTGTGGCACGTTGCAGTGCGCATTGTAGTATAATCGCGCATTACAAATGTGCAGGCTTAAAAAAGTCCGTTTTTGACTTAATAGCCAGTTCTCCAAACATTCACTGGTACTGTGATAAGTGCAATAATATTTTTAAAATGAATAGTGATAAAGTTTCGGAGTTAACAATACTATGCCAGAGAATTGAACAATCAATAAATAATTTTAATAGCTTTGCTAGTGCTAAAAACTGTACATGATACCGTGGTAAATTGTGACTTAAGTAGTAACTTATATTCTAGTACTTATCCAACCGTTACTGATTTTGTATCAGCAAGTGATGCAAATGAAACTGTTCCAGTTATTGTACCAGCGGATCTGGGTTTGGTGCCAAATAGTTCATCAAATGTAGCTGATGCAGCTCTTACCTTTTTTTCAGTTGACGATTCGATTTAGGAAGAAGATGTGCTTCTGTTTAGTATTCAACTTTCTTTGTTAAGACTCCAAAATTTGAAGATTTTGTGAATAGCTTTGTAATCGGCACTGATAGTGACATTGACGGCTTATTGCCTACTGTTGCACCTCGTAAACAAGTTTTTATCTCAAGGTTGCATATAGATGTCAGTGAATTTAATATTAGCCGGTACTTGCGGAATAAATTTAATGTAACTGATGCTATGGTTCATCGGTTAAAACATAAAGTACGAGATAATTATAAGTAGGATTACTCGTCATTTAAAATAAGCGTTTCTAATACCGATTTTGAAAAGTTGATGGCTCCAACTTCATGGCCAGTTGGAGTTCTCGTAAAAGGATTCCAAAATAAAACCCGAAGTCATCCTTTTTTAGGGATACACCAACCCAACCTTCAAACCTAGATGAGCTTCTTTCGTCCTGCAACTCGAATCAATCTAGCCTTTTTATAATACATCAAAACATTAGAAGCCCAAGGCAAAATTTTAATTTGTTTTTAGCTAACATTGCTGCACTTGATATTCTGCCTTAAATCATTTTTCTGTCAGATGTGTGGATTGAACAATATATGAACTTGATAATTATAAAATTTCGGGATATCCAATTTACGGTAACTGTAATGCTATGTATAGAGCCGGTGGTGATGTTGTTTATCTTTGTGATGGTTTAAAGTATATTACTGTTTCTTACATTGATGCTACTAGTGCTGACATTTTGCAGGTAAATTTTGAATTTAATTCATTTCGATTTTCGGATATATAGGTTCCATTTTTTGGATGTTTCAGTCTTTTTGACGGATTAAAATAATATTTTAAAAGGGATTAAAATAAAAAATGATTTGGTTTTTGGTGATATGACTTTAAATATTTTAGGTCTTCCTTTATGATTAAATGATTATATATTTATGATGGCGTCTCATGGTCTAGTTCTGTTTTAAATATGCCAACAAGAATTTTTAATGTTTCTGCAACATGCATTGATCACATATTTTTTAGACATTCTTTGAAATTTAATTTTAGTTTCCATGCTGATATTTTTGATCTGCATATTACTGGTCACTGTATGACTTCTATGGTTATTGTTCCATTGAGTGTTTGAACCGATAATCCCCCACTACCAAAATTGAAACACTATGTGAACTCTATTGATTATACAAATCTATTTAATGAAGACTGATTTCATTGTTTTTAGTATTTGGATTAATAATTGAGAAGATAGCTCATTCCAGAATTACCAGTTTCTTAAATAAGAAAATTAAAAAGTACAGAAAAAGCTTTATTGGAATTAACCAATTTTCTATATAAGAGTCTAGACCAGAGAAACTCAAATGGTTCTATTTTTGTAAATTTAACCAAAGCATTTGATATGGTAAACCATGACGTCTTATTACAGAAACTCCTTCATACTGGTTTTCGTGGTTTTATTACAGTGGTTCCAATCTTATTTATCTGATCGGTCACAGGTTGTTAAAATCAACGACGCGTTTAGTCAAGGTATTTACACTAACAATGGTGTGCCACAAGGATCAGTATTAGGTCAATTACTATTTTTAATTTATTTAAATTCTATCTTTCAAATTAATTTTAACTCTAGGTAAATAACTTTTGCTGACGACCTTATATTTCTGTACAATCACCCCAACCGCAGTACAAATATTCAAAATATGCATGAATTCGGACTAATCCTTAGTAAAGAAATGAAAAGTATGTTTTTCAAATTGAATGTCAAAAGCGTCATAGATCCTGACATTATTTATCATGATTTACATTGTGATCAAGTTACTTATCTAGTTTCTTGCTTTAAAATTGAATTCGTTCAATCTTTCAAATATCTTGGCTTATCCATTGACAACTCAATGCTTTGGAAGAATCATATTGATTCTCTCCGTAATTATCTGGCATTAGAGATTAGTAAAATTTATATCTTACGACTAGTATGCCCTGTAGCTGTTTTAAAAATATATATTTTTCTATTTTTGATTCAAAATTATCTTATGGACTAGTATGTTGGGGTGGAACTTATTATGCAAGAATTTATCCCCCTATTATGGCACAAAAACATGTTATTCTTATTTTTCCGCGTTTATCTGCATCGTCGCCTTTATTTCAGGGTCTAGAGATTCTTCCTTTGAGGCATGTGCTCACAACGATGAAGGCGTTTTTTAGTTTCAACGTTGATCGGTTGAATGTCAATACTGGTTGCAATTTAAGAAACAAACAGTGTATTCGGCTTCAAAGGTTTACAACAACTAATTTTAGAAATTCATTTTTAATTTTGGTTCCTAAAATCTTTAATAATCTTCCTGTTGATTCGAAAATATGTAGTAAACTTAATCCATTCAAATCTGGATTAAAAAAAATTTCTTTCGTTCAAATGTGGATGATTTGATGCATTTTCAAGTTTAGATAAATTTGTCAATGTTTTTTATAATTTTTAATTTTTATCAAATGTTATATCTTTTTTTTATAATTATTATATGCTACATATATATATTTATATATATATATATATATATATATATATATATATATATATATATATATATATATATATATATATATATATATATATGTAATGTTTTTTTATTCGATAAAAAGCCCGGTTATTGATATTGTTTGTAAAAGTCAGGGCCAAAACACACCGAGTACATATTATATCCCTTTTGTATTCTATTATCCTGTCCTTTCCTATTCACTGGATTTAACGTAATGTGGATATTTTGCATTTATTTATAAAAACGTATATATTCGTCAGTTCCACTTTTATAAGTATATTGTTACAAACCCCTTATTAAATATTCATAAAAAAATCGTTTCAATATGGAAAATTCAAAACAGAAAAAAAAGGATATTTCAAAGATATGATGGAGATGACTAAAAAAATAAAAATTACATTTTCTTCTAAATATGTATATACAAAATACCAGAATATTAAATTGTAAGTTATTTAAAGGTTTCAAGTATCAAGGACATTCCACTTTCCTCTATTTTTATTTGCTTCTTTTTTTTTTTAAATACCACCGAAATATTTACAAAACTATGATATTTTCATCGTTTAAACCACAAAAAGTTATTTTTGCTTTGTATTTATACCATAAGCCAAAAAGAATTCTATGAAAAATTATATTTAAATACACTTTGTATGTATTTGGTAATAACCTACGAGTATATGTTCGCTCACTATTACAAATATCCTATGTAGTCGGAGGGCGTTTAATGTCTTTTGCTTAACGTAGAAGGTAATGTAATTGAACGATTGGATTTCTAGTGTATAACTGTAGAAGATCAAAGCATTGGTTTAAACGCAGTATTTGTTTGAAGAATCGCTAAGCAATTGTATCGATCATAAAACGTTCCAGATGGAAGACCAAAGTCCCAAGAATACACTTCCAGGCATTATATCCCAAGAAGGGATTATATCAGCGTCGATTGAATAAATTAGGTGTGAATGCACCCGCCTGCCGCACAACCCGATCCACTTGAGCTCTTGCAGAACCATCTCGAGATCTGTGTACAGTTTCCAAGGTCATTTTTGTGAAATTGAAATGGAAATTGAATCCAAGGTAGTAATCTGAAACCTTTATATGGGGTTACAATAGTAGGTTAACATAAAGAGTTTCGTGATGGTGAGTAGTTAGCCTGCCTCTCAACCCGCTTTTACATGTGTCTGTCACGTACTGGTGATAGTTTAACTTTTCTACAAGTTACATAATTTCTTTAAAGCAATAACCAAGATCGTGCCAGCAATGGCCTATAATATTACTAATATAAAACATAATATGTACTCTTTCATAATTTGTTGAAAGTAACAATATGTCGGGAGACACACAAACCAATTTAATTAAAATAATTATTTTGATTTTTTCGAAATTTGAATTTTGATTGATACAAATTCGACAAAAATTAATTAAAATACAAGTATCATTGTGGCAAAAGTAAAATGATTTAAATAATAGAATGTAACCTTATTTGAAGTTTTAATACTCTGAAAAAAGCCGACATAGGATGTGCATCTATGTATTGTGGAAATTATATGAATGAAAGAGGTTTTGGCACTTCTTTTATTACCCAATTACTGCATGCTTTCCCATCCATGATTTGCCAAGCTCCGTTGGTTCTGTCAGTAGGCAAGGTTTATCTCTTACCAAACCTTAATACTTGAAAATTGTCTGTCAAAATGTATCAATATTTTAACAGGATTTAGACTTATGTCCAGAGCTTTTGATTGAGGTATCAACAATTGCCATCGAACCTCTATTTCGCGTTTTATTGAATAGTCATTCTAACTTGTAAATTTGTAAGCTTACTCAATGCCAAAATATACAAGGCTATAGTCTGTTTAAGTATGATTATTGTTTCCTTCAATAGTGATCGTTGTTCTCGTATCTAAAATTTAATTAAATATAACTATGGATAAGTTATATTATCTTCCTCCGTATTTAACTGATTAAAATTAAAACGCATTTACACTTCCTTTATTAATAATATTATTTTTGACATCAATGGCTGACTTTATGTTGTTGATGTTGATCGAACAAGTTCTAAGATGTAAATACCTAATTTTATTTCTTGATCATAAAATAATAACATTTATAAATTTTATAAATGTTATGTGAATATTACTATAATTTAGCAACAAACCTTACACAGGTTACATCTTTTATTAACTAGGGTAAGTAAGTTTATAGAATATACAGAATGGCAATCATTCTTTGATTTATATTGCTCCACCATTCATGAGTCAGCTGCACTAAATCCCGTGCAGAAATTCCAATACCTTAAAGGCCTGCTACGTGGAGAACCTGAAGCCTTGTTGCGACGTATAAGTATCACTGAAGCCAACTATTTAGGCGCGTTGACCAAACTGAAAGATAGGTACAACTGTAAGCGGCCAATAATCTACTCATTTATTCGTACCTTTATCGAGCAACCAGCCGTGCATTCTGAAACTGCCAAAAATATTAAAAAACTGATAGATACTTCAGATGAAGTGGTAAGAGGTCTTCAAGCACTCGGAGACAAGGCTGAAATAAGAGATCCATGGTTGATTTACTTGTTGTTGAACAAGCTAGATGATAATTCAAAGGCGCAATGGGCTGAAACGACTTCCGAGATGGAGAATCCCACATTCCCGGAATTTCTCAAATTTCTTGCTCGAAGAATAAATACACTTGAGTCCATTGCCACTCCAGCGAAGAGAACCAATCCAAAATCAACCATAAAAACTCATGTTGCTACAAACAACGACATCAAGTACAAGTGTGCCGTGTGTTCGGAAGCACATTCACTATTTGAGTGTCAACAATTCAATTCATTGGATGTCAACAAAAGAAGAGAATGGGCTAAGACAAGCCATAGATGTTTTAATTGTCTCAGTCTCAGACATCCAGTATTCAAGTGCACTTCACGGCGCCGTTGTACCCAATGCAACCGCAAACATCAATGCAACCGCAATGAAAACAATGAGGAGTCCACAGTAGCTGCAAATCAAATTCAACCACCCCAACCATCAGCTGTATCCGGTTGTGCACATAACATGTCATCCCAAACAATTCTGCCAACAGCACTCATCAAAGTGGTAGATTCCTTTGGGCAATTAAGCAGTTGTCGCGCTCTATTAGACTCAGGGTCGCAAGTGAGTTTTATCACGGAAGCGTGTTCACAACGACTTTATCTCCGAAAGAAGAATGCTCGTTTATCCATAAATGGAGTAGGGGAATCCACAGCTGGGTTCACTAAAGGAGTAGTTAATTTTTTAATAAAGGCTGAAGGCAATACAGAACTCCCAATTGAAGCCCTGGTCTTGCCAAAAATCACAACAAAATTGCCACCTCACAACTTAAATCACATAAACATGGATATTTGGCAAGGTATCAAGTTGGCCGATCCAACCTTCAATAAATCCAGTCATGTTGATATTTTGATTGGAGCCGATAATTTTTTCAAGCTGTTGCAAGATGGTCAAATAAAAATAAATGAAAACGAGCCCATTCTACAAAAAACTATTTTTGGTTGGGTTGCATCTGGTAAAACGAGCAGCTCACTGAGACCTTCAATTGTTTCAATGATGGCTTGCAGCGATGACCATTCCGTTATGGATATTGATCAAACATTACGCCGGTTTTGGGAGCTAGAATCTATAAGTGTCAGCAAAAAACTGCTCTCTCCTGAAGAACAATTTTGTGAAGAAAAATTCATTAAGACGCTGCAGCATACGAAAGACGGGCGATATATAGTAAGTCTACCATTCAAAGGGTCCCCGGAAAGCCTTGGATATTCAATGAACACCGCAATCCAAAGACAGCGAAGCATGGAACGGAGATTTGCCCGCGACCCCGAGTTTCATAAACTATATCAAACATTCATGCTAGAATATCAGGATTTAAACCACATGGAAGAAATTCCTCAAGAGGAGGTAAATGATTCGGGTTTTTACTTACCACATCATGGCGTGTTAAGACAATCGAGTTCAACCACAAAGCTACGAGTTGTTTTCGATGGCTCTACGAAAAGCACGTCTGGGGTCTCTTTAAATGAGTGCCTAGCAGTTGGTTCCACCGTTCAGTCAACTCTATACAGTATTATCCTTCGCTTTAGAGAACATACCGTAGTTTTTTCAGCAGATGTTGAAAAAATGTACCGCCAGGTGCGGGTTTCAAGAGAGGATACAAACTATCAAAAAATTGTGTGGCGTACAACTCCCTCTCATCCACTTCGTCATTATCGACTATCAACCATCACATATGGACTGGCATCTGCTCCTTTCTTAGCCACGCGTGCAATTCAACAAATAGCAGAAGAAGACCAATCAATATCACCTGAAGCAGCCAATATAATTCGAAGGGATATCTACGTCGACGACCTAATGACAGGAGCAGACAACGAAAGAGATGCCATACAATTGAAGGAGTACATTACACGTATGCTAAGAAAACGCGGATTTATTCTACGAAAATGGTCCTCGAACTCCAAATCACTACTCGAAACCATAGAAAATCATGACCGAACAACTGAGGTGAAAGAAATCGATGACAACACACGCGAAACCGAAAATTCAGTGAGAGTACTTGGTGTCATCTGAAACCCTTCGACAGATACATTCATGTTTTCATCAAATATTCAAGTTGCTCAGAAATTAACAAAAAGAGTAATATTGTCACAAGCTAGCCGTCTCTTCGATCCAGTTGGTTGGTTGGCCCCAATCGTCATTTTATTCAAAATATTCCTTCAACAACTGTGGACAGCAAATCTGGATTGGGATGATGTCATACCGGTTCAAAAGGCAGGCGAATGGCTCAAGATTTGTAGTGAAATGAAAAACGTTGGCCAAATCTCAATTCCAAGATGCATCAATTCCTTCAAAAATACCAAAATCCAATTACACGGTTTTTGCGACGCAAGTCAGCAAGCATACGCTGCTGTCGTTTTCTTTAGAATGGAATCTATGTCCGGAGAAATATTTTGCAAATTAATCTCAGCCAAGGCGAAAGTTGCACCTATTAAGCAAGCAACATTACCTCGGCTGGAACTGTGTGGCGCGGTTCTATTGACCAATTTATCAAACTTGGTAAAAATGGAAACACAAACGCAAATATCTAATGTACATTGCTGGACAGACTCAACAATTGTACTAGACTGGCTCGCAAGTCATCCTAGGCGATGGAGCACCTTTGTGGGTAACCGAACAGCCACAATTTTAAATTATTGGTCCCGTAATCATTGGAAGCATGTGTCATCAACAGAAAATCCAGCGGATTGTGCCTCACGAGGTATGCTTCCACTCGAATTAAAATCCCACAAGTTATGGTGGAATGGACCTGACTGGTTGTCTCAACCATCCGAATATTGGCCTTGTCAAATAAAGGAGTATGGGCATAATGTTGAAGAGACAAATCAACTGTTCATATTCACAAGTAATATAGAAACTACATGGTTAGACGATTTAATTGCAAAATACTCATCCTTCCGAAAGATCCAGCGAGTTTTATCATACATTTGTCGATTCATTTCAAACCTTAAAAAGCCAAAAGGAATACGAACAGTTGGGAGTTATTTGCACAGAGAAGAACTATTCAGTTCCATTCAAAAGATATATAAACACGAACAATATAAATCCTATCCAAGCGAACTCGACTCACTGAGTTCAACCAAATCCATCAAAGGAGCCAGTAGTCTTAGTGCTCTTAATCCATTTATCGATGAGGTCGGGATTATGCGAGTAGGAGGGCGACTACAAAATAGTTTTGTCCCATTTTCTGTAAAACATCCAATTATCCTTCATGCAAATTCGAAGGTGACTTCACTACTACTGGAGGAATTACACTTGGACAACAAACATGCCGGAACGTCATTATTATTATCAATATCAAGGCAGCAGGTCTGGATTCCAAGAGGCAGAAATAAAGTAAAGCAAATCATTAGCAAATGTATTGTTTGTGCCAAATTTAAAGCGAAAATACAAACCCAACAAATGGGAAATTTGCCGCGCTGTAGAGTAGAGTTCATACGACCGTTTTTAAAAACTGGAATAGATTATGCCGGGCCACTCTTCATTCACCTGATCAAAGGACGCGGTCAGAAAACATACAAGGCATATGTTTGTCTGTTCATATGTTTAAGCACAAAGGCGGTACACCTTGAATTAGTTACCGATATGACTAGTGAAGCATTTATCGGTAGTCTAAAGAGAATTATTGCTCGTCGTGGAGTGTGCCAAGAAATTTACTGCGATAATGGTTCAAACTTTATTGGAGCAAACAATCATTTAAAGGAAGAATTCTATAAACTAATTAAAAATTCCAGTAACATTTCAGATGTTTCTTCCAGGCTATATATTACCTGGCACTTTAATCCTCCCAGCGCGCCACACTTCGGAGGTATTTGGGAAGCTGGTATAAAATCGACCAAATTTCACCTAAAGCGAGTAATCGGCAAGACAATCCTAACGATCGAGGAGATGACCACGCTGTTAGCAGAAGTTGAAGCGATCTTGAACTCTCGTCCACTATGCGTATTAAATGCTACCGACATCGATGTTCTAACGCCATCACACTTCCTTATCGGTCATGCCGCTACCAAAATACCTGAGCCTGATATTACCCATCTCAAAATGTCTCACCTATCACGATGGCAAATGGTTCAACAACTCTCGCAGCACTTTTGGAAGAGATGGAACGTGGAATATCTTACATCTCTACAAGAAAGAAAGAAATGGAAAGAGAAACAACCTTCAATTCAAATTGATGATATTGTCATCATCAGAGACAACAATTTGCCAGTCTACCAATGGCTTCTTGGAAAGGTTGTAAAAATGTATCAAGGATCTGACGGCCTCACTAGAGTTGTTACTGTCAAAACGAAAACTGGTGAAATGAAACGACCAGTAACAAAAATCGTTAAACTTCCTGTTGAACCTAATGGTTCAAGCGCGGCGGTATGTTCCGAACAAGTCGAATCACCTAAAAAATAAATAAAAATAATGTAAATACTCAACCACTACTACTTACCTGGATTCATGATACTTCTGCGCTATTTGTTTACATTTACTCTACTTATAAATGTCAATGGTAGATGAATTACAATGTTTATTTATCTGCCATAAATCAAAATCATTGATCGATACGACATCTCAGATTAAAATAATGAAAAATAAAGAAGGCGAGATGGCAATGGGCAGTATGTTTTGGAGAGTGAGCGATCGAATATTGGTGCAGCAACAGATCAGTGAATATTACATATAAAATACATTTAAAAATTAAAGTGAATTCTATCTTGTATTATTTCTGTGCCAAAATAAAATAAACGTGGGAAATATTTGGCAATTTTCTTGCCCCACCACCTATTCCAAAAATGCTGTTTCATTTGCTGTACCAGCCTCCATTGTGCCATAGGTGAGATTTTTTGATCGGTGATATTTTCTTCAGCTAAGTCCGTTAATGTAATACAATCAGTATATTCGGCTTGCGTTACGGTTATTGGCCTTGAATTCATTATCGCTTCCACTTTCGTTAACAATGTGGAAAACTCTTCAAAGGGAAGTATATGGATTCACCGACTACTTTTCCCAAATGTATTTTTGCTTGGGTCACGGCAGCCTCCCATATTCCCACCTTGTGTAGTGCTCCCGGTGGTATAAATTTCCAATCAATTTTTAACTGCGTAAGTGCTGAGGCTATATCAGAGACCTTATTCTTTAGAAATTGGAATAGTTCTTGGAGATAATTATTCGCACCTACAAAATTTGTTCCGTTGTCATTATATATGGTGTGACAGTTGCCTCTGTTCGCTGTAAATCTGGTGAGAGCTGCTAAAAAGTTTGTAGTTGTCAGATTTCCCAACATCTCTATGTGTACAGTTTTGGTGCTTAAACAAACAAATATACAAACGTATACTTTTACAGGGATTTGCCCTCTCCTTCGTATCGCCTGCAATTTGAATGATCCACAATAATCTACTCCAACTTTGTAAAATGGACCACAGCTTACTTTCGGCCAACTCCATCATGCTAATTCCTCGAGAGGCGATGTCGGCAGGATTGTCCTTTGATTTAACGTGCCACCATAGCTCTCGTTTATAAAGCTGTATAATTTCGCTAACGCGATTCGCTACAAATGTTGCCCACTGCTTCGAATGTGCCGATAACCAATCCAACACTATTCTGGAGTCGGTGAACAATGTGATGTTGGTTGTTTCTATGGTTAATGATTCTTCCACCAATTTCACCAGTTTCGCTAGTAGGACTGCATCCATCAACTCGAGCCGTGGCAGACTAATTTGTTTCCCCGGCGCAACGCGGGAATTAGATGGAATTATGTTTGTCTGCATTCCATCGTTTGTTTTACTAACGCATAAGCCACTGCGGCATATGCTTGTTCGCTTGCATCGCTAAATCCAATCAAGCTCACTTTGTTACTGGACTGTAGCCATCTTGGTATTTGCAAACTATTCGTTTCGACTAATTGACATCCATTGATTTAACGTGGCGAGTGCAAGTTCTTCGTCCCAACTTAAATTCTGTATCCACAGATTCTGGAATAGCATTTTTACTACAATTCTGTATCCACAGATTCTGGAATAGCATTTTTACTTTGATGACGACCGGAGATATCCAACCAAGTGGGTCGAAGATCCCATTGAATGCCTAGGACCTTTGGAGTGTTGGGTTTTTCTCCGATTTCCTTACTCCCTTCCTCCTAGTTGGTTTTGGCATTGCTGATCTTCGGTATCTATCCCCATACCTGCCTGTACATTCTACGTCGCTACACAGCACGTATTTATGTTGTCAAAACCATAGTAATATATTTACAAGCGGCGGTTGAACAGTGGGCCCTACCATTAGGATGTCATTTAATGATAGTTCCGAAGGTTACTTGTTAGATGCATCGAAGACCACCCTCAGCTTTGTTGTCGTACTGTCTGCCTTTAAAACTCCGTGATGTGGTAGGTAATAATTATTCACCCTACTATATCCACGTATCTTCTCCATATGCCCAAGTGCCTCGTACTCCGACATAAATAGTTTGAATAGTCGCCCGAATTCGGTGTCTCGTCCAAACTTTCTCTCCATCGTTTTCAATCGGTTTAGTGCTGCGTTGTAAGTTGTCCCCAACATACTACAAGGTTGCTTAAATGGCAATTTAACTACGAACTTATTATCCTTGTCTTTAGTTGTTGTTGTTACGAACAACTTTCCCAGTTACTATCCAACCAAGACTTGCGCGTACTGCTGTTAATCCGCTTTCCAGCTTCCGTCTTTTATCTTCTAGCACCTTAAAAAATATATCCACGCCCAACAGCACATCAATGAGACCACGTTTGCAATAATGTGGATCAGCCAGTTGTACCTCGCTCAGGATTTGACGATCCGCCTCTGATAAATTCAACTCATTGGAGCTCATTGGCGCTCAGTACGTTTGCCATTGACCTTCATTATTCTTGATTTGAATTAATGTCGTTGGTAATATCCCTTGGAAAGTTGCTGGTTTTATTGTGAATGTGCTCGTCTCGATGTCCTTGTTCTCAGCTGATTGACTAGTCGTTGATAGCTCCGTTTTATGAACCTTTGTACTCGGTTTATGTTTTTCGTTAACAGCCTTGCCTTGCTGCGATGACTCATGCAGCGATGTGTGATGTTTTCGCTGACAGTATTGGCATCTCGACTTTAATCTGCATTCGTGCACCCTATGGCCCCCATTCAAACAGTTGAAACATTTATTATTTCTTTGTACTGCGTAAGCTTTATCGGTCGATGACATGCTTTTGTATTTATCGCATGCGTTTATTTTCTTTACATATTGGACATGGCGTTACTTTTCCTGCTTCAACCGCGTAAGCTCGTGTAACGGATGGATGTGTTGTAGGAGCTGGCTTTGAACAACTTTTCATGGATTCCAACATATCTACATATGCGCTTTCTCAGAAAGGAAAACATTTCTTAAATTGTTGGAAGATAATTTTTTTACCGTTTCCTGTGACCAAAGAACTCTGGTCTCATTGTCCAATTTGTTTAATGCGACATGGATCAACTAAGGATCCCTTTTCTCAGCAATTGGACCTATCGCTTTTAGTCCTCTAACAGACTCATCAAGTGCAACAGTTAATTTTCTGATGTTAGTGGCGTTGGGCTGAATTATACTGGGTTGGCACACGTAGTTTTTAATGAATGCATTGACCGAATAGCGTTTTCGGTCATACCTGTCTGTCAACTTCTGCAATGCCTCGACATAACATGTATCGGTTACTGCAAGATGTCGAATGAGCACAGCTGCCTCTACCTTTAGCAAACCTTTCAAATATTGAAGTTTTTGGTCAAATTATCTCTGCAGTAAATCGTGGAGCTGAAGATATCATAGAAAAATCTCCACTCCAAATGGTCTCCATAAAACGTTGGAATACTGATCTTTGGCAAGCGGGCTTCGATGGCTGTTTGTTGCGAAGTGTTCAGTATTGTTGTCTCTAGGTTTTGAGTAGTATTATTAAGACTGCGTTTACGTATTACACCATTCAAAGCTGCAAGAACTGAATAATAATTACCCTCAAAGCCTGAAAATATAATTATAATTTTATATTATAACATAATTTAGTATTTAGCTATTTAGTATGGCGAGTGCCCGTGAGTGGCGCTATTTTTCTATTTCCAATCGTCAATACAATTAAGCTGTATAAACAAATTAAGTGTCAAGTTGTTGTTTGCTTATATTTATAAGTAATTCGAACGTTAACAATTATTATTCTTTAAAAAAATCATAAATTCTGCTAACGAAACTTATGCTATCTAGAGCTTTCTAGAACAACCTATAAATCCAAAGCTGATTTTCTATTTCTTTATCAACGGATTTACAGCAATTTTACGGTCGATCGTTGATCGTTGAAGAGATCGGACGTGTTTTTGTCGATCTCTTCATTTAAAATTCATTTCATTTTATTTTTAGTTTCAATGTTTGTGTGTGTAAATATAAAGTGAAATAGTTAAAAAGTTTTAAGTGTAAATGTTTTAAAAGTGTACATGTTCTTAGTGCAAAAGTTTAGGAAATAGTGAAGTGGATTGTGTACTCTGTCGCTTTCCCAGAGACCAAGTACTAATCTTTATTTTAATGCGAATTTTTATTTTAATAAATTTCTATGTTATGTGTATAGAAGGGTTATATATTGTAGTTGGTATATGGTATATATGGAAATGCATGGTAATGTATTGAGTTCATATTAAGGTATAACATGTATGTACAAAATTTTAGTATATAACAAAGGTTATGAATGATTGATTTTTTACTCTTGTAAAACTATCTTGTTCTTATATGACTACTCAATACATTTAAATGCATTTCATGGGCGAAATATTGTGTTACCTGTTTTTGTTTTTGTTTTGTGAATCTGTACAGTAATGTATGTAATATTATTATATACATGTTTCATTTATATTGTGCATGTATTGTTATATACACCAAAAAATATTAAATTTATTTTGTGTATATAACAAAAGAAGAATAGAAAAAGGAGAAAAAAGTAAAAATTATAAAAGTGTCACCGTTACAGTAATTTTTAGTTATTTTGTTTTTAGTGCATGGTTATTTTATTCTCTTATATGGAGTTTTCCAATAAGAGGTTTCATTGTGATGTAGAAGAAGGAATGTTTTTTGAAGGAAATCAATGAATGTTTGTTTTAGTGTAGGGAGGAGGGGGGGGGGACATCACCCAGATGGCCGTCACGGCTGCGCTTGCAGCACCATGTCGTTTTCATTGTATTTTCCATTACCAGTTTGCACATTTGTGGCTGAGTGTCCTCGATAACTTCACGAATTCCATCGTTAAGGTCCTGAATCGATTGTGGAGCATTGATATAGACCTGATCTTTCATGTGGCTTAAAGAAGGGGGTCTGAAGGTGTTAAATCACAGGATCTCGGTGGCCGGTTGTGATCGCCTCTTCGAGAGATGGCACGGTTAGGAAAATTTTCTTGCAAAATTGCAATTGTTTCACAGCTTGTGTGGCGCGTGGCGCGCTCTTGCTGAAAATAAACGTCGTCCACATCAATATTTACAAATTCCGGTCATAAAGGGTCATTAATCATGACTCGATAGTGCAGTCCATTCACCGTAACAGTTGCATGGACCTATTTTTTGAAGAAGTAACACACCGCCAGCCCAAAAAACAGCACCAAGCAGTGACGCGTTGAGGATGAAGCTTTTCAACAATCGTTCTTCGGTTTTCTGAGTCCCAAATGAGACAATTCTTCTTATTAACGTGACCTACGCGGTGAGAGTGGGCCTCATCACTGAAGATGATTTTTAGATGAAAATCCGGATCATTTTTGTAGTGATTTTTTACAGTTTCGGTGCGTTGTTGAGGCGTGTATCGTACCATTTTTAGTAGGCAGCTTCAGAATTGACAGCTGCTCAAATAGCATGTAAATGTTAAAAAGTTGAATTATTTGTATAATTTTTGTATTTTTTTTATTTTTTATGTATTTTACAATTTTTTATTTTTATATTTTTATATATTTTATAAGTTTTTATTTTAACTTTTAAATAAAAACTTCTAAATAAAAACTTTTTTTTTTTAACTAGTTAAGTTTTAAATTTTTCATATTATTAAATTTTTTATATTTTTTTGTTATATTTTTTGTCTTTAAGGTTTTTATACTTTTTGTATTTTTATATATTTTATATTTTTAGGTTTTTTATATTTTTTATATTTTTATATTTTTTATGTTTTGTATTTTTTTATATATTTTATAATTTCTATTTTTTATATTTGTTATATTTTATACTTTTTATATTTTTTGTATTTTTCTATTTTCTATATGTTTAATATATTTTATATTTTTTATATTTTTATATTTTTAATTTTATTATATTTTGTTATAATTTTATTTTAATATTTTTTATTTGTTATATTTGTTATATTTTTGATATTTTTATAATTTAATTGTAAATTTCAAGCAGAAACTAATTCAATTTATTACAGCCTACGGCTTGCAGACATATATATTTATGTATTTATATATTTATATATTTATGTATTTATATATTTATATATTTATATATTTATATATTTATATATTTATATATTTATATATTTATATATTTATGTATTTATATATTTATATATTTATATATTTATGTATTTATATATTTATATATTTATGTATTTATATATTTATATATTTATGTATTTATATATTTATATATTTATATATTTATATATTTATATATTTATATATTTATATATTTATATATTTATATATTTATATATTTATATATTTATATATTTATATATTTATATATTTATATATTTATATATTTATATATTTATATATTTATGTATTTATATATTTATATATTTATATATTTATATATTTATATATTTATATATTTATATATTTATATATTTATGTATTTATATATTTATATATTTATATATTTATATATTTATATATTTATGTATTTATATATTTATATATTTATATATTTATATATTTATATATTTATATATTTATATATTTATATATTTATATATTTATATATTTATATATTTATATATTTATATATTTATATATTTATATATTTATATATTTATATATTTATATATTTATATATTTATATATTTATATATTTATATATTTATATATTTATATATTTATATATTTATATATTTATATATTTATATATTTATATATTTATATATTTATATATTTATATATTTATATATTTATATATTTATATATTTATATATTTATATATTTATATATTTATATATTTATATATTTATATATTTATATATTTATATATTTATATATTTATATATTTATATATTTATATATTTATATATTTATATATTTATATATTTATATATTTATATATTTATATATTTATATATTTATATATTTATATATTTATATATTTATATATTTATATATTTATGTATTTATATATTTATGTATTTATATATTTATATATTTATATATTTATATATTTATGTATTTATATATTTATATATTTATATATTTATATATTTATATATTTATGTATTTATATATTTATATATTTATATATATATATATTTATATATTTATATATTTATATATTTATATATTTATATATTTATGTATTTATATATTTATATATTTATATATTTATATATTTATATATTTATATATTTATATATTTATATATTTATATATTTATGTATTTATATATTTATATATTTATATATTTATATATTTATATATTTATATATTTATATATTTATATATTTATATATTTATATATTTATGTATTTATATATTTATGTATTTATATATTTATATATTTATATATTTATATATTTATATATTTATATATTTATATATTTATATATTTATATATTTATATATTTATATATTTATATATTTATATATTTATATATTTATGTATTTATATATTTATGTATTTATATATTTATATATTTATATATTTATATATTTATGTATTTATATATTTATATATTTATATATTTATATATTTATATATTTATGTATTTATATATTTATATATTTATATATATATATATTTATATATTTATATATTTATATATTTATATATTTATATATTTATGTATTTATATATTTATATATTTATATATTTATATATTTATATATTTATATATTTATATATTTATATATTTATGTATTTATATATTTATATATTTATATATTTATATATTTATATATTTATATATTTATATATTTATATATTTATATATTTATATATTTATATATTTATATATTTATATATTTATATATTTATATATTTATATATTTATATATTTATATATTTATATATTTATGTATTTATATATTTATATATTTATATATTTATATATTTATATATTTATATATTTATATATTTATATATTTATGTATTTATATATTTATATATTTATATATTTATATATTTATATATTTATATATTTATATGTTTATATATTTATATATTTATGTATTTATATATTTATATATTTATATATTTATATATTTATATATTTATATATTTATGTATTTATATATTTATATATTTATATATTTATATATTTATATTTCAGGCAAAAACTAACAATTTATTACAGTATATTAGGAATTATATTATTATATAATTATGTTATTATATTAAGAATTAATGAATTTGTAATTTCAGATTAAAAATTAATTATTACAGCCTACGGCTAAGACCAATTAGTTAATTAATAGATTCTGTTTTCAGGGTACCATTGCAGATTACAGAAGATTGGCAGCATACTGGAGTTGCTGATAAGAGATGGCAGAATGCAGAGCAGTACAACAAAAATGTGATTGTCTTACACTAACAGTAGTTTGAATATTGGCTACCGGGCAATCGGACCAATTATGTCATAACTAACATACTTTTCCTTTCCCTAACCCACAAAAATTTACTAACTATTGGCCGCCAAGGTGTCTGTAACCGGGTCGATCTCAATAATTTAACTAGTATCCTTCCATATCCTTCCAAGTAAATGTAAAAACGGGTGTACTGTGGGCCCGGCGCTTTCCGGGATATCCTGCTTAATGCTTGGCAGTACATTCAAAATCAATCAATCAATCAATCAACGGATTTACAGCAATTTTACATCAAAAAGAAATTGTAAATTTTAGCTCAGATTTTCCCAAGTATTTCAAGATTTTTTTTTTAACATAACTTCTTCTTTCTAGAAGCTGAACGATTTTGTTTCGTAAACACATAGGTACGGACCTATGTTTTCATATACACAAGTTTGATTTTTAAGTCATCAATTACATTGAACCAATTAGACATCGTACGCCGGTATGGATCCCATCAGATCATCTTAACTATTGTAAAATAAATATTTACCTTTGGATTGGCTAAAATCCATGGCCACATGAATACAAATTATTGACAGGTTGGCTCGTCGCAGAGATACATGTAGCTTAAATTTTACGTTTATCTATTTCTTTTAAATCCAAAACAGGCTTGTTTACCTGTGGCTCAAAAGAAACGTTTCATGAGCAAATTCTAATCCGAGTATCCTTCGCGCAACCTTCGTTAAGTTGCCTCCTACGACAGGCAAAGGACGCTGTGGTGATATTTTAAGGACACCATGCTTATGAAAAATGTGTTACAAGACATTCGAGTGCCCCCAAATTCGGGAGCCAAAAGAAATGCACAAACTAAAGTTTTAATTGTACCTTTGTATGTTTTTGTACTGTACTTGAAAGCTTTAAATTATGATATTTAATCAATGTAGCTTAAAGCAGCTCCCACGGTAGACTTACCTCGATATCGTGGGCATCAAAACATGAAATAGGGAGTAACATAAAAATATAGTATAAAAATTTGGTTTCGAGCATGTGACTTGATTCTACGACTAGAATAATGATTATATCAAAATGTATCCTTTTCGGTAATTTTATTTTTGTTTTTCCCCAAATGAAACACCGGGGATACATTTCATTGAATAATTTGTTAGGGATACAAGAAGAAAACATCCCAATAATATTATTTCATGTCATCGAAAATGTATTTACGATATTCGTATAGTAAGTCTCGGCCAAGAGGTGCCATCACAAATATTAAATTAATAGCATTTTAAACTTACTGATCTTACCATAACAAGAGAAAATGTTAAGCAGAATTGACATTTTGAACTTGAGAACCCATGAAAATGAAATTGGCTAGTACATAAAATTGGATATTTTTGATCGAGATCATGAACTTATTATACAAACATCGTACCAGCAATAACCACCCAAAATATTATTAACTTTCGGATACTCGATAACTTTTTGTCTTCATATAATCTGCACCAATATGATTTGTTAGAATTGTTAGGACATTTTGTGTATATAGTAATAGTAATAATAATAGTTATTATTGTTATTTTTATTTTTTGGTAGGCCAAAATATGTTTCTTACATTCACACACACACACAAACACACACATGCTAAATTATTTACAACAAACTAACCTAAAAATAAAAATCTAATCTTAAATAATAAATTAAGGTATAACAGATAGTATTTTAGTTTTTAATTGAGGTCAATTTTAGTAACATGCTTGATATGTACATATATATGCTGTTATGTTATAAAAAAAAGGATATACACACACAGAGAGAGAAATGAGTTTTCCTTATGGTTAAGAGTTGGAAAAGGAAATATTTTTAAATTGAAATTTGGCTTCTTTTTCCGGTACATCCAAATATAATTGGAATTTTCTTTATGTGTGGGGAATTTTTCACTGGTCATTTAATTTTTTTTGGGTTATTCGAGTAAAATTGTACATTTGGCCATATGTTACCCAAACGAAATTCTGTATTTGGATCTATTTATGTATATGACAGTTGCTTTCCTATTTATAGATAAATAAGTGTTTCAATTAATATTCTACCACATGGGAGTATCAAATTGTATATAAAGCTCTAACGTCGATCACATACAATACCGTAAGTACCCAACATGTCAAAAGCTTTGAAATGGTTAGGTATTTTATGCTATTTCCTTTTAACTTCTGCGTGTGGTTTTTGATAGCTCATGCAAATCGAGCTCTAACTTCTCATTAAATGACATTTGACAGTCAGGTCCAACAATTCCTTATACTGTTTTCTATTCTAGGCAAGTTTTGCAATTATAAAATAGTTTTCGTGTCCGATATCGAAAAGATTTATCATCAAAGACCATCAAAACTTTCAAAGAATTGCGTAAAAAGAACATACAAAGATAAAACTACAACACTGTGGGTTAAACCCTGTCATTTATTGCTTAACTTGTTCAGCATATTTAGCTACTCGCTTGTTGCAACAAATACATTCTGATAATACACGAATAACATACAATGTCAGAGGCATGATTTTTATGTTGATGATCTGCTATCAGATTAATCGAAAACTACTCAGCGACATACCCATACACGAACTTGAAGATAATTTTAAATTGTTCGGGCTCCTGAAGTTTACGTCAAAACGTTAGGAATGTGCTAGTTGACAATCGAGGACGTATTTACCTTCAATTTAGATGAATTTCACCTATACCACCACCGCTATCAAAACATTACTACAATCACTATAGTTAACGATAATTGAATAGGATGATCCACATCCAGAAAATTAAAAACAAAGGTCACTCTTTTTAAACAACTGTCTATTCAACGTTTGGGTTCGGTGCGGCACTTTTTTTTAAGTTGCTTCACAAGGTCTTAGAAATCTTCCAAGCACCAATGTTGAGTAGTTATATAATCAGTGAATGATTTTAGTGTTATACTCCTCCTACTGATATTTTAAATTCTTATTTATTAACGAATTTACGAGTGTTAGTGGGGGAGCCTATTGCCTAATGCTGAGATCGATTTAGGGTTTATATAGCTACCCAAAATTCATAATTTTTAGTATCTAAATGAATATTGTTCCAAAATTACAAAATCGCATCATTCTAAAATCATTATAAAAGCAATAAACTAAATCTTTATAACGTGTTATAACGTGGTCTGTTTCTTGACATATACGAGAAGAATTATTTTTCAATAACTTGGGAAAAACGTACGGATTAACAGCCGTACCCCGACATTTTGGTCCTTCGAGACGGATTCCACTGTGAACCATCAGAATAATTATTTTGCGATACCATTTCTTCAACTGAGACTCGCAACACGAATCGGTGAATATACAGAAAATCAACGCTGTAAAAACAGCCATTGTTGAATTTTCATATTGAATCATCGCCGCATGTTAAAAATTGGAGTCATAGCCACATGTTTTAGATAAGTATAGCCATTTTTGATTAAGTTAGAATTATAAATTTCAATAAAACAATTTAATTAAAAGAACATTTCGCTATATTATTTGTTATTAAATTTACAACTTATGTGCTATATTTAAACCATATTATATCGTTTGTTTTGTGAATTTAAATCAATCAAACACGTGCTTAGGTAAAAGTGAAGTGCCCGCTATTACCACGTGCTGATACTTGTGCTTAATTTTTAAAATTCTCAGCAACGAATCACGATCATTTGAATTACTGTGAAAATTAGTGAAGTGAAGTATTTTGATATGTCCGAGGGAATTCTAGCTGCACTTAAAAAGCAACGAAGCACAAATAAAGCAAAACTAACCAATCTTGTTAAATATGCCAAACAAGATCATTCGCATACCGATATAGTTGAATTGACGACGCGTTTGCCTCGTGTTGAAAAACTAATGCAAGAATTCACTGAACTTGAATTTCGCATTTTCACGGCCGATCCAAACGAAGATAGCGTTTTAAACTATGAAGAGAGTTATTATACTGCCCTTTCATCATTAAATTATTGGATTCGTGCAAAGAGTCTAAACAAAGGTGTTATCAATCTAGACTCTTCAAATAATGAAACACAAATTGGTGAACACTCTCAAGTAAAATTGCCAAAGATACATATTCCGTCTTTCTCTGGTGAATATTCAGAGTGGCAATCTTTTTTTGATATGTATACTACGACTATACATAAGTCACCAAATTTAAACGCTGTGCAAAAAGTTCAATACCTTAAAGGGCTTCTTCGAAGAGAAGCAGCGGTGCTGTTACGCCACATTACAGTAACTGAGGGGAATTATATCGGAGCGCTAAATAAATTAAAAGAGAGATACGATAGGAAAAAACACATCATTAACTCATTTATCCGAACGTTCATCGAACAAAATATAATTCATCACCCTTCTGCCGCCAACATAAAACGTTTGATGGACACCTCCGATGAGGTCATCCGAGGACTTCAAGCGCTTGGTGAGGTGGGTGAAACACGTGATCCATGGCTGATCTACATCCTACTTCAGAAACTAGATGATAAATCTAAGGCAGCCTGGGCAGAACATTCAGCAGAAAAGGTAAATCCCGAATTCTCTGAATTTCTGAAGTTTCTAAGCAGACGAAAAGATACCGTAGAATCAATGATTTCATTTTCTAAAAGATCCGTTCCAAAAACGGAGATTAAAGGACATGTCGCTGCTGAAAAGACATCGAAAGAGCATGATGGCCAAATCACAGGTAAAAATGCCGCATCACAATGCGGCATTTTTGCCGCATTGTGATGCGGAATTTTTCATTGTGGTAAATTTCAGGAAATGAGCGCAATTGATAGAAGACAATATGCAAAAGGCAATAATCGCTGCTTCAACTGCCTAAGCAATAGTCATCCCATATTCCGATGCACCTCCAAACGTCGATGCCAAACTTGTGGTAAAAAGCACAACACACTTCTACATCAAGATGAAACTACAATTGAATCCGCCACATATTTCATATGTGTTTAAAGAAGTTTCGGGAACTCGAGTCCATCGTCGAATCTCCGAAAATTCTCTCTCTAGAGGAAATACTTTGTGAGAAACATTTCATAAAGCATCTTGAACGAGACAAAGAAGGACAATTTATGGTACGACTTCCGTTTAAGAAATCATCAGATGCCTTGGGTGATACACTTGCTGCAGCTGTTCAAAGGCTAAGAGGAATGGAACGTAGATTCATTCGTGATCCAGAATTTAGAAAATTATATCATGAATTCATGCTCGACTATGAGCGCCAAAACCACATGGTAGAAATACCTGCCGCAGAAGCATCACAAAAAGGTTTCTATTTACCGCACCACGGTATTAAAGAAATCAAACAACATCAGCAAACTTAGGGTTGTTTTTGACGGATCCGCCAAATCAACTACAGGCATCTCCCTGAATGATTGTCTTGCCGTAGGCCCTACGGTTCAATCCAATTTGTACTCAATCATTTTACGTTTTAGGGAACACAGGATAGCCTTTTCTGCCGATATTGAGCAAATGTATCGTCAGGTGCGCATGTCCCAATCTGATACGCATTATCAAAAAATAGTATGGCGGTCTGATCCATCCAAACCCATTCGTTATTTTCGTTTACAAACAGTCACTTACGGATTGGCTTCTGCATCATTCCTGGCCACCAGAGCAATTAAACAAGTAGCAAAAGAAAACCTAGAATCATATCCTAAGGCTTCAGATAACATCCAGAATGATATTTATGTTGATGACTTGATGTCTGGTGCTGACGATGAAAACGAAGCACTGCATCACAAAGAAACTATCATTACTATTCTCCGCAGTTATAGCTTTAATATGAGAAAATGGAAATCCAACAATAGTAAAGTACTACATTGTATTCCATCTGAAGACACAGCCAACCCTAAAGAAATTCTAGACCATACTCAACAAGAAGCTGGCCCTACAAAGGTTTTTGGTATTTATTGGAATTCGACGAAGGACAAGTTTATGTTTACCACTCAATTGAACGATTCAACAAATTCTACAAAAAGAACCGTGTTATCTGAATCAAGGCGGTTGTTTGATCCATTGGGGTGGTTATCTCCTGTCGTGGTAAAATTTAAAATCTTCATGCAGATGCTTTGGGCTGACAACTTGCACTGGGACGATCCACTTCCCACCGAAAAACAAATAATCTGGTCAACCATGCGAAAAAGTTTAGAATATGTTAATAATATTTCTATTTCCAGATTTCTGAATACAGACAAAGGTTCCACAATTGACTTACACGGCTTCTGCGATGCAAGCCAATTGGCGTATGCAGCTGTTGTATTCTTTAGAATCACAAATCCCAACGGTGAAGTAATTACACAATTGATCTCATCAAAAACAAAGGTAGCGCCTATTAAGCAACAGACGCTTCCTCGGCTTGAGTTATGTGCCGCTGTGTTGCTGACGAAACTCAGCAAAGTCATCAAATCAGAATCACGATTTGATATCAAACAAACTTACGCCTAGACCGATTCCCAGATTGTACTCAACTGGCTAGTAAGTCATCCAAGATGGTGGAGTACGTTCGTGGGTAACAGAACAGCCGAAATTTTATCAATAACATCTCGTGAAAACTGTACACACGTATACTCCGCATATAATCCAGCGGATTGCGCTTCTCGTGGTCTATCTCCCAAGGAACTGCAATCGCATTCTCTTTGGTGGCATGGTCCCAGTTGGTTGCTGCAACCCATCGAGACATGGCCACTTCAAAAACCTAATTACGGTCATGTAGAAGAAGCATTAAATAAATTATTTACCTTCACTTCGGTCCGCTCACATTCAAATAAATGGTTCAACCAAATGTTGGAAAAATATTCATCGTTTCGGAAGCGACAACGAATGTTAAGTTACATATTGCGATTTGCCACCAATAGTGCTGCACACACCGAGTTCAAAATAAAAAGTACTTTTCCTTGTCATGAAGAACTTCTGAAAGCCAGAAATATCATCTGTCGCTACGAGCAACGCCTACACTACAACGACGAAATAACCTCCCTGATGCATAAAAAAGATGCTAACAAATCAAGCACTCTTCGATCACTGGATCCATTTCTTGATGACTTTGGGCTCCTTCGAGTTGGCGGACGACTCCACAATAGCATGGCATCCTATTCTACCAAGCATCCTCATATATTCAAATTATATATTAACATACTGTATAAAGTATGTACTTAACAAAAGTTACGTTATAGCAATTTAAATTAGTCAATAGTAATGAAATTCAGAAGTTTTTAACAGTTGAGATTCGTTTTAGCACCTTTAAGTGGTAAGCGTGTTTGAAATTGATATTAACTAAGTTATATTGCATTTTTATTTTAGTACACCAATCATTACATAAATTCCAATGTCATTAAACATTAAAACATTTAAACATTTAAACATTTAAACATTTAAACATTTAAACATTTAAACATTTAAACATTTAAACATTTAAACATTTAAACATTTAAACATTTAAACATTTAAACATTTAAAAATTTAAACATTTAAACATTTAAACATTTAAACATTTAAACATTTAAACATTTAATTAGTATTGAATCAGTAATTATATTTTGAATAAAAAAATTTTAGTTATACCAAAAACTACTGATCAATTGCCAAAACAATGCATCCGGTTGGAAAGCATGGCTTTATACCTTAAGATGTAAAACTCGCCGGTAGATCGTTTAATGTGCATTCATACCGGTATTGACAATTTGATTGGAGCTTATTGGTTTGCTTAAGCATAAACGCATCAAAATAGCTGAAAATGTACCGCTACTACTCGCACACCTAAATCAAGGTATAGTGCCAACATGAACTTCATATAATTACATCAGCATATAAACCAGACGACGATCTCCATAATTTAGTACTGAAACGATGGAGCCGAAACAACAAAAACACATTTATTCGAGGAGCAAACTAAGTGCCAAAAACATTTTTTTCACAGGTGATATCGAAAAGATTTATAGGTAAATGGAAGTAATATCCGAACATAGGCAATTTTTTTGACTAAAGCAGAAAACCAATAACAATACAAAGGGACAACGGCAAAGTGAACGGTGATTGAAATTTTAAGAGACGACCATACCATATTCTGATATTCATATCTACGCGCTCAGTACACCATTGAGGTTTATTGTAGACCGGTGTCAAAGCTGTAAATCAAGAACTTTCGCTTTTAGCCGCTCTTATAATATATATTGTTATTTGACTAGATGGCCTATCAATGTTGTTTTTTTTTTGTATTTTTCTTTTGTTTCCGAACCCTGCAATTTTTTCTGGGGCCGAAGCTCTCCCAACTCTTTCGTGGTTAATTTTTAACGTCCTGCCTTAAGCCGTCACCAGTCAAATCGAGGACACACGAATACAAGTTCGATTTTAAATCCATCTGCACATTGCATTGCTCCAGCCAGCCTGTACTGACATGGACATTGGTTCGGCCTATGGATTCTGCACTCCAACAGGGGGTCATATTCCGATCGTAATCAGGATTACCAATCGTAATCAGGTGATGAAAAATCCCTTTTGTACTAGAAGAGTTTCGCTGCGGGCTCCAGCTAGCTCGTTAGTGTTTGGGTGGAAGTTTAGCTGTGTTTTATCACTTTTCGGAGAAGACTTTTCTTTTCTTTTCTTAATTGCCCTTCTTTTTTAAACCTCAATCTGTTTCTCTTACTAGTTCTTCTTCATCAGTAAAAAACCTTTCAATTGTGTCTACCTTATTGGTAGTCGGAAGAGGTTCCTCAGATTCCATTGAAATGCCCGTTTTTTTGTTATCAGCACAACTTTATTATCTAAAAACAACGAAAAAGAAAAAGGTCGATTGGTCAGTTTCTGACCTTTTTCTCTTTTCCATATCTGCCTATGGTATAAATTAGCAGTTTAAGATCACGGAGCACTGCTGCTTCGGCCATGGTGCTTTGACTTTAGAATGTCTCATGATCGAAGTTGATATATAATCCGCATGCTTGTTAATTCCTTCTGTATCCTTACTTTTAAATGGTCCTTTCCTTAAAAGGATGGGAGGTTGCTAGGTTATTCACTTGTCAAGTACGGCAAAGTTAAGCAACCGTGACAAGTAATCATCACATCGCTTTGTTTTTTTTATAAATATAAATATTTTTTTTGTTCGTTAGTTTTTGTGCCTAGTTGTGAGACCCATCTCCTGGGCTTGAGTCGTCCCACGCTGTAACGAGACACCCTTTTGGTGCTCGTTTCTTTGGTGAAACTCATGTGACCACCCTTGAATTTTTTTTTTGTTTTGTTTGAATTATTTCAATATTTATTTTTTTTATGTTGTATACCTACTCATATAAATATATAACTGCTCTATACCTGCCAACACCCCTACATTGTTTGTTTACAAATTAAGTAACGGGTAAAGAGTAGGTATATAAAGTCGTGTTTTATGTTATCTGGGGGGATCGGATTAGAAAATTTGAGTTAAAAAAATATTGAGAAAGAAAGAAAGTATATTTAGAAAATAAAAACAACAAATTATTAATAAAATTAAGTAAAGAATTTAAAAAAAAAAAAAATTTTAATTAAGTTTTTTTGTGAAACTATCTTAATAAAGATAAATTGTGCTCCGATAAAATGATAAAATATTTAAGTGCGATAACTAATACCAACATACTAATAACGCATACACAAGTTGGCAGAAGCGACGCACCGCACCACCGACGCCCTACAAGGGTTATCCAGTAAAACACAAATTGGAAATATCATTTTGTGAATTGGCGATCAACTCAAAAAAAAAAACAATTAAGATCGTTGGTTAGTGAACTAGCGAAAAGGATTAAATCAAAACCATATATGTACATTGCAAAGAATTTATATACGACTGACATAAATAAATTATTAATCGAATAACGGAGCATAGCACATGAATAGAAAAAACATTACGATAAAACAATCATATGGACAAAATTTAGTTAAGTTTTTGTATTTTTTGTATTATAATAATGAATTTTACTTATACATATCTTATTTCATTAAGATTTCTTTTGTTTATTTATTTAATATTTTGTTTATTTTTTTTTTTACTCAAACTCGTTGCGTTTGTGCTTTTGTTTGTTTGTTTATTTAACTTAATTAAAATATTGATAGTTGAAATATTTTTTTTTAATCTTGATGCTTTGTGATGTGATGGTTGCGAGTCCGGTTGTGTGCCGAGACTGTTCAAGTGACCCCGCCTTCCCATCTTTTCTAATCTTCGCGGTTATTCCAGCTCCCAGGCACGCCTTAACACCATCAGAGTGTGGCTCCTACTTATGTCATTTGTGATGACACAAATGGGAATCACACTTCGATCCTTTACAGGTTAGACTTCCATGAACGATTTACCATAAATATTCGGTTTCACACAAACGTATATAGTACCGACAAAAATTAAACTTCAAAGTGACACAATTTTTTTTTTTTGGATTTTTTTTTTTTTTAATTAAATCTTACATTTTAGTTTACACAACGTTTGTCTAAATTTACATAACATTTTATGTATGCTGTATGCAACAAACCGGAAAACAATTTAAAACCAAATGCATAATTATCTTTCGAGGGAAAATAAAACAAACGAAAGAGAAAATTCACTATGTACATACATAGTACATATAGTCGTATGCATACATAAAAAATTGTTGTATAAATTCAATCTATTTTATAAAGGAGTAGAGCAACATAAAAGTTTTTATGCAAACATAAAAAGCATAAACCAAAAAATTACTCGATAACAAAGTTTTCTTTAAAAAAAAAAAATTAAATAAAACCACATTTTTCCATTTAACACACACACACACATACACGTACATCTATAAGAACAACCATGAGAAAACGGTTGGAAAATGGATTTTTTTTTTATTTCACAACAAAACCGAAAAACGAAAAGTGGAGGAAAAAGGCGAAAACTTTTATTTCTCTCTAATTTTATTAGTGTACTAATGGCATTAAAGGTCATGATGCTGGGTAATATTTTAAACATTAAGAAACGGTAATTTTTACGGTTACTAATGAAAGCTAAAATTTAAAAAAGAAAATTAAAAATTTGTTGTTGTGTATAATGTAGTAAATATATATAGTAATAGTAAAATGCTGGAATTTATGGCCTCGGTAATTTAGTTACGGTAATTTAGGTTTTATTTGCACATTTCGTAAATTTTGTAGTTCCACAATATGCGGTTCGACAAATTAACACACTACCCTATAGTCGAGATTAGCGTTGTTTTTAAACTAATGGCAAGATGAAATTTGTTGATACTTATAGTTTAGTTGCCAGCAGAGGTGATTAAACGAGTGAAAATGGAGTGTGATGGTTCTATATAGCCCATGTTATGAGTTAAAGAGGCAAATGAACAGCAGATAGGATCCAAAGTACAATTATTATTACCGAATTCTGATCAGCCATTATTACTAAGGTGTATTACCGAGGCAGTAGTTAGTAGAGCTGCAGTGCTTGGAACGGATGGTACCGAATTCGAATCTAAATAGGGACAGGATGCCAAAAAAATTTTCTATACGATTACAGAACTTATAGGCCGACTTATCTTTTATGTCATTACACGTGGTGACATGGATCTATGCAATGCGAAGGTTGTGTACTGTACTTGTTGATTGGGTTGTATGGATAGTGGAAATGTAAAGTAATGATTAAGTAGTCGTTAGCTTTAGGACGCCCAAGATGAAAATCGCAAGAAAGCGGTGGACTGTAAAGGTCTATTGTTAATTATACATTTTTGGAGCTATTTAGCTTTCCAAAATATTCCACGATTTTTACAGGCTAACCAGCATGCTTTTTATGAACTTTTCTAACTTTTTAAATTGTTCAAAATATTCTAAAATTTTGGCAGGATAATCATCATGCGCTTTTAGGTGTTTGACGCACGTTCTTATTTTTCGGAACATTCCACAATCTTGAAAGCTTAACCATCGTGTATTTTATGATTTTTTGGAAGTTTTCAGTTTTTCGAAATATTCCACAAGTTTGGCAGGAACATCAAACATATTAGAGGTTTGTAGAACTTTTTAATTTTCCAAAATATTCCAGTTTTAAGAGCATTTATGTGCTTTTAAGAATTTTTGGGGCTTTTTAATTTTTCGAAATATTCTAACATTTTACCACCATCATGCATTTTATGAGTTAAGCGAACCTTACCATTTTCTGAATTTTTGATTTCACAAATTTAATAGGCTAACCATCATGCATTTTATGAGCTATTGGAATTTTTAAATTTTCCAAAATATTCCACAATTTTGAGAGGCTAACCAAATTGCACTTTTAGAAATTTATACAGGGTGTCCGCCGGGAAGGTATACTACTTGGTTTTGCCGCCATTTTAGTAAACGTTAGTATTGACAGTTCATATTTGGCAGTCGTGAAGTAGACACGTGGCAAATTTATTATGGAAAAATATTCGATAAACCAACGTGTTTTAATCGTTAAAACATTTTATCAAAATCAATCATCGTTACTGTAACGATGAGAAAGTTACGTGAAATTTTTGGGAGAAACAACGTGCCAACAAAACGCACTATTTATCGTGTAGTGAATGATTTCGAAGAAAGAGGGTCTATAAGTGATAGGCCCAAGCATGTGCCTCAACGTACTGCAAGATCAGTTGAAAACATTACTGCTGCTCAAAAAAGTGTTCAAAACAGTCCATCAACCTCAATTGGACGCCGTGCTCAGGAGCTTGGTCTTCAAAGAACAAGTTTGGCCACAATTTTGCTCAAGGATTTGAATTTGTTTCCATTTAAGATTCAGTTGACACAACAGCTTCTTCCACAAGACCATTTACGTCGCCGTACATATGCCAATAGGATGTTACAGCTCGCCCATGACAACCCCGATTTTCATGAAAAAATCATAATGAGTGACGAGGCACATTTTCATTTAAATGGATATGTGAATAAACAGAATAGTCGGTTTTGGGCAATGGAAAACCCTCAAATTATTCATCAGTCACCTTTACATCCATTAAAAGTGACAGTCTGGTGTGCAATTTGGTCAGGAGGAATCATTGGACCTTACTTCTTTGAAAATCAAAACGGCGTAACGGTAACTGTGAATGGGGAGCGATATCGTGATATGATTGAAAACTTTTTAACGCCACAACTACATGCTTTGGACTTGATTAACATGTGGTCTCAACAAGACGGTGCCACATCACATACAGCCAGGATTATAATGGAATTACTGCGAGACTTCTTTCCACAACAAGTTATTTCAAAAAATGGTGATGTTGATTGGCCTCCACGGTCGCCTGATTTGACTGCTCCGGACTTCTTTTTGTAGGGATATCTAAAAAGTAAGGCTTATGCAAACAAACCAGAAACGCTTGAGGAACTCAAACAAAATATTCGTGATGAAATTAATAAAATACCGCGTGAAATGTGTGAGAAAGTAATGAAAAATGTGCTCAAAAGGGCTCGCATTTGTGAGGCTAACAGAGGCGGACATTTATCTGATATTGTATTCCATACATAGTTGCCAACATTAAATAAAACATTTATCAATATAAGATCCATTCTCTTTCATTTAATCAAAAATTATAAACAAACAAAGTAGTATACCTGCCCGGCGGACACCCTGTAGATGTTTTTAATTTTTCGGAATATTCCACAACTTTGACTCTCTAACATCATGTGCTTTTACGAGTTTGTTGAAATTTTTAATTTTCTAAAACACTCCACAATGTTTAGGGCCATCATGTGCTTTTAGTAATTTTTGCAGCTTTTAACATTTTTACAATATTCTACAATTATATCAGGATTGGCGTCATATATTTTATGAGTTGGTCGAACTTTTCAATTTTCAAAAATATTTCACAATTTTGACAAGCTACATGTGCTTTTGGGTATTTGTGAAACTTTATAACTTTCGGGACATTCCACGTTTCTAACACGCTAACCATCATACATTTGGTTCCATACATCAGGTTTAGGAAATTAAAATTTTTTACTATAGTTAACAATTTTGAAAGGTTAACAACCATCATGTGCTTTTAGAAATTCGAGGAACTTTTCGAAATTGTTTCGAATATACAAAAATTGTGACATGCTCCAACATGCATTTGCAAGGATAACCATCGTGCTTTTGTATTTGTCGAATTTTTTAATTTTTTGGAACATTCTACAATTCATCATGCATTTTACGAGCTTTTAGAGCTTTTAAATCTTTAAAATATTCCATAATTGGAACAGTCTAACATCATACGTTTTTAGGTATTTGCGGAACTTTTTAGTTTTTTTCGGAATATCCCACAATTTTGACAGGCTAACTGTCATCTATTTTATGAGCTTTTAGAACTTTTAAAAGTATTCCACAAGTTTGACAGGCTATAACTAACCACAAGTGCTTTTATGAGTTTGTAGAACTTTTACATTTCCCGAATTATTTCACAATTTTGATAGATTAACCATCATATCGAACTTTAAATGGAGCACACGCTAAGACACCTTCACTGGGAAACATGTCTATAGATATTTGAATTGGATATCATCAATATGAGAAAGGATTTTGACGGTATCCATCTTGGGTTGTGCAATGGTTTTAAAAATATCTCAAAGAGTCTAAATAATTTAACTCAAAATTAAGCCATTTAAATGGAACAATGACCCAAAGTAAGCATTCATGAAGCTAATAAAACGATTTAGTGTAGCACACAATTCTAACTCAATAGGTATGAAAAGTAGCACGATGGATTGAATGTCTTCAAACTTATGACTGAGATTGAGCATTAGAAGCGGACATTATTATTACATTACTAATATTTCATCAAGGAAGCCACATATGTTTAGCCGAATTATGGAGTATAATAAAAAAGACCATTGATCCATATGGAGATTACTGACAAACCGTTTAAAGAGTGCCATTTGCCTCTTTTGCAACTCTTGAATCCCAAAATTTTGACCATAGAACAGTTAATGTTATTAAGCTTTCTTTGCAAAATCAATACATAATCAACAACATCTATGGATTTGTCACGAAGAAACGTCATCATGTTTGACTACTTGTCGATCGATGAATTTGTTCACTAAGTTATCATTCTGCTTTGTTGCTGGTTCAAAATAGTAAAGATTCACACTATTAACGTCGATAATCGAAATTTGCATTATCAATTTCTGGTTGTTGTCTTAGGTTAACTACACTATCGATTATGAAATCGATAACTGGTTTGAGCTTCGGATGTGGATCATATTCTTAAAATTAAATTTCTTGTGATTGATCAAAAACGTTCTCTTGAATACAGTTCTCTCAACTTCGTCTGTCATTTTTTAATGGCAAGTACCAATCCTAGATTATAGAATTCTCATATTTTCTGTTTTCCAAAGATGTTAATATTATTTACAAAGATGTTAATATTTGCGACACCTTGGTTCATTATTTTGCCGCTATATCTAAGCTAATTTTGAAATAATCTTATCAATGTCTGGTAACGGACAAAATGAATCAATGAATCTTAAGATCACTAAATGTTACTTCGATCAAAAGTACTTGGGTAATCAAATTGAAAAAGAAGCATGTATCGGTTACTGATGTTCTTTCCTAACATATCCTTATTCTAGGTTCTTTAATAGTAACGTAAACCACGCATTTTCTGTATCATTAACCTCAAAATTTAGTCGATCCCCAAAATAACATGTGTATCCTGTAAATTTCAATATCACCTGTAAACTTTTCAATATTCCATACCTTGTTTCTTTCTGGAGGCGAAGCCACCTCGTTTTTTGTTAATATCTACTTTAAGTGGCTCCTAGCTAAATCATGGATGCATTAACGACTCACTTTAATTATCTATTTTACTTTCCATAGCTGCAGCCATCCAGTTTCTGAAAGATGGTTTGACCAAAAAATTATGCTTTCTCACTGATAGAAATCAAATAACGAAATCTCCCTTTTACACCCCTCTACTTAAGCCACAATCGACAATCTGTCGATCGATGAATTTTTTCATTATCATTTGGTTTTTTTGTTATTCGAAATAGTAAAGGTTCACACCGATCGATAATCGTAATTTACATTATCGATATCGGGTTGTTGTCATGGGACAACTGCAACACCGATGTTGGAGTCGATAACTGGTTTGAGTTTCGATTGTGGATGATATTTCTTGTGATTGTTTTCTTGACTACAGTCCATCTTCGTCTGTCATTTTTTAATGGCGAATTCCGGTCCTAGTTTGATATTTAATGTGAACAATGTCGCTAATATTGCAGATCTGTAATTTCTAGATCTGTTACCAATAGAATTATTGAAAAATTTTACCGTTTTAACGATATGAGCGCCCTATGAGAGAGAGAGGCAACAAAAACATCAACGTACCTTTGGTTAGCCTAAAGTGGGTGGGCAAAATCGTTTTACAATCGCAAGGAACTACAAGATGGGCCTTGTTACGTCATTACTTAAAAGCTTTAAAATGCGATAATATGGCCCATTTTAAAGTTTCGACGGGCCTTAAGGAACCAAAAGGTTTCGTTATTGGTGTTGGTACTTACAAAATCTGAGAATCGTACAATTGCATCCAAAAGTTTTTTAAAATTAGCCCCAGAAGAACGATTTCATTTTAGTCTCGTTATATACAGTGGGAATTCCTTGTAAGATGGGTACCCTGCGCACATCTCCGCAGCCTGTATTTTATACTTTCATTTACAGCATTTGGCACATGTTGAAAATAAAGTAAATCAGAAAATGCTTCTTCCAAGTATCGAATACCGTAACAATGTTACACAAAGATTTCTTACTTGGTTCTGAATGACAATATACCTATTGGTCTGAAGGTATGATGAAGTCTGGGAACTAAAAGAAGTTGCTTGAACTGTGCACATTGCTGAGTTGTTGTACTCAAGAATTTGGTCTTCCAGCATTTACTCTGTATTGGTTCTACTAGCAAGAGCCACGTTGTTGTTCTGTGCGATTGAGAAAGTTATTCGCGCTTAGACTATATTCTGTTGCTCGACTGCAAGACGACATTCCTTATCAAACCAATCATTTTTTAGTCTAATTTTTGACGACACCTAAAGTCACCTGGGTAGCACCGGCAACCGAAGTGGTCAAAACGTCCATAAAGCGTTCACATCAGAACGACGGTTGGTTTCTATAATGCTACTGGTAACATGTATCCATTTTTCCAAGTGGATATTTTTATGAAAGAAGTTGCTAGCTACAATAAGGTCATGCGCGACCGCAAATTACATCATTCTTTCTTTATTATCGATCACTAGATCGTGTCGGGAGTTTGAACCTATGTTTTTACATAAGTCAGTTTGATTTTTTCCAGCTCTAGAATTATTTATTTATTAAATTCATTTATTTTTGAGCTGGCGTAACCACCAAATTGCTCTTAAATTGATACAAAATGACATTTCATTAAAATGTATAACCTAACCTATGTTTTTTTTTTTTTTTAAATTTCAAATTATAATTCTTTACAATTTATCTAAATCGATATTAATAAATAAAATATTTAAATAATATATATTTAATTTAAATTAATAAGTATTATTAAAATTATGGTGAGCTCTAATTTTGTGGTCTTCAGAATTCTTCTACTTCTGTGGCTACGTAAAATTTAGCAAGTTCTATTAATTTTTCCGTGTTGGCTTCTTTAAGGATATCTATAAGTCTCTTGTTTTTAATATTGTTGAATTTATCTTTCAATTTTTTAAATCTTGGGCAGAAATCTATTACATGTATGTTCGTTTCTTTTACTTTACAAAGATTACATTCATCATTTCTTTCTAATCCAATTCTATGTTTGAATATTTTGTTGAAGGTATGCCCCGTTCTTAATCTGTTAATCACCTTAATGTATTTTGTTTTCATTTTAATCCTTTTGAACCATGTATTTTTCGGTGGTGATGTACTATTTACTACTCTGTTGAAAATTCCTTTGGTTCTTGTGGTTTTTTCATAATGTTCATGTTTTTCTTGAAGTATAACTTTTTTAATTAAAGTGAATGTGTCTTCTATTGGTAAGTGGTTGTTGATTATGTTTGTATTTTGGTTTTCTGTCGCTTGCTTTGCTATTTCATCCGCTCTTTCATTCCCTTTAATTCCACTATGTGCAGGTATCCACTGGATTACTACTTCTGTTTCTTTATGATCGTTACATAATTGTATTATTTCGTTTTCATAATATTTGTCTTTTGGTTTTTTAATACTGTTTGAAAGTGAAATACACACGCTTTTAGAATCTGTGAATATGATTATTCTTTCTCTTTTCTTTGTAATTTGGTTCAAAATCGCAAAATAAATGGCTATTATTTCCGTAGTTTTGATACTAGTTTCTTGTTTTAATTTAATGGCTATGTTTATGTTTTCCTCCGGTATGTGTATTCCAAAGCCACATATATCTTTGTATTTTGAACCATCTGTATATATATGGTTATGATTTTTGTATTTTACTTCTAATTCTCTTAATTCTGCTTGAATTTGAATGATATTCATTTTACCTTTGATCATGTTGTTGCCAAAATTAGTATTTATTTTTAGGTTGTTTGGTATTTCATTTACTTTAGATTTTCTTCCAATATTTTTAATAAATTTAAATTTTGAAGTTATATTATTAAATTTATTTAGTGATCTGTTTTTCAATATGTCTTTCCCGATTTTTGTATTATTAGCAATTTGTTTTGATATATATTTTGCTGTGGTTACTTCATTTTGTTGTTTGTAGTCTAATTCTCCTGCTTCTGCTAATAGTACTTCAATTGGTGTTGTCCTAGTTAGACCTAAACAGATTCTAATGCAAGAATTTTGTATAGTTTGCATTAATTTCACAATTGTTTTGTTTTGTTCAATGTACACTGAAGAAAAATTAATCAATGAATTAATTAATGCTTTATAGATATTTAACATCTTCTGTGGGTGAGCTCCCCCGTTTCTGTATGCAAATGCTTTTAAAATGTTCATCTTTTTTTGTATTTTTGTTTTTATATTCTTATAATGTGAGCTCCATGAAAGTTTATTAGTTATTGTAACTCCAAGAAGTTTAGTTATTAATATGTTTTCTAGTTTATTATTACCCATTTTGATGTCTATTTGTTTATGAATATTTATGTTAAAATTTAGTATTTTCGTTTTCTCAGGGTTTATTTCGAATTTTATTTCACTTAATTTTTCTCCGAAGGTATTTAATGCTTGATTGGCTATTTCTTCTAGTGTATTGTTATTATCTGCTGTGATTAGTATTCCTATGTCGTCTGCGAACTGGATAATTTTTATATTTTTTGAGTTTATTTGATGTAGAGTCGCTGTATAAATAATAAATAATAGTGGACTAAGTGAACAGCCCTGAGGAATTCCTTGGTTCGTAATTCTGGTTATTGTTTCAGTTTTGTTTTCTATTATTATTTTTCTATTAGTTAGATATTTATATATCCAATTTATTATAACTTTATTTATTTTAATTTCTTTAAGTTTATTTATTAGAATTGTTTTATCAATATTGTCAAATGCTTTTTTAATATCGGTTAATATTAATAATGTTTTTAGTTTTCTTTGTCTGTTATGTTTAATTTTATTTATAAGAGTAACATAATAATCTGTTACACTTTTTCTTTCTCTAAATCCGTAGGAGTGTGTAGGTATAAAGTTAATCTTATTTAATTCTTTATTTATTCTGTTTTTAAGCATTTTGTTAATAATTTTTGTGAATGTAGGCAGTAACGATATAGGTCTATAATTCTGTGTTAAATCTTCAATCTTGTTAGGTTTTTTTATTGCCACAATTTTTATTTCCTTGAACTTTTCTGGGAAGATGTTTCTTGCCCACATTTTGTTTAAATGCTTTGTGAGTATTTGTATATGATTTTCCGGTAGTTGTTTTAAAATTTCATTTGATATTCGATTTAACCCTGGAGCTGTGTTTTTATTATTTTTTATAATCTCGTTTATTTCCTCAAAGCTAAATTCATCTATTAATGCTGGTGGGTATGGTGTAGGATAAGGTATTTCAATTTTTTGAGTAGATTCTGGAAAATTCTTGTTCAAAAATTCTATTGCTGAATCATGGTTGTCTAGTATATTATACGATTTTGAAGTTTTCTTGTTTAATAAGTTAATCAATTTCCATAATCTCTTATTTTGTATATCAACCTCTATTTTTTCTGTAAGTTCCACCCATGATTTTTGTTTACTCTTTTTGATTTCTAATTTTAGTTTAGCTTTTAGACTTTTTAACTTTATCGCTGTATGAATATCTTTTATCTCGTTGAATCTATTTTGTGCTTCTTTCTTTTCATTCCATAATTTGCTGATGTTATCTGTCCACCATGTTTTGTTCCTATTTTTTAGACGATTTCCTTTTAAATTGTAGGTATTTCTTTCTATAATGTTTGTGATTTTCTTTTCATAATCTTGTATATTAAATGTGTGGTAAGGATTCAGTTGGTTAATTTGTTCTAATATTTTTTTTATATTTGTTTTTCTGATAATTAAGTTATTATTGTCTGTTATCTCTGCCGAATATATATTATCAATATGTATTTTAATTGGGAAATGATCTGAACCAATGTTATCTGTGGTGCTTTTCCAAATAGATTTGCTAGCTAAATCCAATGAAACTAGTGTAATGTCTACTGCTGTATTTTGAAGTCCATGTAGGTTCTGATATGTTGATGAACCATCATTAAGTAAAAAATATGGATATTCTAGTATAGTTTCTTCTATTTTGTTTCCTAATATATCATACTTTGCATTTTGTTCCCATAGTTTACTGTGTCCATTTATGTCTCCTCCTACTATTGTATTTGGGATGTTTTTATATTTCTTTAGTATTTTTTCAAACTGCTTACTAACTTCCTGTGGTTTGTCTTTATTTCTTGTTGAGTTGTAAAACGAAATTATAGTGTACTCTGTTTTATTGAATTTGATTTTTATTTCTATGGCCTCTATTGGGTTTACATCTAATATTTGTGTAGATAATAGTTGGATATTATATTTTATAAGCAAGCCGCATCCTCCATAGCCGTCTATCCTGTTATTTAAAATTGTCCTATACTCTTTAAATTTTGGTGAATATTTATCAGAAGTCCATGTTTCACTCACAATTGCTAAATCTGCCATTTCATCTGTTAAATATTTTTCAAATATATCTTTTTTGTTTTTAATACTTTGTAAATTTATTTGTACTATTTTCATATTTATTGTAAATATATAGCTCCAGGTATATTTTGTTCCGAATCGTAGTTGAAAAGTTGTACTGTTAGTGCATCTATAATATTAATTGCCTCCTCTGGCATATCGCAATGAGGAATTTTGATTTTAATTATATTATAGAAATTTATGATTTGTTCAATCATTCTTTTAGTTGATTCAATTTTTTCCTTAACTTCTTTTGTTCCCTCGTCGTTTTTGTCTAAATTTGTATCTTTTTTTTTCATAATTTCTGCCATCTCTGTTTCTTGTACTTCTATGATTCTTTCATTATTAATTCTTTTCATTATTGGGAAATTTAGATAACTATGTTTGTATTCAGGAAATTTATTTTCGTATATTTCCTTTGCTTTTTTATATGATTTTCTCATTGTGGTCCTTATTTTTTGTATTTCTATTTCCTTCTTTTTTTTTGGACAGTCTTTCGAGTTAGTTCTATGATTATTTTTACAATTATGACATGAGGTTTTTAATGTACATTTTTGGTCTTGCTCTATTGGATGATAATTGGCACAATTTCCGCATCGAGTTTCCTTGTTTAGACAGTATTTTTTTAGATGTCCATAATTTAAACATTTTTTGCAGAAAAGTGGTTGTGGAATATAGTAACTCACTCTGTAATTGACTCCATAAATTTTGATCGAATCAGGTTTGAAATTTGCTCTAAATGTGAGTTTCACTGTTTCAGTTTTTTGTAAGGTTTTATTTGTTATGTTATAACTTAATAATCTTTCTGATTCTGTAATCATTATTTCACTGTTATAATTATACATAATATCTTCCATTGTTACATCTAGTGGAATGTTTCTTATAACTCCAAAAGTGTGGTTGAAATTCAGTGGTAGAAAAATATTGTATCCTTCATTTTTTAAGTGTTCACATTTTAATAGTTTATTTGCACTTGATATGGATTTATAAATTATGATATATCTAGTTTTTTTCATGGTTTGTATTATATTTTCATAGTCTCCGAGGTTTAATAATTTAAATGTTTTCGCAATATTTATAATATTTGAGTTTTCTTTTATTACAATTACAGAAAAAGGGCCTTTATCCTTAGATGAATATACATTTTCTCTTTCCTCAATCCTGAATTTGTCTTCGGTGTTGATTATTGTTTTGTTTGTATTAACTGATTTATTGTTGGGGTTCACTTGATTAATTTCAATTACATCCATTTCTTCCTCTTCGTCTACCATTTTTATTTCTGTATTATCGTTATTTAATTTCATTGGTTTGAATTGTTTATATGTTTTATTTATCTTGTTGCTATTTTGCTGTTTTGGGTTACTCATTTTTAATTTCTTAATCATTTCATTATTTTTTTCCTTTCTATTTAGCTCCCTATATATTTCACTGTATTTACTTTTTGTGGTTATGATTTCATCTTCTGAGAAACCTTGGAAATTTATAGTTTTGGCACAGTTTTTTTCATTGCCCTCCACTTTAATTATATTTTTATGTATTTTAGTATTATACTATTAAGCTTATTAAACTTTAACAGTAAATCAATTTAATTTTGGTTAATAAGCGCACTTAATAAAATTTAAGACTGTACGACTGTAGTCTTTGATCTTCCTGGGGCCCTTTAAGGTGCCCCAGTTATTTGAATCAATTTATAAACTTTTTATAAAAATTTATTATTGTTTATTCTTTTTATTAATGATCAAATTATTAAAACTTAAATTATTTAAATGAAAAATTTAAATTTTTATATGAAAATTTAATTATTTTATTTTTCTGATGTTTTTAGTTCCGCACACTTCGACCAGTGAATAAAAGTAAATTTGTAATTAAAGTAATTAAAGTCACCAATAGAATTAAAGTCACCAATCACTTTTCTGACGTAACAAGCGCATCTTCTAGCAAAATTAAAGTGTTAATTAGAAGTAAGTTATTGTGGTAATAAAGTAACAGTATTTAAAGTGGAAAATAATTTTATTTCATGTATTTATAAGTGAAAAATTAAATTTATTTACATTACAGTGATATGAGCTCTAAATAGGCGAAAACGTAACAAATGGTGACAGCGGTGGGATTGTGAATAATCAAAGAATGATGATTCTCTATGAATTGAAAGTTGTGGAATTAAAAAAGGAATTGAAGTATCAAGATCTATTAACTAACGATAATAAAAAACATTGGTGGTACGACTTCATAACGCTATGGGGAAAAGTCCCAAAAATATAAGATCGAAATAGATAAAACGGATATAGTAGAAAATGAAGATAATATACAAAAGTAAATTGTTGAGAAGTAGACGAAACACAACTATTTGTTGAAACTAATAAAAAACCATCCGAAAATTTCGATTTGTCGACAATAATGGCTGCCATGAAATCTTTCCTAAGACCATCGCTTATGTTTTGAAAACCGAAAATCAAAATACGCCGATTGAAGGTATATACTACCTCCATGAACAGCTGTAGTTATCGTCAAGATCCAGCTAGCTCAGGTTATGAGGTATGTGACAAACTGGGCTACACCTCATAAGACTGCTAGGAGATGCAAAGGAATCAAGAAAGATCGTCATCTTTTATGTGCCGAAAATTTGACGAAAAAGGATTTTGGTTAAGAAAGAGGGCTAGATCACGGTGAAGTCGTTAAACTACAATGAGTCAGCTTAAAAGGGGCTAGGCAGGCTCCTACAACCGATTGCCTCATAACCTATATCACTGTTTCGGGATTAGCGATGGGTGGTGACAGCTTCATAAAACAGTAGTGAAATTGACTGTTTAATGGTTTGAAGTTACTAGTGGTGACTGAATAAAATACATTGATAAAGGCCAAATGGTAAGCTTAAAGATTGAGAGTGCACAATTTCGACATAAGGTACTGGTGGCAAATATTGTGAATGAAGTCATCTTAGGTATGGACTTTATAAGGACGAATGGCTTCGTGTTGAATAAGGTGATGAGAGGTCCATTTCATCAAGTTACCACTAAAATTAAATGGGGAGCCTCTCAGAACTGGATATTTCAAAATAGGATTTGACAAAACGGGATAAGGTTCAAAACTGGATATTTTAAAATCGGATAATTCACAACGAGATATGGTACAATACTGGATATTTCAAAACAGGATATTTCGACATGTGGCTTATACTTAAAATGATTTTTTGGGAAAGTTCTGGAATATGGCCAGTTAAGAAGGAACTCGGCGAGTTCTTACTCGACTATGATGAAATTCGATATGTAGGAAGAAAATGGAGAGAAGTTCTGGGTCAACTAGGTTGTGAGTTGTGAAAGCCAATAAAGATGAGAAAAGAGCCATCATGACAGTATGTCTGTAAATGTAAAGCGGTATGACGATTATGCTGGCTCGAAGAAGGATAACTATACCCTCTACCGAAGATCTTTTCAAGATTAGATCACCAAAGTGGTTCCAAGAAGAAGATCGAAAAAAGACAGCGTTCGATGTATGTAATGGGCTTTGGAAATTCTATGGTGTAACACACCAGCAACAATATCACTGGCATGAGGCAAGACTTCAACGAGCACCTAAAGAATTTGGCAGAGATTTTGGATCAGATACAATATGCCGGATTAAAATTAAATCCTAAGAAGTTTAAACCTATTCCGTAAAATATTTAGGCCAAACATTAACTCATACCGATGAAGAAAATAGCAGTAAGGGAATAGCCAAGACTCAAGACCCAACAACGTACATGAATAACGGAGTTTCCTTAGACTATGCATTTACTATAGATAATTCGTTCCAGGATTTGTAATCATCGCAAAGGGATGATATGGTCTGATCCACAATCTTGGTCTATCCTATACCCAACGTCAAGTTTATTTTGGACACTGCTGTATTACTATAGCTACTGTGTACCTCAACATTAGGGTGGCTACTTTTGTTTCAAAATCTAGAAGGATCAGTAGCACGTTGGATCGAGGGACTCAGAAGCTGTGACGTCGAGATCGAACATTGAAAGGGAACCATGTACCCCTGGCCTACATGGAGTGAGATGGCAAACAAGCCTCCCAATGTAAAAGCCTATTGAGTACAATGGGAAAGTCTGCACATGAAAAACGGGTCATAGCGTAATAATTAAAGGTCATCTGAGAATCAACAAGACACTAGGAAAATTACAACTCAATTAACCTAACTTATCAAGTGACCATACTTACATGCTTCATTTTACAAGTGTGATGGCTGCATTCCGCATTTGAAGATCCGTAGGAGTCTACACTAACTTCGATTGTTCTTCACTACATCTAATCTGAACCATGATCCTAATCGAGTTTAACAGCAAATGTCCTAAAACGATCTTGACTTAGCCGATTTTAATATTAAATGAGTAACACGACGCAATTGCATTTGTTTTAGTTGTCAAAATCAACAAACGTTTTTTCATCAGTTTCACACAAAATTCAAAATTGGAAATTATCAACGTTAGAAAATCAAACGAAAATGCCTGATTATAATGAAATCGAAACAATTAAATATATTAAACAAATTGTCGGGGACGTTTTCACCAACGTATTACAAATTCAACTAATTCAAAAATTATTGGAGTAAAATTAACAAAAAGAAAATTTGTATACTAACTGATTTTGATGACATCTATGATAATTAAAAAGTACTAACAAAAAATATTGTTTTCATATTTTAATTTTTAGTAATCACCCTGTTGTAAACGAGACAACATCTCATTGTGAACGTGATAAAAATAGTTGCGTAAATAAATAAACATTCTATCGATTTTCATTGGTCAAAATTATAAAACACGTGAGCAATTTTCTCTCGTCTCGATGACGCGGTGACACATTTCGCGATATGAACTCATTTGTTTATATGAAATGAAATTATGAATCATTTCGTTCCAATTCCAAAATACAAGATACAGAAAAAAATGGGGATCGTACAATTTAATAGTTTTTATTGTGTAGTTTTTTTTTATTTGTATATATTATGCTGATACAAAAACGTAAAATTGTGTTGAGCTGTCAAAATTTTCATTGAATGAACATTCTACGACGTTTCTACGGCAATGACCTACCTCAATATGTTTTATCATTCTATATTTTTATTTTTTTCGATTATCTTGAGCTGGTTTTGATTTATGTATGACTTTGCTTATGTATTGTGGTGATATGACCGGCATCTTTTGTTTGGATGTGTTTACATTTTTGCAGGGGAATTTAATCAGTAGTTGTGTCACTATCTCGGTAATATGGAATACAATTGGAATTTGGACTCTAGTCGCACGTGTCATAAATGTCAGATTTTACGAATAAAGGCGATCTTAAAATTCACAATGCATACAAATGATAACCATAAATAAATAACGTATAGTTTTCAACATCTGATTTTTATTTAGTTCATTCGAACTTTGTACTCGATTAGACGTAAAAACAAAAAAAGGAAAGTTTCAGATGACGTCACCAAAACAAAATAAACGCAACCAAAACAAAATATTGTATCGATTTCTTCACTACATGAACAACAACCGCATTCTTCACTACATGAACAACAACAACAATCGATTTCTTCACTACAACAACCGCAATAACAAAAACGACGAAAATAATTTTTTGACAGTTAAAATAAAAACAAATTAATTCTATGACGAGTCGTAAAAAAATCAAAATCGGGTTTTAATTCAAAAAAAAAAAGGAAACCAAAAAACACCGGTGCGCAGTGACGTAACGCATCACGCCACCAGATCACACCGATTTTGATTGGTTAACTACTTTTTTTTTGTTTTTTTAAATAAACAAAAAAAATTCAAATACCAAAACAACATGAAATAGAACTAGAGTTAAACAACAGTACGATATAAATTCCATTTGGATACCATGTCGAATTAGTTGAAACGAGACGAGTGTATAGTAGGAAAAACAAAAAAATATCTATCCATCTATTTTCGGCATAACTACTACGCGACTACAACAAAACAAAAAATATAACAGAAATTTTTTTTTTTTAGTAATGTTATGTTTCTTTCGGTTAATCCGCATTAGAAGAAGTTAAAAACGTTGTGATTTTCAATTAATAAGAAAAACAAATTTAATTAATTTAGTTAAAATACTTAAGCGTAAAAAAATGTATTTAAAATCAATAAATTAATGTGCACCTAGAATAAACTAACTGCAATTCCAACGATTCAAATTAGAACAAAAAATCTACGTGTTCTCGTGTTTTAAACCACTTCTCGTTATTTACAGTTAACTTTTGTTGATCTTTTAACAAAATAATTTCAAAAAATTCATAAATATTTGTGTTTTCTCATTGTACGGTTGTCCCAGTAAGTTTTGTAGATGTTGAATGTTGTTAATTCGAAATAGTTAAATTTGTTAAAAAAGAAAAATTGTGTAAAATTTGTTCAAACATAATAGAAGTGAAAGACACGTATTTAATTAAATATTTATAAAAAAATCCAAAAGGTAAATGATTTTAGTAATATACGTAGAAGTTTGTGTAACAAAATAATACGGAAAAAATAAAAAAAGTGACATAACCCTACTTTTCATACAAAAATATTTACATGATTTTTTGTGTTTGTTATCGGTCACAATGTTTTGTTATTGTTTCTATATTAGTTAAAACTATTTAGTGTTCTTATAATTACATTATGTTCATTAATTGTTAATTATTTGCTGTATATTTAAATTATATAAAAATAAAAAATTTGCATGTGGTTCTGTATGCGCATGTCCTGTTTTCCCATTTGAAGGCTATCGTGTGATATTTTCTGTTATATACATCTGCTTTATGTAGATTTATATACTAGCTATGTGTTATGAATCAATGAGGTTACTGTACAATTTTTTTGTACCGTTAACGTTGAAAGATTACAAAAGACAAATTCACGTTTTAATAATATTTTCTCTTCGACTTTCTAATTGCAGATATATTATGTATGTAGGCATTTGAAATTACTTTGGTGCAATTTGTGCTTTCCAATTTTCTTGCACCTTCATATCTAGGGTTGTTCGTTATTGTAATTTCTTGCTGGTTTGATTAAATGTTGTGTGCGATTTATGGTGTTAGAATACCACGCATGTTTCTAATGTTTATAATGCCGATTAAATTTAATAAATTTGGATTGAACATAATTTACTGTTTAGAAATTATCAATCACTTTTCGTTACACCCACATAGATATTTCGAGTGTTGATTGGTTTTGTAATTTTATATTTCTGTTTTCTTTGCGAAACTAACTTGAAGATTATAGATGTTCAAGTTTTTGTATCTCTAATATGATTTCCGCGTATTCGTCCTGTATTCATATAGGAATTGTGTAAAGCGTGGATGTATATTATTCATCAAGGTCACGTACTGTACAATAACTGATGGAAGTACAATTGGAGAGTTATAATTTATGCGTTATTTATACAAACCTGTCTCAAACCCTTAACGACTGTTACTATTTGCTCGATTTACTGCTGTTTATGTCCGGTAGTTCTTTGTTCATTGTGTGCATAGTTATATCTTTTTGGTATAAACCAATAATGGGAAAACATGGTGATATTTGCGATCGCCCGTGCTCTCATTTTAGCAAAGGTAAAAAAATTTGATTACCAAAATCTTCAAGATAGCAAAGAATCATTTTGGGCTCTATGGGAAGAACTGAAAACTTCCAAGTCATGACTTCCTTGTTATATCACTTGGTAGTTTCCTTAGTGTATGACTAATCTGCCTTTATTTCCGTATCCAGATCTCGGTCTCAATGTTTTTCTGCTTCGTGATTCTTTGCAGTTTGATGTTTGTTATGGTGTTCGGCCAAAAGCACTTCATTATTCGTCGGAGGCAATTATTTACGAACACCTGCAGTTTCTGAATGATATCATAAACATTCTAATCATACAGTAGTTGTGTTTTAACACACGAGTTGAACATTTGTATTTTAGTCTTGCAGGACAGGACAGACGTACTTCAGATTCTAGCAAATCTGGTTATGTTTATGTGTTTATTTATATGTCTTCTTTTGGCACACCTATTTTTGGTATTGGTTTATATTCAGTTGAGTCTGAGTGAGTAACTCAGACTCTTGAGTAATTGTTGCACTGTTAGCTGCATATCAGACCTTCAATGTGAGCAGCATACATAATCTGCGTAAGCTAAATCATTCACTTTATCTGTTAAACCTCATTGAGTGTTGCTAATCTAAGTATTAGTTTTCTTATGACACTATCCAATACAATCAGGAAGACCATTGGCGAGAGTACGCAACCTTATCATAATCTTCGATTGTTATAAGCATATTTCAGGTTGGTTACCATTGTATTGTACTCGGTTTCATCTATCGACACCCATATTTGTAAAATTGCAATCAAGCTTCCTGCAATCATAAGGACCTCTACAATCATACAGGTATCACACATGTACTTCACTCAAATTTATGCAGACATTCCTTCCAATTTCTATGATTTACGCTCACTCGCTCCAATGTTCGATTCATTGTAATACCTCCTTTGATTTCCTTATATAGAAAGGTTTTTTCAAAGGGACACTAAACTAAAAAAACATATTGCCTTTTATTCATTCACTTCCTCAATCAACAAAACTCTTAAGCTATGATTTAGTTATCTTTAATTATCTTTGATATGTAGGTGTGAAAGTATTCAATGAAGAACCACTTCACTCCCACAAGATCAAAGGTACTCGAAACAACTTATTCACATGTGCATTGCCCTGAGTACTGCCACCCCGGCTTATCAAAGTTAATTCACTCAGGAAGTCGAAGAGTAAAAACTCTCCTTATCCCTTCATTCATTTTCAACTTGAATGCTTTCATAATCCCCATACAGATGCTATCATTTACTCTCAAAATTTTCTGTATTAGTGATGAAATGCAAATTTCTAAAACCACCCGATCATCACTCACACTAGAATCGGTATCCACTTTCAAATGTACAACATATATAATTTGCATCTTGTAAAATTCTCTTTTAAATGTATCATTCCTCAAGCTTTTGTTGTGTCTTCAAAATTCAAGCACATTAACAGATTGGTAGGACGAACAGTTGGAACCATTTTTTGAATATGTTTATATATTCTCCAAAATCACGCTGATCCTTTGGGTTTTTCTGAAGACTAATCCTGCCTTTTATAATCATTCACCTTTGGGAAGTGAATCACCCATTTCAGACTATAGAGTGTATATTTGGGTTGACTTTATCGCTCCCAATACCAGTCTAGCACATGCATTCTCAGTTTTCATTAACGCGTTAAATCCAACCTTAAGACCATCACAATACACGCTCATTCCATATGCAATTTTAGAGGACACCAGCGCCTTTCGCATAATGTCAGTGATGCGCTCCCCATTGCGGTCTACTCACCCTTTTAATATCATTCAGTGTGCTTTTGCAATTATCAATTAATTTCTCCATTTGCGCTTTAAATTTTAAACGTTGTCGAACAAGATTCCCAAATACCTAGCCAAAGGTGCAAATTCACTACTCTCATTATATATTTACACATCAATTCTTCTATGCGATGCAACAAAATTTTCAAACAGCCATGCAACAAAATTTTCTCGCAGATTTAGATCAGTCAAACAGTTAATTGCGTGATCCACGCATTCCTGAGCTCGATCATATGCCTTTTCTATGTTTTGACCTTTACCCATTATGACAAATTCTTCTGAAAACTGCAAAGTTACTTGGTCTTATGAGTTTAATCCATGAATCAAGCTCGTATACAGATCGAAGAGAGTAGGTGAAATTTTACTCCAGAAATTTTACTTGAAAAAGGCCACATGATACAGTTTCTCTGGAATCAAAATCATACGTTCTTTCAATGTTCAAAAATAACGCTACAATTTTTTTTATTTTCCTTTTGCACTTCCCACACAAACTTTTCCACAGATTCGTTGGTAGAGTGGTTGCGGCGGAACCCAAAAGTGGTTTCTGGTAATAAATTATTTGCATTCAAGAGTTTTTTAATTCTTTCATCAAAGCATTTACCAGTATTATAAACACATTCAACATACATATATTCCCCTGTAATTTGTTGCCAGATTTCTGTCCCGATCTCTTTTGGGTATGGGTACCATTCTTTCTTTCCACTTTTCCGGTTTTTGAACACTCAATCACTGCTTAATGAGAATTTTAAGCAAAGTTACTTTTGTTTCAAAATTATAATTTGCAATTATTCTATAATTCACTCGATTAGTTCCTGAGATCGTAAACCCGCATGAATTTATCCCATTCAAACTCAACACACATGTTATTCGAACGTTACAGGTTTCATACATTTATTAAGTCACCTAAATTATTTGGAATATTCACCATCATTCGTAAAAATTGATTTCCATTTTGTTTGTCATCTAGTTCGGCATTTCTACCTTGTGCTCTATGATCTCTTAATCTGTTTAATTTTCCCCATACATCCTTGGTTGTGGTTTTATGTGTCATTTTTCTATAAGTGCAATCTCTGCAAAAACATTTGTTAAACTGGCGCGAGGCCATCGGTTTTCTTTCAAACCAATACTGGATCTCTCTGTTCCACCCCACCCATTCACTTTTCTTTCCATTGTGCCTACTTGTGTAGAACATGCCTCATTCACTCTCTTTAATTCTCGTTCAATTGATTTACATCATTCGTTTCATTTTCTATGAGAATCTTATTCAATAATCTGACCCATTTCTTACCATTCATAATAACCGTTGCTTGGTTAGCAACACTTAACCCCTCTATATATGCTTCAATCATATAATGATCACATCCCAATTTATTATCAGGAACATTCCAAGAGGCATGGCCGGCCAGTACGCTAGACATTAGAGTAATGTCTATCGCACTGGCGTTGATTCGTAACATTTCCCATCCTTGTTGACCTGTCATTATTCAGGAATACAAGCTAACAAGCTTTGACATGCATCAAAACTTACTTTCCACATCCTTGAATGTGCATTCATTTTATCAATCACGTCACTTTTATCACTTAACCAATCAAACAGTTTTTTATAGTTCCTCAGGGCTTTTGTCTGTCATTCACACATTTAATTGAAATTACATACATACCAACAATTCGAGAAAATTTCTATCCAGATTCTGAGTTTTGGCAGCGATGGGCTCAAAATATTCAAAGCGGAGAATCCCAACGGGTATTAATACTAGGTGCTCTTGCGCTAAAATTTCGCATTCATGCATCACACGTATCACATTCATGCAGTTTTTGGCCAAATAACATATCGCTTTTGGCATATATGCTTTGGACATTTATCTGGTCAATATACTCAAATATTCATTCGATCTCATCATTCGTTAAATTTTTCACTTCCATTTACTCCATAGCTTGATCCAATTGGTTCACTATTTGCGGCTCAGCAGGACTTAGGAAGCTGTAATTTCCTGCTGTTTTATTTGTATCGTTGTGTTAAGGAAGGAGAGTTCGACAGTTATCGTCCTCTCTTAGGTCACCTTTCTTAAAGATCGTAATAGTCAAACGCATTCTGCGGTTTGCCATATTTCGATGGTTATGTTCCACCAAATTTATTGTTTTTTAGCTTCTTTGTGAAACCTTCAAATTTCCGTTCCGTTAGTGGATGGGTGTTGCTAGTTTCGTTATTGGTGCCATTTGATAATCATATGCCATCTATTTAATTGTGCTTCATCATTGTTTTAGGACTTAATCAGTGGCATCCCTTATATGTGGTATGTTTATAATTTAGGCCTTTTTATATTTTTGTTCGATCATTCCTTGCCATCAAGTTCTTTACTTGATGCTCTGTACCTCTAACGTGTATTTTGTTGCAATACTTGTAACCTAAATTAATGGCGTCCCTCAATTTTTTTCTATACACCATCACTAATCTAATTTCTGATTGTATTCCTGGAAGTCGAGTAAGTTTGAGGCAGCCTTGATGTAGGCTTCTTGTAAAGACTTCTCCAATAGTTTCGGTTCAGACTCCTAAGTATATAGTAATAAATAAACTAAAAAAAGATTGGCTTGATGAGGAATGCAGTTGTCAAACATATTCGAATTTGTTTCACAATCGGCCAGCAGATCCATGTTGTCCTTGCTAGGAGACCCATCATGAGAGGACTGTCATGAGGAATTCACATTGCCCATTGCTAAGAAGCTCTGCGAGTTGATTGCATTAATTCAGGGATCTTAATATTCGAATAGGGTACTTTGAGAAACTGAAACTAACAGAACTATGGTATCACTTCTAAAGTTTAAATAATTTAAAAAACGGAAACTGGTTTCACTTTCGTATACAAAATTAGAACTTTGTGCACTTCCTCGCTCGTTATGTCAATTTCTTGAGTGGTTAAGAATTGACGATAATAAGAAGGGTCCGGGGTAAAGATGCTACCATTTTGTTTAGTATGTTGGAATTTGACAAAACCACTTTGCAATCTAACCGTAAATCAGAATTGTTTTTCCATTTAAAAATCGCCGAATTTTAAGTCCCTAATATTTAATGTCCCATCGTAGTTAATAAATGTTTCAGATTAGCTAACCATGATGGTTCATAGATCCATTAATGGATGTGGTTCATTAATTTAGGCATCTGGTAGTATGGTCCGCCTGGCAAAATCTGAAGAATCACCAGAATCGGTCAAGTTTTAATTTTAGATTTATTCTTCGCTTTATTTCGTTAGTTTACATAAAAGTAAAGCTGCACAAAGTCCTAATCTTGCTAAAGTGACCTGTTTTAATGGTGCCACCTTAGGGTTTGATGTGAGCAGGTTAAATTGTATTTTTCCAAGTTTATATCAGACTCTCCAAGATACAACAGCTGTTTAAGCTAGTGTGGTAGCTTAAACAGCTGTTGTATTTATTTGGTAGACTCAGAGATGAACTTGGAAACTTAATCATAAAATCTAAGAAGATGCATGGAATATTAAAATTCCTAATTGTTTAACTTCAGATAACACCATTATTGTATAAGTGCACGTGAACTATCAACACAACTGAACTAACTAAATGTCAAATTGATTCTAACCGGAATATTAGATTCTAATAGGTTCATCTTCGGGTAGTGTCAGAATCAAAATTGTGAAAGTGGAATTTCCCAAACTCGGTTTCGTGCTGGTGTTTTTGGCAAACGTTAAATTAATTTAAATAGTTCAGTAGGCTCCTGCAAACCAATCCGATCTTGATTATTTAGAAAGCTTTGTTCAAACCTCAGTGAACAAAAGAATTTCAATCTTATCCTAGGAATAATGAGATTTCTGATTACTTTCGCACATTTAACAAATTATGCTGCTATTTTAAATTGAAAATAGTAACCAAAATATTTAGCAACGATGTATGGAAAACTTGAGTAGAAAATATAAATGGAAGAACCAATTTACCTAATTGTTAAATAAATGGTATCCATTTGGAAAGGCAATTTAATATTTTTCAAATTATTAAACCATCAATATGTTGGATACGAATTCGGGCTAGACTACTATACCATTCATCCTACTTGTACAACCCACATGATCGAAACATACTATCAAATTACCTATGTCGCCTAGCTGATTCATTTCATAAAGAATAAGTAAGATAATGATGGTTCATTTTAATTTAATTTGTAAATATTTTATGTAAACGAAACTTATAGTTTTCAATGGTCATCTTTTAATTTTTATATTTTTTCGATCTAACCCACTCAAGTTTATTATTTTCATATTTTCTTTAGGTTTACATCAATAGTATAAGGTGACCTAGATGACGTGAACTTATTTGACTATCCGATAATTTCTTCAATATTAATTTAAAAAAAAAAGATGTTTAAGCTTATTGATCAAAATTCCATTTGCAATATTGAGTTTTAACTCTTGAATTACATTTACATTTTTGAAAATTATTCAAACTTAGTTTGCAATCGAAGTCTGGTATCGGTCACCTGATATAGACAAATGCAAATATTAAATAACAAACAAATCTGTGTGGTAACACCGCACCAAACGGTACTACGATGTAAATGCAACTGGAACTAATAATTTTTACTCTGGTACGGAGAAATGTATCATCGCTGTAGCGTTTGTTCGTAGTCTTACGGTTCCATGCAAGTTTTAGACTAATCAGTTTGCTAAATTATTAAGTTATAAATTGTTTACACTGGTTCGCAAATTTTAGGCTTACTTGTAACTAAACATAATAAATATGCAAATATGTATCTAATATTTTTCAGATAACGGATTTTATATGATTCGTCACAGTGGTGTATTTAAATTTTAAACAAATACAAATATGTATATTATTATCGAACGGACTATTAATTATTTACTATCGGAACAAATATTTCATTAATTAACTTTATACTCTAATAGCTTTTCGTCGAGTTTTTTTTATGGTGAAAACTATTTTTTTATTTTTATTAAATGTAATTTACTTTATAACAAGTATATATGATTTATTCAAAAATCTTGAACTAGATCATAGAAGAGAATATATTAAGAAAATTCTCAAACTTGGTGACATAAATAGAATTCAGTTTATAGACATAGTTCCAATGATCACATGTCGTTCTGTGTTTTACGTCAATTATGTAATTTTACATAAATAAACTATTTCGACGAAAAAATGTGGGCAGTTTTTTCGGTTTTGCTAATGTGTCATTGTACAGCACCGGAATCATTTATACTATTAGATACAGTCAAAGCCCATATAAACAAAATAATTTTTTGTCTTCCGAACGTCTGTATAGTTTCCGCAATTTCATATAAACACACATGTCATTTTGGTTAAATATTCAATTTACATTTTTTTTTGTATGTTTTCACATGTGCTTAGCCGCTCAATAGGGGGGCTGTCTTCATATATAATTTATCTCACACCATGTTATTACTCTAATTTGTTGGCCGATTATTTTATTTCACGATTTGCAAAGATGCAGGTAGTGTAAATTTTACATTTTATATTCGCATTAAACACATCATAATTAAATGGTATATGTTGACAAAGTACGAAAGTATTTGTATTATCAAGATTGCTGAGCTGTTAAAACTACATAATATACACACAGCTAAACAAAAACGTAAATATTATGCATTTTTATTAAAACTTACAATCACAACAAACCTAAAGTTTTGCAAAGACGATAATTTATGTAGTACAATATACAACTTTGGTTTTACTTATAAACATAACATTATGCAATGTTTTGATTTAATACTAAATTTTTTTTTTGGCATTTGGAACGATTATTTATAGTTTTATAACGAACGGACATTTCGCGATACGAATTTTGATTTAAACCGAAAATAGATAATTTTATAAACGTGTGATGATTGACACACCCATAATAACATATATTTGATAGTTGAAATTTAGTGCAAACTAATGAACCATGTTAAAATACATAAACATTTTTTTATATACTCGTATGAGTTTGCTCGGTTAGAATTTAAAGAATAATGGAGATCGATTTTGATTTCCTGGAAATGGGTTTCACAAAGGTAGTTTTTGTTTCTTTGCTGATTAAAAAAACAAAAGAAATATGACTATAGGAATACAAAGTTTTGAGGAATAATAAGTTTGACGTCATTATGCGTCACTAAGATTGTTTATTTTTTCTGAATGTTTCTAAATGAAATATGAAAGTAGAGTAATCACCAATCAAAAATCGAAACGCCACGTACGAGTATGTAGCAAATTATTTTTTATGCATTTATTATTTACAAGAATGCCATTACCCCTCTATAAGTCATAAATAATTTTGCGGTTGGCGAATTAGGAATTGTATTAGCTAATTATAACACTATGACTATCTCCAAATTAATTAAAATGATAATGAAATTTTATATAATTGCTTTGTTTATATATTGTCATAAACATTAGTATTTTTGGCTTCCGATAATAGCAACAATAATGTACTATCTCTTTAAATGTAGTTATTAAAAATAAATATTTCTCAAATTGCGTTTGATCCTGCCTATTGATGTCGTCCCACCCTCATTAAAGTTTAAACTAAACACGCTTTCTCAGTAGTTCGTTTTCTAAAGGCAACAAAATCTTTTTGAATTAAAACTATTTTAAGGATTCATATTTGTCAGATTTGTCGATAAGAGTCGACAAATCTGACAAATATGAATCCAGTACGAATCTTGTACTTTCGATTACGTAACGTATTCCCAAATAGGTCCCAAAGTTGGCACACATATCAAACTCATTTATAAAAACCGCGGTTGATCAATTTTTCCATTTTTATAAATTAAAACTCAACAAGATAGGGCTAACCAAATCTTTTAATAATGCTTTCCAGAAAATACCTGGCTCATCAGAATTGCAGATTTTATCGTGTTTGAATTTTCTGATTTCAATAGTCCCTCCACAAATAATGTAGAATTTTCATTGTCTTTCGATATTTTTTAAAGTATGTTTTGGTCCTGAGGTTGGGGGCCCTCCAATCCCTCGTAGAATACTTCTAAACGAGCATGCTTTCCTTAGAATTTCACCACAGCGTCCTTGGCTTGGTCGTAGGAAGCGACTAAATAAAGGTTGCATCACAGGGCTGACTACCCACATCTGTTAAAAAACTTCTCGGTTAAAAATATCAACTAAAGGAAATATGGATACCGCCAAAATATCACCCGACCCTCCGCTTATGTTAAAAGGCACGCAGTTTAGAATAAGTACGTGGAACGTGCAATCGCTAAGAAAACCAGGCGCGTTTGATGACAATATATCAGTCATGAAAGAGGAACTATTGCTACTCTCCAAGAAACTTGATGGCCAAAAAGTAGAGGTCATGTGTCCCAATGTCCCTCTGATATGAATCATACCGGAGAACGGCGTCAGAATAGTGATTGGTGACTTCTCGACCTGGCAAAAATCAGACTGTCTTATGTAAAAATATAGATCCGTACTCCCGATATGATCTAGCGATCGATAATGACAAAAGAATGATGTACTTTACGATCGCGCACGAACGACCTCATTGTGGCTAGTACATTCTTTCCTAAAAAAAATCCACTTACAAACATGGACACACCCACGTAAGACATCCCGCAGTCAAATGGGCCATGTGTTAGTTTCTAAGGGAAGGTCGGCTTCCAAATTAGGCAGTGATCATAAATTGGTCACTGCGAAACTAAATTTTAGTTTTCGAATTAATAAGGGATTCCAGGAAAACGAAACTTAGGTCTCAACTGCTAAACGAAGATGAGCACAATAGCAGAAGCATTATGAAAACCAATATCCGCTCTGATAACGTGAACACTCTATGGTGGGTATTGAAAACTTCGGTTGTCAGTGCCTCCCAAGTGACTCTAGGTAAAGTTAAATTCAAAAATGATTGGTTTGATGAGAAGTGTTGTCTTGCTGTTAAACAACAGAATATAGCCTATAAAGAAGTGCGAATGCGTTTTACAATCACATGGTAGAAAAATAATAAAAGCGATCCTTACTAGAGGAACCTCCAAGCGAATTTGTAGACGGAAAAAGCGTGGATGGTGGAAGGGAAGGACTGGTCTGCTTCGGGTTGTCTAAAACATAAGAAGAACAAGCTCAGGATCGAATCCGATGAAAAAATATAGGGTCATGAAGATTCTTCTCTTTGTTGAACTGTAATTTTTCAGCTAAAGGTGATGTCTTAGCTTTGCTTTGATGAGAAAGCTGTCTCATTTTTAGCATTATTCAAAATAATAAATGATCTAAGTTTCGGCAGCTTAAACATATTTTCTTATTCTATTGTCTCTTAACTGGAGTCTTATTATGTTCAAATATTGTAACACAAATAAAAGTTTTAAAAGTATTGCGCTTTTAAAAACTCAAAACAATAGGTATTTTAAAAATAGGTTTTAAAACTCCATCGTATAAATGATAATTCAAGCATATAACCAAAGTTAAATACATATTTTACTATACATTTTCAATGAACCAACTTTAAATGGCAAAATAGCGTTTTAAAGTGTTTGTGGGCTTTTCCCTGCAGAATTTATTAGTTCCTTCATCATTTTGACAGTGAAATCGATCGATAATTGAGAATTGATTATGTAATTTGCGATCGTACACGTTCATCTTGTGGCTAGCTTGTGCATTTCCTCTTATTTTAAAATCTGGTTAGTAATATTAGTCTTCGGTCGTTTTCCTTAGTATACCGCGGTTCTGAGCTCTGTTCCCGCCGCCGACCTCAACATATTGTTACCAATTAAATATGTGTAAAATCGTTAGTTGGGACAACCACCTGCAACGATCGCCAATTATAAAAAAAATGGTCTGAAAGATCTTGTAATCTTGAAAGATCTTGTATTCTCCGGAGGTCCTCTCTGAAGAAATTATTGGTTTCTACCAAAGAGAATTTTGTTCGATTCAGTTAGTTATTATTCTAACATGCCTGTGGCTGGGAATATTGAAAAATATATACGCTTAAGTAAAATTACAGTAATGCAGTCACAATGTTAGAATTTATCATTCGTAAAAGTCATTTAATACAACATCTTATATCAACTACTGAATGTTACATTGGATTAAAATTCTAGATTGTAGTGATGACCACACATTTTAATCTGTGATAAGATCCCGATACATTGGATCCCTTGTCACTCGATGATATTTATGTAAAGGTGATATTAAAACGCATCTTCCGATTTGGTAATCGCAATGGTTTCAAACAATGCATCTTCGGTGTTAAGAACGAATTGGTTTCTTCTGTGTGTCTAGAACAATTCTAAAAAAAGTTGATATGGTACGGGCTATCATTAATGAACTGTAAAAATTGTATTATTGTAAATATTATAGTTAAAATTGTATAATGTTGAAGACAATATTTACGTTAAACATAAAGAACCCTATAAAACCGTTTCTTACAGTAACCAAGAAAGAAGATAATACCATAGTAAACATTTTTTTTATATTTTTTTATATTTTAAATTTTAAAGATTGTATAGGTAAATAATGTATACATATAGTACAAGATTCTAATCATAAAAATACTTCAATTCTGAGTAGTGTAATTGTTTGTTCAGCAAGTAGCACAATTATCATAATTACACTTTATCGATCTTTTAATGTACTTCAAAATATCAAATTGAATTACAATAGAATCAACCAAAATATGAATGTTTTCAAGTGGCTTAGATTTGTCTATCATTTGGCATGATCGAGTGTACATGTTATCAATTGTAATTATCGATAATATTTTATACTCGATCATCGACAATATTGATATATATGTAAGACATGCTTACTTATATATCCAGCTTCTGTTATTACAAATAGAACCGACGAATAAATTATAGTTAGCACTAGATTTTAGTTTTAATTCAATTACCGCGTACATTTTTTTTTGATTTAAAACAATAGTGATAAAACTATATGAGCTAAGTAGTGAGATTTCTGGGCAGGATATATCTAATTTAGATCATGACTTTTATTACACCATAATATGTACACATATATGGTGTACATGTATGTTTATATATATTATATATAAAAGGCTAAAGTATTTGACTTGGCGTTAAAACAATATATGTGTATTATATGATATATAAAAACAATTATATCATTTTTACTTTTGGACTTTGCAACATTTTATAGTGTGACGGTTATTGAGATAAACTCAAATACAATTTTAGCTGCAGGCAATATTATTAATTTTCTGCAGTCAAGAGATAATATCATCGACATTTATATGCAATAGATAACAATTTATATGCTTATAATATTTATATACAAAGTGCAATAAAACATAAGTGTTATATTACATAAAGGTATTTGTTGTTGGTGTATATATGTATCGAGGTATAAAAACTATTACACTTTGTATTCTATATTCGATATAATGAAAAACATAAAATGCATTACATAATTTATACAACTTTCTAAATGTAACCATAATAATGCCATTTTTGTGAATTTTGCCACAATCAACGTATTATAGGGTTAGTAAACACAATTATAGTAATTATATATAGAAACAATGTGATGAACTTTGAAATCTAATCGAAAATTACACTTCTGTAGTACACTTCTGTAGTATACTTATTATATTATTATTATAAGGTCAAGTAAGAAACTATGTATGTATATATAATATATAGAATTATGTTTCAGTAATTTACAATAATACCGAACGATGTGTGAAACTAAAATAAATTTTAGGTGTTGAATGTTATAATTCAATGTCATGTTGACTACATAAATCTCTATAAATATTTCCAATATCAAAGTTATTTATGTATGGAATATTATTCTAGTTCTATCCGGTTGAATGATAAATGCGAGAACTAAACGAATCAACATTATAATTTACTTATGACAATATCATTATATATATATATATATATATATATATATATATATATATATATATATATATATATATATATATATATATATATATATATATATATATATATATATATATATATATATATATATATATATATATATATATATATATATATATATATATATATATATATATATATATATATATATATATATATATATATTATATAAACTTCTTGAATAATACATTTAATCGGTATTATACTGAATTTTTCATTTTAGTTTGATTGGAGGACACAACTAGTTTAGTAAAAAAATCAATAAAATAGAAAATTATCAAAAACCAGACAAAAATAGTTTATTTTAATGCGTAATAAAAACTATTAAACTATTTTTTATTAATTATAAAAATATTTGGAGTAGAACTATCTAATGATTTTACTATATAGCTACTCGATAAATCATTTTACTCTTCATAGCTCATTTCCTTCCAAAATTAGTAAATACAACATAAATACATACATTTAAATAGTATTATGTGGTTCTCAACAATTTATATCTTTAAAACTACAGAAATGTTTGGAATGTATCGAAATATCGTAGTAGTAAAATAAGTTTAGTCTAAAATCTTGTTTATTTATGGAATCACAAAAGTGGAAACTATTTTAGAAGGATTAATTGCTACATGGCTTTTGTGGTCGGGGGAAATTGCAATGCCTCTTAAAAGGCACAAACGAGTATGCTATCCATTGAATTCTATCACTGGATTATTTGCTAGTCGTAGGAGGCGACTAAGCAAAGGTGTTATCGTAGACCTGACTTCTCGCATCCTTAAAAAACCCAGTTGTTATAACAATATCAAAAAAATAAACATTAATACCGCCAAAGTTTAAACAAACCTCCGCTTACATTATAACGCTTATAGTAGCTTTTAAAGACCATTGAAAGGCGCTTTTAATGTTACCATATCAGGCATCAAAGAGTATTGGAACTCGTTGCTCTCCATAAAATTCGATATTCCCATTCGGTAACATTATGAAAATTTTTAATTTACTCAAAGTTCGCAGGATGTGTAAAATGCAGTAGATGCGATAGTTGTCAAATACGGACTGCGGATCTCATTCATGAGGTCTCATTCTAAGAGGGTGGGCATTCTAATCCGCGAGGATTCGATTAGTAACCCAAACTAAAAAATTATGTCGATGAATGAAAAGTGGTCGTTTCATGTCCTACCATTTAAAAATTACTTAAAATTCGATTATTTAAAATGCGAAAACTATTAAGCGTTTATGTAAAACGGCAGCAATGCAGTCACAATGATGTGCCAAAGTTGAGAACAAGCTATCAGAAATATTTAATTTATTTATCACCTCAGAATAACATCTTGTACCTTCATCATCATGCAGATGATACCTGTGTAATTGAACTGAATGACAACGGTATAAAATAACTACTTGGTCTATTTGTTCGATTGTTGGCTTCCGTTGATCTCAAAATCCATGAGTCTAAAATATATATCCAAATAATGATCACAGATTACCGATTAACTGGCGCAGTGGTTAAAGCTGCGGTGTTTGGGACGGGAGGTACCGGGTCATATCTCGGGGAGGATTGCAAAATGGATTTTTCATCACCTGTTTACGATCGGTGATCCCCTGTTAGAGTGCAGAATCCATGGGCCGAACCATCGTCCATGTAAGTGCAGGCTGGCTGGAGCAATGCAATGTGCAGATGGATTTAAAAACGAACCTGTATTCGTGCGTCCTCGACTTGGCTGGTGACGACGTAAGGTAGGACGTTAAAAATTAACCGCGAAAGAGTTGGGATAGCTTCGGCCTCAGAACAGATTGCAGAGTTCAGAAACAAACAAACAAACCGTTATACCGGGTGATTTATTTTCGGGGAAAAACATTACTGCTAAAATGAGTCCGAGCCTTCAAATTCTATGCCCAATAGAATCAATAGAAATGCAATTTCTATTTCTCCTACTAAAAATCTATGCAAACGATTCTACAATATGTTTTTAATCAAAAATATCACGTCTTCATTGGTAAGAAAAAATCACAAAATAAATGTACAAAGAAAGATATATCTTCGAAATATAAAGAATTGTTTCCGTCAGGCTTCTCATTGTCCGTTCCGAAAATTTCAGAATAGAGTATTTAACCGACCAAGAGAGAATGGAAAGTTCTTTAGTTTATGGAGAAGCTGGCAGGTTGCAGGGGTATTGATAATGAAGTGCTCTTCCTACGTTCCGCGTTTTCCTTATAGGATTCGGTCACCACCGTAAAGTCAATATAAGCTTCAAGCAATATAAGCTGGCGATTCCAGATTGTCCCAGACAAGTCTTTGTAACTTTTTAAAACATCATACGTTTTATCCGTAGCAAGTACTTTACACTAATATCTTCACGGCGTTGATTTTCAAATTCGGATAACTTTTTGTCAGTGGGCACTTAAACAAATACAACAAACCCCGATTTTTTTCTTTACGTATTATTCGTATTAGTCGACACAACATGGATTACTGGACTGCTGAAAAACCACACGATCTGCCAAGTTGAATTTCAGCGTCCTGAAACTTTGGCGTGTGGTATTAAATAATTCAAACACATCGGCCTACATTGTTGAAGGCAACATAAATGGGCGAATGTACCGAGATATTATAGAAAATGAACTGCCAATATTACTTGAACACATAAGTGATTTCAATGATCGCTGGCTCGGAAGAGCTAATTCAGTAAATCTTACTTCGCCTTCAAAGGCAAAGTTTATCAACAAGAAACAACAAGACGTGAGAATATGATTAAACGAATCAAGTAAGCTTATGAAAAAATTCAAGAAAGTACACGTCTCAGTTAAGTATGTAGTTATCATTCGAAATGGGAGTTAATTCAATCATAATTGCATTTATTTGTTCCGAACGTCTGTTTTGAGGCTATTTATACTTTATTTCTCAATCCTTAATATATTACTAATACTAAGTGCCTGAGCCCGATTCTTCGACTAATGTTGTGCCTTAATCGACTTTTTAAACTAAACTATCCAAATTGGTCAAACTTCCGCTATTGCATAATAGGTGGTACCTCAAAAGTACATTTCCGAAGTAACTATTCGATGACTTTTTACAAAATTATAAATTAACTATAATACTTTTAAGCTATAAATAAATTATACTACTTTTTGGTTTAGTTTCATGTTGAGGCACAGTAAGTGACTTTTGTGGTAGCTCCATCTATCTAGATATAGCATGAACTAACTCGTTATAATTTTCATTAGTTAGTTTAGTCGATTAAAGTACACAACATAAATTACGGACTACGCTTTTCGATAACAATTTACACTCAGTCAGTAATAGATGGCACTAGTAACAATAGAATAAAATGTGCCTTACATGTAAACTAAATTGAAAACTTTTTTAAACGTCAAAATTGTTTTTTTTTGTGCTCATTGATAGTGTATTGTAATATACCTTGTCGGTGACTATATGGTTAAGACTGGTTTAAGCAGTATTTAATTTATTTTTAAATTAATTTGATGTGTCGAATTTCAACTGAGTTCAAACTAAAAAAAAGTTTGCGTCATTGCTTCTTAAATACGAGCATGTTTGGATAAGGGGTGAATTATCTCTTTTAAATCTTCCATATCCTTTGTCGCCTTGTTAGTCTTCTTCAATTTCGTTTTCATTATTGCTCAATATCGTTCGATTGGACGAAGCCATGACAGTTTCGCAGATTTTGACAAATTTGGGAACCCACGTTGTTGAATTTGTACCATTTCAATGTTTTAATGACATGACATTTAACGACATGACTCTAGATTAAGCCAAAGCAAAATACCAACTTTGTGTTTACGTAAAAAATGCAGGACTCGCTTGTCGTTGGTGTAATTTTCCAAAGCAATTGTCCCTTGCGTAAAGTACAGTGCACTTCTAGAGACACATTGGCGAAAAGCATGGCCAAACCAAAAAAAAAAAATATTATTTTGGAAACTTTTCATGTTTGATCATTTTAAATTTCATGTAACACTCATTTATTCTTTCCAGAATAATATTTATTTTGACTAATTCGTCATCTATTATAAACCAAAAAAATCACGTTTTTTGTTCATCAGAAGTTTGTACAGCTTTGGCTTCATCGGATTGTCGTAGCTTGTTATTTGTCTTTACGTGGTACGTGGAATTTGCTGAATGATCGAAAATCGCACCTCTTTTTAATTCAAAAAATTCGCTCATGGTTTGTGCTAGTTTTTTGCAGATAGGTTTGAATTGTTTTTGAGAGTGCGAATCACTTTAAAATTACAATATTTTATCAATATAGCTCGATATTCCGGTTTTAAATTTTCTATTGGCGCTCTGATTCTCCATAAATCGGATTATGGTTCTTCTAGCGGTGGAATATGTAGAATTTGCATTTTTGCGATTGACTTGTCCGTAAGAGTTTGATTTTATAAATAAAATTAATTGCACAATTTGCTTACGAACCATCTCTTGATTTGATGACATTTTGTAGACTTCTGTTGTTATTTTTCTATTTCAATTGGTGCGTTTATCAAAAAACATCGAAATTGTGAGAAAATTTTATTCTCTACCACATCTTATCTGTAGGTTGTAATGTTTAGTGCTAAAGTCTAACTCATTTTTTGCAGCAATAAATTTTCTAAAATTTGAATTTTTCTCAATTTTTTTAACAGATAAATTCAGTCTGAGCGTTGAAGAGTGGACATCAGTTCGCAACTCATGAATGAGACTAAAACGTGGAATTTGAGATTAAGTAGAGTACTTGGTACTTTGCCGGCTGAGAAATGTATCAGTATAAATAACTCGAAAATCCAAACGTTAGATTTATCTCCAATCGAATGTACTCAACAACGGGTTGAATGCAATCTCAACGGATGGCATATCATTTCTTAGAAGTGTAGTTAGGGTCATCAGTGTCGAATATCAAATTTGTTTAGCTCACGGCATTCAGCTTGCCGTCAAAATCATTATCATCATTATCTGATAAAATAAATTTTACTGGAAATAAATCCTTAAAAGGATGCGTCTAACCAGGCCTTCATCGATGAGAAACTATATTTTACCAATGAAAAATTTGAATTAATTTAAAGAAAATAATTGCTCTCACTCATATTAAAATAACAGTTGAGACTTATGCTGTAAGGATGCTGACCTTTATACGCCTGACATCGCTTTGGAATTTATAATGGAAGAACTAACAAAACAAAATTTCGCACTCAGCAACGATTTTTGTGAAAAAATCGTTACCGAATTACCGGTTTTGAAAAAAATACTTCGATAATGGACACTCTAGTTTAAGGAACTCTAGTATAATCCACGGTTTTATGCCGCAAAATGTACGTTAATATCATTCGGACTAATTGTATCAAAGTTCTTTGTATTCAAGCCTTTATATTTCATAAAATTCATTATATCACTGTGAAACCATGAAGATAAAAACAGAACCAGCGACATCACGTTGATACGTAACAGATTTAAAGCCCAGTGGGAATTTCTTTATTACATTCCGGACTGACCTGGCCCACCTTGAATATGCCTTTCTTATATCAGTTATAATACAAAAGAACATATTTTAGTTTTAGACCATTCTTATTTCGTAACTTCCAGCGCGAATTACAAGAATTGAGCTTAACAATAAATGTTTGCGCATCTTAGTTTCAAAATGCATACAGTTAGATTTGGTTCACATGTTTGAATAAGACTTTCATTTTGATGTTGTAGAGCTCTCCCAATTCTCACAGTTAATAGTTTGCGTCCTACTTTACGCCATCATCTGCGGAATCTAGGACTCTCGATTGTAGGTTCCCTTTTACATGTCTTCTCTTTGGGATTCGAACCTGGGATCTAAACTCCAAATTTCTCGTATATCATCTTTTAAACTTACTGTTTTCGAAAAGGCTCTAGCAAACATTACTTGTTTGCTACTAATTTTAGTAGTGTTTTGAGTAAGTAACAATAATTTTCACTCTATAATTAATGTTAAGTGATAATCATTAATTGGAAAATTTTTTAATAATTAATTAATAACCGGCACTTTTATTATCAACTGATTTAATATAATCGCATTGCATGCATTGGTTTTACAGACGTCTTTACATTGAAATAATCGTGTATCTGAACTTTGTAGTCAACGTGATATCCGTATAACATATTGATTGTATTGTACTCGTGTAGTATATTATGCAAATGTTAATTGCAACACATGAAGATTTTTAAAAACATGCAATAGTTGTGCGAAAACGATAACCGTTTTAAAAATGAATTAACATGAAAAAGGCGCGTTGTTATAAACGCGCTAGATATCTTAATGAATAATAAATCGTGCATTGTTACGCAACAAATGACAAATTAATTAGAATTTACTTTTAGATGAGATCCAAGGTACATCTTAAAATAATCGTGTATCGTTTCTAAATTAATATATGCGTATGTATACGTATGCACACACACACGCATCCATATAACAATGTTAAAGTAATTCTCTCAAATACTATAATTAGATTTATAATATGATAAATAATTGAAAGGTACAAAATACAAATAAATAAGTAAATATATTTCTTGCGCAGTTTTATAGTTGATATTCAATCGCACATTGCTTCAAATAATAAATATCAAGAAGAATGTTGAACTTTGAATGGTTGAAACTCAACAATGTTAATTTTTAGTCCAAACATACCAGCGGCTACACACATTTACATATTGATTGTTTGCTTTGACTGTTTCGTGGCACATGTGATAAAAGATATAAATATCAATACAAATGTTTAAATTTAACTGAATGCCTATTTTCTATTTTACACTTATGACATTTTTCTTATTAGGTAACTTTTAAAATTTTCATTGATTTTCTTACATTTTTGTTGTTGTTTCATTTTGCTTGTACATAACATTTAAATATAAGGTGCATTTAGATGGGTTTGTCTTACTTATGTTTGGTATAGTATATGTTTCAATGTTTAAAACTATTTTAATATTATTTTTATATATATATGTATATTTATAAATTGCTAATTTTGTCTGCTACAATTCATATAACATTATATTTTGTCTTTTTCTGGTTACAGGGGAATATTTGTATTCATTGAATCACACATCTTAGATTTAAAAAAAATCGTTTAAAAATGTTTATTGAAGACGATGCAGAGTAAGTATATTTGTTCTATGTAATTAATCAATTCGCTTGAAATGCTTGCTAAAAATTATTCATACACTATTTTAAGTTTTGAAAACGAAAAAAGTTAATTAATATTTAATCATCTCTAGAGAAACTGCTAGTTTTTAATATATGTATATTTTATTACAGTTTTTATCTGTTTTAAAAATATTTTTAGTTTTTAGTTTAAACTTTAGGTTTGATTTCTTGCGCAGCATTAAATGGACTTTAGACTTATTTTGAATTTTGTATAATATCAACAAACCAGTCTATTGTTGGTTTTAATTTAGCAAGTTGTCAGATTACAATATATTATTTGCGCGCTTTTTGTTTACAAAAGATTTAACTATACTTATCCATATCCACTTGCGTTACGTTATTAATTAACAAATAATATCATTTTTCCAAATTAATATAATTCACCAGATCCCTGAGTACATTTATTGAGACATTATATTTAAATAGTATATTCAAAATTGCTGATGTTACAGATGGATTTGGTGAACTGTAAGTAAAATTAAGAAAAATTGTAGGTGTAGTTACATTAGGTAAATTAATAAAAAATATTTATTATATTAGCGCTAATTTAAATTTACATTTTTTAAATCGAATGACAGTGACCTTACCGTTCTGACTCAGTTTTGTTAAATTTTAAATTTTATTGATCGTTAACATTTAATCGTTCTAAAACTGTATAAAAACTGGCATGACGGTTAATTTCAATTATTTCGATGCGCCGATGCCGAATGATCTACAATTTGGTATCGATACAAACCTCAAACTTATATGATCATTTTTTTATGTTTTTAATCCATCCAATTTTTTTCTGGGCCGAAGATCTCCCAATGCTTTCAAGGTTTAATTGAACGTCCTACTTTACGAAGTCGCCTGTCAAAACGAGGACGCACTACTATAGTTTCGCTGTAAATATCCATCTATATATTTCGACCCACAACAGTGGGTCACACTTGTGCTCCTCGTGCGATTACCGATCGCAGTCAAGTGATGAAAAATTTGGTGGTTCTGACAAAATTTCCAGTGCAGTTTATATGGTAACTATTAAACGATTTTTTAAACTGCTTTTTTTCTTGTCGGTGTGGAATTGAATGCTTTGCAATTTATAACAGATCGTTACGTTGTTATTTGAATAAACTGATTAATGATTATTTTACGAAGCTAATCAAATCAATAAAATTCCCACCTATTTGTAGTTTTGTTCTTGAGCAACTTCTTCGTATTGTTCTAAACAACCTGAAGAAGCTAAGTCGTTCCTTACCCCGAGGAACCGCCGTTGCCGACAACGAAGTTTGCGCTAGGGTCGGCTCGCAAAACGTGATCGATCCGGTGTATCTGTTGTCCTTGTTCTTCATCGACCACATCGCGAATTTTTATAAAATTCCTGATCAAGTAGGTGAAAAGAACTTTGTAAGTGTCGTCGTTTCGAGTAGTGAATCTTTTACACCATTGCTATTGATGGTTGGGCCATCGGTACAACATGTTGTCCTATCGTGTGTCACTTTTACGAAAGATTAATTCTTACATGAGATTAAGTATTGGGGACAGGTATCATCTTGTCGAATACCAGATGCTTATTGCAAAAATTTCTGACAGTTTGTTCTCAACTTAAACACAGAATTGTGACTAAAATATGGTTATTTTACACAAACTCAGACAAGACATCGCAAAGCAAACCATACACTCCCGATGGATTGAGTCATATACTTGCTGGAATTCAGGAACACCTGATGTATGTCACATGTTTCTTAATATTTGGAAAACATTGTTTTCAGCTAAAAAAATTGGTCCGTGATTTATAGATTTGGCAAAATCATTCTTGGTAGTCACCTTTAATTTCCTCCTTAAAAGGGGTGATTTGCACCTATATTATGCAAAACCGTAATTTAAGTGATGTGCATGGGAGCTGGATAAGGCATAAATCGGCCACTTTCCATAACTTCGGTTTGTCACAAGCGAATAAGTTAGCAAAGATAGTTTCACAAAGTATCCCATTCGAATATCCAAAGGTCGGAATTAATGGGTGATTTTAATTTACCGAATACTGTGTGGGAGTGTGTGGATGTTTACTTAACCAAGTATTGTCCATACACCTTTAAACACATATATTAATTCCTCTCAAGCTTTGTGATCATGCTTTAAACGATGTTCATTTTCAGTATGTTCATTAAAATGTTAAAAAGGGTGACTATGTATCTCTTAATGCTTTTCTTGAGAAATATTGGAAGTTGACACGGTGTTTACAGATTTACTTAACCTTGACACATCAAAGTGCAGGATTGGATTTGATTCCACCGATTCTTCTTCAAATATCAGCCCATGTAATTGCTCAGCCAGTTACCTCCTTATTTAATAAGAGCATTCTCCTGGGTTACTTCCCAGATAAACGAAACTGTTCAATTATTAAACCGGTATTTAAGTCTGACTTCCTTAGTGATATTCAAGATTATCGTGGTATCAGTATTTTGTCAGTTTTGTAGCGACTTCGCTACACACACAATTAAAAAAATTATTCAGATATTTCGTGCAAATCCATATAATTCGCTAACGCTACATATACACTGTGCATAAATATATATAGAGCGTAAAGTAGCATTTATACATAGCACTCGGTCGCCATGGCCTGATGAGATGACAAATAATTTTTAACAAAATTATTTACGATTCTTCATCAGATCGAAACTGAGCTTTGTTTTGCTTTGCACAACATCCAAAATCTGAATAAATAAAATAAAGACGTCACACGTCACCACCGTCGTTATAGTTTTACCTAAACTTTTCGAAAAGCTAGTTAGGAATTAATTGCATTCCCACGCTAGTAGGATTATGTAGTTCTTTTAAGCAACATGGGTTTTTCCCTGGTAGATCGAACATTTCATATCTATTTTTGTTTACAAATTTTACTGTGCCTGCCTTGGTTAATGGTAGCATTGTACAGACCATCAGTTACTTTTAGGTTTTATTAGACTGTAATGATTTACCTGTTATGTGGATTAAATCTTATTTAGATAAGAAGTCAATTCGTAAAATTTCGTAATCACTTATCAAAGCTGATTAACAGGTAGTCATTTAGGGACCTTCTGATGTGTTTTGTTTCTTAATGATATATAGTGAATTGTCTTAAAAATTCAGAAATTCTTATCTACGCGGATGACATCCGCGATCCATGTTATCTTATTTGCGATCCAATTTAAGTTTTGTCAAAAGGTTCTTCAACGAATTGTATGATCCCAATGTGATAATAATCTTATATGATTCTCAAATAAAGTATGGTGCGGTAATTTGAGAACCTTATTAACAGCACTTCTCAGATACCATTGAAAGTATTCAAGAACAATTTTTAAAATATGCATTTAAAAGACTACCGAGATATAATAATTTTTCTAGTTATGTTCTTATTCCTTATAGGGGTAGGTGTAAACTTCTAGCATTGGAGCCACCTTCTATTCGTCAAATTGCTTCATGTGAAACTTTTGTCCGCGATATTCTCATCCAGAATGGATAGTTCAGAGATTCATAATCTTATTTTAATTTATGTCCCAGTCTGCCTAGAAGTTACCCTATCTACGTTAAAACCGGTGGGTTTTGTTAAAATACGGACGTTTTTGATTTTAATTTGTTCACAGAAGCTTTTCAGAGGTTAATGTCTGAATTTTTTAACCGTTTTGGTAGCTTGTGCAGAGTAAATTATTGTGAGAGGACTGACAAATGAAGTTGTCTATACCGCCCATAGTACTCACTGCTTACGAAATTGGTAGCAAAGTGATATGATCCCACATCTTGGATCACCCGATACCGTCCCTTATCGGTTAGTAGCTCGTGTCGGGAGTACGAATCTATTTTTTGACATAAGTCAGTCCGATTTTTGCCAACTCTTTCATTAAAGTCATCAATATCTATCCTTATATCGTGCTCCAGTATCCTATCAGCTCATCCAAATTGTTGTAAATGTTGCCTTTATCTTTGAGCTGGCTAACATCAGTAGGACGGTACCTTACTTTGCTTAGTGGTATATACACATGTTTGTGGTTAGTATTTTAAGGTAAAGCTAGAAGAAAAAAAAATAACAATAAAACATGTTATAATGATCAGTCTTACCTGGAGTAAACTCGATTATCACATAATGATTATTACAAAGAAAAGATAAAGTGTTAGACCATTCTCTTCCTCTCAATGTTGTCTAGCGTCATGTCCGTAATTTTGGCCTTAGTAGATGCAACGATAGTATTAATAAGAAATCTAAATCCAACGACATTGGGAGAAAAAGTGTTTGTCTTAACCTCTTATACAACTAATTTATCATGAGGAATATTCCCCAAAGATGAAATATTTCTGCTTACTTTACGAACTTCGTGTTTATATTTTTCTACGAAATTGTTGTTTGTGAGATTTCATCCCTTTTACTTGCGTATACTGATCAAAAAAATAATTGTAAGTCGTTTAAAAATCCATTTTTGTCAGTGGAATTCTCTTAAAAAATTCAATTGTGTTAGAGATATATCAAGATAGGCAAAATTATTTAGGACATGCTTTTGAAGTGTGCGTTATTTGACAATATGCTTAGTTATATAACTCGAAGTGAAGAAAATTTAAATGAAGTTTTTAATGCTTAATGGCAGCAACATTTTTACTTTTAAAGTCCAATTCCATTCATATGGTTTATTCTTCTTAATATCAAATGTACTCGAATTAAAAAATCACAGTGTTAATCGTCAAAACGCTAATTTTACAAGTAGCTACAAATTCTTATCAATCTATAATTCATAAATTGGGTTAATAAATATTTATTTGGTTAACATATCTAATAACCCCTTAGCAATTTTATTTAACAAAAAAGAGCAGATAACAAAAAAGTTATACAAACATCATTCAACTTCTTTAAATAACTATTGGAGTTTCGTTAAAAAAAGTTAATTTCTGACGTTTAAGTTAAAATTTAAATGACTTAAAAAATCAAAAGTTGTTAATAATCCAACAACTGTTCACTTTAAACTTAGTACTATAATATTGTCTATTGATACTGCTAGCAATCTATAAGAACTTACTCCTCCACTGAACAACCACTGAAATTATTTTTTGCCATTGAACGAAATTATATTATATATTCTTTATATAATATATTATATAATATAATATATTCTTTATTTAAACGTTTAACAGCAATAAGCGATGAACAACTTTTATTTTATATGTTTGACTCCTCTGGCCTATTTGATAATAAAATAATCAATATTCAATTATTGATTTTTCCACATATTTTTATTTGCTTCGTTATTTATGCAAGCACATTTAAATAAACTAAGCAATTGGTGTATGATATGAAATCTGTCACATATCTAATTAAAAATTGACATTAAAATAGGTCATTTAAGAAATTGTGTTCGCCAATATAAACACTCCACAGTAATGAAAATATGTTACTGCTGGTATTTAAATTGTATGCACATATTTTAATCACTTTTAACATCGCCAGTACATTATATATTACGAATTCATAATACTTGTATTAGCAATATACCGATAATATTATAAGCAAATATAATATATATAATATTGCGTGGTCTGATTAATACTCGTAGTATAACATTTGATTTGTAAAATTTGTTAAATTATGCTAAAAAGTTTATTCACAAAACAACTAAATAATCCAACTGGAATACTATTATCACCGAATAAATTTCCACTGTAGAGTGAATCAATCGCTGATTTTTGAAAACTGATTATAATAATGACATAAAAATAAAATTTGATCGATAATTACATAATTATGCTCGTAATATAATATTATAAACGATGATCTTATCACACGTGTTCGTAATAAATAAACTTATATTTTTGGAAACATAAATTTATTGGACTTAAACATTTGTACTTTAAATCAAAAAGCTTAGTATTATCTATTTAAATTATTCTACGGCATGTAAGGTGTTCGAAGGCTTAGTAGATAATTAGAAATGAAAAAAAAATATACTATAATCGTGTGCGGTATGTTCTAGTTATGTATAGGGAATTTATTTAGTGTCTTATATTGTATAATAAGATTAAAATTATATTGAGACTTGTTATCTTAATCTCTTCGGATTTTCACCTCTGACGTATCTTTTTAGAATACCATTTAAAATATTTAAAGTTGGGTTTTTTATTGTTTATGGTATGGCTCATATAAATTTATCCATAAAACCACCTCTATCTAAGTGTTAACCAAAATGATTTTATTATCGTTATTACCTACTAAAAGGAAATCAGTTTTGATTGATTGAAATATTTATAAATAGATAACATGATTGCTAGAAATGATTAATTTATATGTATTCCGCATACAGTACTATGAACTAGTTACAAAGTCTATGGTTTTGTCTGTCGATTATCATCGATTATAATCAAATGCTCCATGAAACAAGCTATAGTTCGTTGCATTTCGCTATGGCATTGAAATTAATGAAGTAATATTTGTGCGTCTAGACCTTTGAAACCTTGAAGAAAAAAAATGTTTTTCTTACCTTTTATTATAAATTATTATCTGTACATTGGTTACTTTCTTGGTTTATACCATGTCTCCATTGAGATGGAAATTTAAAATTTTTAAAATGGTTGGTGTAGTTAATGTAGTATTAATAGTAAATGAATCATATAAAGGGGATTACCCTAAATGTGAAATACAAATAACGCTTACGTCTTAACGATGCATTTAAATCAAATCATCAAAATTTTATGATCTTTAATCTTTTTAATAAAAACAATTCAAAAGTTAAATAAGTTAACAGCATTTTCATAGAAGGCTCACATAGTACAATCTTGTGACAAATTAATTAAATCGAGATTTTAATTATCTTGTTTATGATACCACAGAGATACAATTAAATTTAATTTATCAATTTTCTGCGTTACGAAATTCTGATAGAGTTATAACAAGATTTTGATTATATTTGTAATTAATTCCCTATATAATATTGTCCGCTAATTTTATATTGAATTAATGTACTATTGATAAAATAGTTATTGTGCGAATTGTGTGGGTGAACGATTTGAAAAACTAAATTTTTATACTAAATTTGTTGAATCAAATATTTGCATTGTATACATTGATGAAACCAATTCAATTTTCGGGTGGCACATATTGTATGTTTGATAAACGTGGGTTTGATTTTTTATGAGGTAAGGCCAGATCAAAAAATCAAAAGTCAATTTACACATACGGTGCTATCTTCGAAACGCTTAAAATATACTATTAGCCGTATCCAGATCAGCATTCTGAACTAGTTCTTTCTTTAAGGTCAAACCTTAAGTTTCTTTGAATATTTTCCACTGGTCCCTTTTCATTAGATCTATATTTAATTTTAGAACTGTAGTGTAACTCCAATTTTTGGTTACGCAGTATATCTCTTGCTATAGTTAAGGGTTGTAGTCTCCGATTTAGTAATGTAAAACTATTTTGTTCAGTGGCTCCCTCTGCTGGCCTTTCTGTGAGTTCAGTTTACAAGAACTTTTTCGATCATTTCGGTGCCTATCTCGCGAATAATGTCGCAATGTTATGTTTTAAAGCTGAAATTGTCTCTAGATTATCCACTTAACATCTATTCTAAACGAAACCTCATAGAGACAAGTTCAATGGCGTCAAATCAGCTTAGCAATTTGGTTAGCAATTCTCTGTAACGGTCGCCATATACAGTAATTGATTATTTTTCGACCAAAATCGACGTCAATCAACCTGGTTACAAAGCTGGTCTAAGACCCACGCAAAGAACTGATATCAAAGCATGATGGTCATTTGCTTTCAACGGCTGTGTCATCTGGACCTTGTAGACGAATAAACCGAGATTTTTGTAGTATTTTCCTTGGGCTATTATTGTCCTACACTATAGGCCATAGCCGCAAAATTATCGGGCGTGCGCACGGTCCGAGGTGAGGAACCACTTCTGCCATCTCATAGCACTTTTTTGACCAATTTCACTACAGCGATTCCGCTTGGCGTTTTACATGACCCATATTTTTTTTTTAAATTCGCACGGTTTCGGCTACACAACAATTACTTTGTAAATAAGTTTTCAATATTTCGAAACGCTTTTCTAGCGAAAACGTTGTTTCGTGTCGCGAAACATTAAACTGACAAGATGTCAAAATTTCAAGTTTTGCTCTAGTAAAAGTGTTGCCATAACCTATGATTTAAAGGTGATTTTTCATCACCTGATTACGATCGGTGATGACGTTGAACACAACTATGACTCCCTGTTGGAGTGCAGAATCCATGGGCCAAACCATCGTCCATGTCAGTACAGGCTGGCTGGAGCAATGCAATGTGCAGATGGATTTAAAATTTAACCTGTATTCGTGCGTCCTCGATTTGGCTGGTGACGGCGTAAGGTAGGGCGTTAAAAATTAACCGCGAAAGAGTTGGGAGAGCTTCGGACCCCAGAAAAGATTGCAGGGCTCAGACACAAAACAAATCACTATCTCTTAATAATGCAAGCAAAAACATGAACAACATTACAAAAAGATGTGGGTTTTTGTCTTAAGCGTTTAAATTTTATTGCGTTTATCAGGGTTGTACCTTGCATTCCGACCTGTAATTGAATCACTGAAACCTTTGCAACTAAACGCAAAAACTAAACGCTCTTGGTAAGAGTCAACAAAATATCGATGTTGTAGTCTTGACAGAAATCATATAATTATACATATTTCAAAGCCCTACCGGCTTTTATAGTTCGTTTTTTAGTTTACCAAGGTGCTAATAGTCTCTACTATTAGCACCTTGGTGTACTAAAAAAGCAAAGAATCTTCTTTCTCCACACGACATATCCTTTAACTTAGCTACTATTAAATGGGATTACCTGGTTATCGATGGTAAGGTTTTCTTAAATTTAAGGTATAATGTTATACCACGAGTACAAATTACCTCTGTCTGTTAAAAGCAAGCTTTGTAGAATTGGGCGGTGAAGTTCTTCGGCCAATTTAAATTTTGAATAACATGTATACAAAATTGTGCTGAACTTGCAAAAAATAATATCCAGGCATAATCATTTTTTTCAGATTTTGATAGTTTTTCCATTTTTGATTAAAAATAAAATTACCATGCATTTTTCGAATTTTGGAAATTTTTTATTTTTGGTAACAATTTTCAGTTGTGTGGGCCATCATGTAATTTCTGGATTTTGATAATTTTCTATTTTTATGACCCAAATTTTTCAGTTTCAAGTGATTCAATTCAATTTCAGAATTTTGTAAATTTTCGTTAAAATTCAGTGTTTAATAGTATAATATATTACGAATTTTCTAAATTATGAAAATGTTCTTCGATTTATTGCAAATATGTTTTAGTTTAATAGTCCCATCACATATATTGTGGCTTTTATCAACTTTCTATTTATGGCATAAATTTCCTAATGCATTTGCTAGATTAAGAAAATGGTCGGTTTCTTTATTTGCAAAATCTTTATCGCGTAATTTTGGTAATTTTATGGCCATATGTAGTCATCGTGGTCATCGATTTAATAGAACCTTTAATGTTAAAACACCAGAACAAAATAATTTCTGTTAAGAGCTGGGCTAGTGGATGCAATTCTTCGGCCGAATTAAAAGGTAAATAACTTAAAAACTGATATGCAGGCCTAATCATATTTTCCGGATTTTAAGATTTTTCGATTTACGTCAAAACTTTAAAGCTGTAATGGGTCAACATCGTGTCTTATTTAAAATGTCCAATATATGGCTAAAAACTTCATTAATTTGAACAAGCAGTTTCCTTGGCCAAATTTTCTTGACCGCTTAAATTCGTTTACCTTAACTGCTTAATATTTTTAAAATTAACGTTAGTTGGCGCTTGATTTACTGTCAATTTGATGATAAAACAGAATTTATTTTCGAAAATTTAGACAGTAAAATAAAAAAATATTTTATATTAGAATTAATTTGATTATTTTAATTGTGATAAGTGATTATATAAAACAGGATGTTAATAGGTCATAGTAAAACAGATATGGAAGAGGATTTCATTCGGTAAACAAATTGGTTAACTTATTAAGGAAAACAGTTTCGAAAAAATTGAAAATGTAAACATCTAGTGAGGTGTTATATATATTCGTGTCTTGCCCTTAGTAGTTAAAGTGAAAATATCCATAAGGCGCTTTTTCAAATAGGTGAACAAATCGAATAACTTTGGTATAAGTTTCTCTAAAAACTTTTAAAACCTTGTTGTCGACTTTCTTTGGAACGGTCTAGTTAATTTTTTCTAAGCTGTATTGTAGTGTTTTCTCTAGGTCCAAACCATTATTCCAAAGTATATATATTTTTATGTTTTTGCAAATACTGTTGGCCATCAACTTTCACGTGGAAGTAATTACCAAGAAAGCGCAAAGGAATCAATTGAACAATAATAAAAACTATTTGTTGGTTTATTATTATTTTTGTACGTTAGTTTGTGTGAATTCTGAACGAAACTTTAGATAATCTGTTGAGGTTGGTTATAAACATTTTTATATCATTACTACGAAATGTTGCTTACTATACATTTCAGCAAATAGCGCACATCGTTTAATCAATAATTACACGATGACTAAGTTAATTACAAATTAATTAATTTTGGTGTTGTCAATCGGCCAAAATACTCATCCTTTACAAATTTACACCTCAATAAATCATAAAATATTTAACAGTAATGTTATTTTTCAGCCGACCGAGTACGATTAAGTTGTGTGTGTGTGTTTCTTGATAAAGATAAACATAGCTGATAAGATGTTCAATGTCTTGAATCGAAAAGTACATTATAAAAATGCGTTCTTATCACCATAATGTTTATAAATATAATTTTTTTTATTTATTTTTTGTAATATTTAACTTGGATGTACATTTTATAATTTACTTTTAATTTCATTCGTGTCCGATCATTCGATTTAACCACTTCACTTTGTGCTACTGTGCTTTGCGCAACGACTTTATTTCTATATACTTATAATTCAACGTTTTAAAAAAAACTGCATCAATTGACTACATCGATAATTAATAATTCAAATAGTAAATAGTGTATGTTTATATTTGTTTACATTTAACCGTAATTTGTATTAATAAATGATTAATTAAATTGTATTTTTTAATTATTTCGTTTATCTAGAATGGAGAGCCTTTGGGTTCAATCGGCGATTGGTGCCATAAAAATTTTAACACTGGTTTGCGATATAATTACATTTCCAGTATATCTAATATTACAAAGGCCGTGGAAACGAAGGGCTGCAGCTAAAAGAATAAAGGTATGTACACGTACACGACAAAATATTTGCTATAAAAATATAGCTGCTGTCATTTCATTTGTGATAAAAGTTTTTATCACACATCGTATTTATTTTTTTATGTAACATTTAGTTTTTGACGTGTGTTTAAATTATCCAAACATTTTTTTTGTTGTTAATATTGTGTGAAAATTTCATGTTCATTATCTTTTAAATAGATTTAGGGTTTAAGATAAAATTACGATTGATTTTATATGTTAGTGCATCCAAGTTCATTTCGATGTGATCAGTAGTAACTATGCAAAGTTTTATGATACGTAATATTTAACTGTCATTTTTTTTAATACTGTCTTAGACAATAATCTCAAAAGTCACCAATAAATTAAAAATGAAATGCAGCATAATTATATTGATATATTGATTTAATAACTAGATATTTAGACACTTGAGTTGACTGATTGATTAAACAAAATGTTTACACTCGTTCAAAACAGGTCGTTGTGCGCGCTCTATGGAATTATCCAGTATTTTACATCGAATAGATATCTAGTTTTAAACGGTTGACGCTTTGTTTTTGTATTTATTCTTCTGTTTAAGATAATTCCAAGTTTTTTGTTAACTTAAATGTGGTTGTCATTGTAGAATATAGGGAAAAGCTCCCGTCAAAGTTCACTTTACTTTTGATAACCTTGTTCGATAGTAATGAGCAACCAGAAATGATCTTGTTTTCTTTAATTAAAATTTTGATTTAAAATAATATTTATCACTGGAATTGTTATCTCGTATATTTTGTGTACGTAATGCTAAAACAAGTTATGTTTGAGTTTATCAAGACATACCCATACGTATTAAAAATAATCCAAAATGCATCAATCTTACTGTACATGTAAAATTTTATAAACTCATTTTTCTTAAATATTTTTCTATTTTAGGCCAAGCCAATCAATCAAGATGACACCCAAATCACATATCGTTGTGTTGATCCGCCGCGCGAAGTACATGTTAAAATGTTACAAACTGGTATCGATACGATGGAAAATATGTTCAATACAGTTGTAAAAATTCATACAACAAAACGATGCCTTGGTACCCGGCAAATTTTGAGTGAAGAAGACGAGCTGCAACCAAATGGTCGCATTTTTAAAAAATACAACATGGGCGATTACAAATGGAAGAATTTTATTGAAGTCGAACGATTGGCTGCCTGTTTTGGACGTGGGCTACGTGAACTTGGCCAAAAACCATTACAAAATATTGTTGTATTTGCCGAAACTCGTGCAGAATGGATGATCGCAGCGCATGGATGCTTTAAACAGAATATGACAATTGTAACAATTTATGCGACACTCGGTGATGATGGTGTAACTCATGGTATTAATGAGACTGAAGTTGATACAGTTATCACATCACATGAATTGTTACCAAAATTTAAATCTCTACTAAAGGTCACCCCAAATATAAAAACTATAATTTTCATGGAAGATCAACTAGAAAAGACGGATACATCAGGATTCAAAGACGGTGTACAAATTATTCCATTTAATCAAGTCATAAAATTGGGGACCGACAGTAAGTTTGAGAATGTACCACCAAAACCAGACGATACTGCAATCATTATGTACACATCGGGATCGACTGGAACTCCAAAAGGTGTACTATTATCGCATATTGGGTGTCTTGCAACAATGAAAAACTTTTGCGATACAGTTAATATTTACCCAGATGATGTGCTTTGTGGATTCCTTCCACTAGCTCATGTATTCGAACTTCTTGCCGAAAGTGTATGCTTATTGACTGGTGTGCCGGTAGGTTATTCAACCCCACTAACACTAATCGATTCAAGTAGTAAAATTATGAAGGGTTGCAAAGGTGATGTAAGTATATTACAACCTACATGCATGACATCCGTTCCGTTGATACTCGATAGAATTTCGAAGGGAATTAACGATAAAGTTAACGCTGAGACACCTTTCAAGAAGGCGCTGTTCAAATTCGCTTATGCCTACAAATCAAAATGGGTTGAACGTGGTTACCAAACACCTTTATGGGACACGATCATATTTAAGAAAATTTCAAAATTATTGGGTGGTCGTATTCGGCTAGTCTTATCGGGCGGTGCCCCTTTATCGCCTGATACACATGAACAAATCAAAAATTGTCTATGCGTTGAAGTAATTCAAGGTTATGGATTGACGGAAACAACAGCTGGTGCTACTGTTATGGATAGTAAGTTATTTATTTACACCAATAATAATTTAGTCGATAAACATTCAATATTTTATTTTAGAATGGGAAATGCAGTATGGTCGAGTCGGACCACCATCAACAATGTGTGATATTCGTTTAATCAATTGGGAGGAAGGTGGTTATCGTGTTACAAATACACCATTCCCTCAAGGTGAAATTGTAATTGGTGGTGAAAATGTATCGAAAGGATATTATAAGTTACCTGGTAAAACGGAAGAGGATTTCTTTGATGAGGACGGTAAACGGTGGTTTAGAACTGGAGACATTGGAGAAATGCATTATGATGGTGTACTTAAAGTTATAGGTAAAAAATATTTTTTCTTGTATTATATCAACGTTTTACTAAAAAATTATTTTCATTTTATTCCTTCACAGATCGTAAGAAAGATTTAGTTAAATTACAAGCTGGTGAATATGTATCACTTGGCAAAGTAGAAGCAGAGTTTAAGACTTGTGGACTAGTAGAAAATGTTTGCGTTTACGCTGATCCTACTAAAAATTTTACAGTTGCGCTAATTGTACCTAATCAAAAACATTTAGAAGAAATTGCAGCCCGCCACGGAATTGTTAATGTTGAGTTTGAAGAACTGTGTTCTTCGCCAGTTATTGAAAAGGCTGTGATTAAAGAGTTGGCAGATCACGCAAGAAAATGTAAGTAATTTTTAATGCGTTTATTTATAAACTAAATTGCTTGCATCTCTATAGTTCATATTATCGATATTGTCAAACCGCACAATCAGATAAATTTATGTGTTCACACATTTAGTAACAGGAAATGAGTATCTTCTATGGATTAATATAAACCTCGACAGTGAAAAAGGTTTTTTTGAAATATTTCTTATCTCTTAATTAGTTGGAGGATATAGGTTGATATTTTTAATTAAATCCAGGTAAATCATCATGAGTCTCATTAAAAATGATGAAAATATATTTTGTGTTTCCTGTGGATATGCTTTTTGATGTAGGCTACGACGATTTGTGGATTATAATTATTAATTTATATAATTGATCGGAAGTTATTTGTTTGTGGTGGTTTTAATTTATTTATTTGATATGTTTTTCCTTTATCATAATTGAATGCATAGTTCATTTATCACACTTGGATTTGAAATGGTTGTAGATGCACGATCATAGTATTTTTCAATTGTTCGATTCATATTCGTGTGTAAAATACAAGGACATTTTAAAAGAAAGTATGTTTAAAAATCACCGGTAATATACTTCAATACAAAGTTTTATTTCCGCCTTTATTTACATTAAAGCATTACATAAACAATCGAATGCTGGCTATTTTGTGCTTAGTAACCAACAAAAACATTTAGACTATTACTCTTATTTTTAAAATAATCAGGTACAAGTCCCAACAGATCATCAAATCTTGTAAATAATAAGTTGATCTTTAGGTTGGCTAACTATCGACGCCACATTACCCTTAAAACACCAAACGAGCATGCTACTTTTAAAATCCTACTACAGCGTCATTTGCATTTCGTAGGAGGTGATTAAATAATCGAATCGCTGGCCTACAGGGATGCGATATAGTACTAAATAATATAAATATTATTAATAAGAAAATAGATGCCGTCATAATTTAACTTGACTTCCACTTACTTAAAAGGACACCAGTTGCATGATCGGTATAGTGAAGTACACTAAAAAAATAGTAAAGAAGTAAACGTGCCAGCCTTGTTATTTTTAGCTATACTATAGCCAACACCATACATTTTTTGTATAGTTTATTATAAAAACACGTACCAAGATTACAATAAAATTTCATTCTGTTCCTGTCACACATATTCAATATAAAAAGATAATTGAATAAGTATGGAAGCAATTTATAATAAATTAGTTGTAGCATTTGCATAACTTATCCTGTATCGCACGATTACATACAGATTAATTGTATCGAAAAGCTCCCGCTGTTTGTGCGCCCACGTAAAATAGTAACATCAATGTCTGTGTGAACCAATATATTAGCTGAGAATGCGTCCAGCGAACTATGCTAAGCTAAATTAGCAATTTTTCCTCGCTTAACTTAGCTGAAATGTACAACGGGCCTTAATAAGCCAACCACCATGTATTTTTGATATTTTAAAAATTTTAGGTTTGTTGTAAATTTTTACAGTTTGACAAAAATTTTTAAATTTATGGTATATCGTATTATTTTCAAAATTTAGGTATTTTAACTCTTTAAACTTTATCTGTACTAGATGATAGTGCATAATTTAGAAAACATAGTTTCTCAAAAAGTTTAAGTATAGTTTAAGTATAATTTAACAGTGATGCTATTTGACTCATTTAGTTTGTTTGAACAAAGTGTACCGAACCAACTGCTACTAAATTATCATCGTTTTTAAAAATTTACTTAATTTTCACTGCCGTTATCGGTGAAGTTATAAATGCAATCACTATTTAAAATTCTTTAAAATCATTCTTTGGTAACCAAAATACTCCGCGATTCAAGAAATTTATCGGATAGGAATTTAACATCAGCCAAAATAACTTCCTGAACCTCCTTTTTTAGAAAGTATTGATTCCTATATAAGGCGGAGCTGAGTTTTGCTAGAGCATTTATGGTCATGGTACTTGGTCCTGTCAAATTTGACTTCAATAAAAACAAGCGGTGAATGAACTTTCGACATCAAGCCAATGTCCGCGCTTATTTTTCGAGTCTAACTCTTTGCTCCAGATTGACATTCTTTCATTGCCTGCTGCCTACACTCAATTATTTGGTTTATTCACGTATTGTTGTGTAAAAATTGTATCATTTACAAAACATTTGGTAAAGTACAATATGACTTTTTAATCATATTTTTTTGCTCCGGGGATTTAAGTCTTGCAGTTTTTGTGACAAAGCACTCCAGTTCGATAAATTTACAGGTCTTGCTCATTTTTGGGCTCTGCTTTGGAATTCGTTTGATTTATGGTTTTATCTTCGGAACTATTTATTCGAGTTGCTCTTCGTTTCGTTTCGCCGTTGTTGTATCTTTGTTAAGCTGGCAGTGCTGTTATTACACTGGAAAATACAGGTCAATAACATTTTGATAACCGAATTTTGGTTGGGGGTCTATTAACATATTCGCTTTGGAAAAATTTTATTCGCGGCGTATTTTGGTATTACGAAAATTGTTCGCTTTCGAATAATTCGATATAATCGAATTTTACGAAAATTGGACGTCAAAATCCGACTGCTCTATAGATGGTGAATAGCGTATAATTCGAAGTGTTGTTCAAGATAATGGTGGTGTATTTTTATAGTAATTAACCCACATTTAATTTTTGATTTAATTTTTTTTTAATTTGACAATTCGCCCATTGGCAAATATAAATAACTGTAGCGACTTCGCTACACAAACACAAGAAAATAAATTATTCAGATATTTCGTGCACATTCATATAATTCGCTAACGCTACATGTACATTGTGCATAAGTATATATAGAGCGTAAAATAGCATTTACACATAGCACTCGGTCGCCATGGCCTGATGAGATGACAATTAATTTTTAACTAAATTCCTCATCAGATCGAAACTGAGCTTTGCACACAACATCCACATCTAAATAATTAAAATAACGACACACACCTTCCGTCTTCTTATATAACCATACTAATACGTTTAAATTCTAAGTGTACATCCTTATTAAATCAATTTTTACATAGACATTTTTGGAATATACTTCTTTTTTAACAATACTCCACTGAAATCAACGAGATGCCACTGAAATCATTTTTAAAGCTAGTGTTCTGGTAGAGTAACATCTGATGAAATCCATACTAAAGCACGAGGTCAGATTAGTGGTACCGGGTCGTCCATGACGTAAGATTTTATCAGTCGGCTACCAAATTTGTAGGTAGTGATCGTCAATTGGCCACTAGACTGGATCGGCTTCCGGAGATCATTGACTTTTAGAAGTCAATGATCTCCGGAAGCTGATCCAGTCACTGCAACTGTGTAGTTTTGATAAATAATGATAATAAATTTGAATATATAAATCCTGACACAACGATCTGAACGCTTTTAGTATGCAGAGAATCAAACATAAAGATAAGGGTCGAATTTTGTGCGACCACCTTTCCGATCTTATTGACAAAGTATGAATGATAAAAGAAAAGTGGCTGCACAATGTTCTTTTTAACTGACAAAATGGATAACTTTACTTAGAACTTCATACAAATTGTTATCTTAATTAATATTAAGAGTACTTATTAGTGTAGTACTCCTCGGCAGAGGAAAATATAGGTTATACCAATAAAGATCATGTCGTTTAGAAGACTATCGGTGCCTTTGACTATCTTTTTTGTAAATCGATAATTCGTTATAGCTTTAACAGTTATATTTTGGTTTGAGTATTTAAACTGTTAAAAACTGATTAAAGAAATTATATGTGAAAAAAGGAACACTTAGTATTTCAAATTATTGAAATAAAAAATAGGAATAGGCTTGTTTTGCTACAAAGGTACATGTGTGGAATAGGTCCCATCAAATGGGATATTTGTTCTAAAATAACATTTTATCTAGATAAGACTTTCAAAGATGAACGAAAAAATCCTCTTTATTTCCTTCACAAATTGAATCCTTATTTTGATTAGTGACAAATCGTTCGGTAGTTCTCTTTCCATTACGTCTTTGTAAAAGACTCACGATCCTCATTCTACTCCGGCCCAAAATGTTTTTTTAAAAGCTTACCAACACCTTTGCTCTTATTACTTTTCCAATGTTCAGAACGGACTTAACTTAGCCTACTCCAATGTCAGACAAGTAAAATGATTTCCTTCTTTTTACACAAGCTTTATTTTAGTTTTAGGTAATTATACTTTTTTTTTGCAAAATTGCATTGCTCCAGACAGCGTGTACTGGCATGAATGATGGTTTGGCCCATGGATTCTGCACTCCAACAGGGATCATAAATGTGTTCATCGCCATCACCGATAGTAATCACTTGATTAAAAATCCCTTTTTTAACCCTCCCCCGTTGGGATTCGAACATGGTACCTACCGACCCAAACACCGGTATTATATTGTAACAAGGTACCAAACAAAATAAAGGGAACCGCTCAGAACTGGACATTTTTAAACTGGATATTTCAAAATAGGATTTAACAAAACGAAATAAGGTACAAAACTGGATGTCTCAAAATTGTATATTTCAATACGATAAAAGGTTCAAAACGAGATATGGTATAACACTGGATATTTCAAAACAGGATATTTCGACATGTGATTTAAACTTAAAATGATTTTTTAGGAAAGTTCTGGAATATGGCCAATAAGGGAGGAACTCGGCGAATTCTTAACCGATTTTGATGAAGTTCGGTACGTAGGAAGAAAATGGGATTTTAAAATGATGTTTTGGGAAAGTTCTAGAATATGGCCAATTAGGAAGGAACTCGGTGATTTCTTAACCGATTTTGATGAAATTTGCTGTTAGATGAAAATGGAATTTTAAAATGTTTTTTTGGGAAAGTTCTGGAATATGGCCAGTTAGGAAGGAATTTGGTGAGTTCTTAACCGATTATGATGAAATTCGATATGTAGGATGAAAATGTGATTTTAAAATGATTTGTTGGGAAAGTTCTGGAATAAGGCCAGTAAGGTTCCATACTTGAATATTTCTAAGGAGAGAAATAGAATTTTCCTCCACTTAATGTTTTTTTTTTTCTTTAATTGTATAATTAAATTTGATTTTAAAACCTTTTTTGGGAAACCTCTGGAATATGGCCAAAAAGGTTTCATACTTCAATAATTTTAAGCAGAGAGATAGAATTTTCCTTCACTTAATGGTTTTTTTTAACTGCTGCTTTTCTCATCTTATTAAAACAATCATTGACTTGATCGAGTTTACTGTCAGTAAAATTTATCTTTATCTATTTTTTTATTCTCCTACTTGCGGCCGCCCAATAATGGTGTTAATTGTATTGTGAAACGATTCTGCATGGTTTTGGGTTCGTGGTATAACCCTTCTTGTTTTGGTCGCTAATGCTCCAGAGGCCCGGAGGAAATAGTGGAATCCTACCATTTTCCCCGGATACATAATGCTCGTTAAATCAGTCGGTTAACGGGTAAAACTCTTCACCAAGTTCACTTCTTATTTCTACGAACCATTCTGGAATTTCCTCAGGTTCCAAGAAACAGAACTGCAATTTGGCGGACTTTCAAGGCAAACTCTATATCGCTCCCATATAGAATTTCATCATAATTGGCTAAGAACTCACCGAGTTTCTCCCTAATTGGCCATATTCTAGAACTTTCCTAAAAACTCATTTTAAAATTCCATTTTCATCCTACGTATCGAATTTCATCATAATCGGTTAAGAACTCGCCGAGTTCCTTCCTAATTGGCCATATTCCAGAACTTTCCTAAAAAATCATTTTAAGTTTAAATCAAATGTCGAAATATCCTGTTTTGAAATATCCAGTTTTGTACCATATATCAGTTTGTACCTTATCTCGTTTTATAATATCCAGTTTTGAATTATCCTGTTTCGTCTAATCCAGTTGTAAAATATCCAATTTCGACCGGTACCCCAAAATAAGATATGCACTCGAATAACAGTTTTGTATTGATATACTTGACCTTATAAATTAACAACTTCCAAAAACTCAAAATATAGTTTGAGAGTTGGCAACTAAAAAGTCCTCGCAGGAAAGCCAAATGTGGGGGTTTATAAATAAATTGAAATTCGAAAGAATTTTTAAAAAGATAAATCATGCATAAATGTGGTCGTGTGCCATTTATTTTAACATCGACAATTTTTCCAAGTCGACATTTTCGAATCGATACTCGTATTTTAAAATTCGACATTACATACTCAACCCAAATAAGAAGCTGACAGGAATACAGATTAGCCTTGAAATTTTTTTTTAACAATTTTGCGATTGAAAAGTTTCCGCTTGGATATTATCGTCTTGCATTGTTGCAAAGGTACCTCGGCAATAATGCAGTTTCAAGGTTTTTGATTAATTAATAAAATTACTTGTTTTTTTTTTGCGATCTTCCAATCTAATTCCACTCGATTTTCTACTAGCATTATCCCCGTTTTACCAAGCAATTCACAAATCCGCTCTGTCAATTTTTAATATCATTATGAATAAATTGTTGGTAATCTATATTCAAGCAGCCGTAAGGATTAATAATTCCATAAGAAATGGATAGATATACGGCTTTCATTTTTTTGTTAAACGATACTTTCGTGTTGAAGCCTGCACTACACAATATGTAATTTAAAGAAATACTAATTAGACTTAAATTAGTTTTTTTGGCTATAAATTAAGCGAGCAAAGTGAAGAAGGCTTAGACGAGTTGCTGGTATTCTTTAATAAACGGTTATTGATAATGCAAAACAAAAAAAAAATACAAACACCATAATTCAAAGTTGGCCAGTTTTTTTGGAATAGAATTTCTTTGCTAATCAGTTAAGTACAAGGAATGCAAAAGAATAAACGCGGTTTGGAACAGACCGATTTTTCTTCCAAGTAGTACTTGAAATAGAATCGCTTTTCGTCCAAATATGATTTTAAACTATTATTTTTGTAAGAATAAAACGATCTTGGCGTAACTGAGTTATGTAAGATTATAGATTTTTACCCGTTAAATAAAACCCTATCAATATTTTTTTTAACTCCATGGAAGTTATTAACAACTATTATGTTTTATATTGTTTCAGGTAAATTGCATAAACATGAAGTTCCTGCTGCCGTAACAATTTGCAAAGAAGTATGGTCACCAGACATGGGTCTTGTAACAGCTGCATTTAAATTAAAACGGAAAGATATCCAAGAGAGATATCAGCATGATATAAACCGAATGTATGCATCATGAAATTAAATTAAGCATTCGTAGTTTGCCTCGTTTATGTTTTTATTTTGATTTATTTATTAATTTATATTTAACAAAAAAAAAAAAAAATTAATATCATTACAACTGATGATTATTAAAATTAATAATTATGATTGCATCACCAATTATTATTCTTTTTCATAAATAATTATTAATTTATTATGATTTAAATTAAATTTAATTTAAACACAAACTTCAATCATCATATTATTGTTGAAATATTTTGTGTAATTTATTTAAAATCAAAAAAATTTTTTTTGTTGTTAGTTTAAAGAATGCTTAATTTCATTTTTATTATTATTTTAATAGGATTGAATCTATTTATTATAAGAACAATAAGAAAACCGAAAATGTGTTTTTATCAAGCAAAAAATGCGAGCTAAATAATTTAAAAACATGTCGAATTATTTAATATGTAAGATGGATGGAACAAAAAGAAAATGTGTATATAAAAGAAAATATTTTGCTATAAGAAAATATTGTTAAACCAATTTATTAATTAAATTAATTTTCAAAATTAATTTATTTATATTACCTATTATAATGTATAATTTAATTCTTCAGCCTCTGGTATATTAATAATTATAATTACATCAATATATATTTGCATTAACTATAGTAAAAACACAAATTTGTTTAATTAATTTATAGTATAGTATATTTAATGTACACTCCAAACACACATACATTACAAAACAAAAAAAAAATATGGCTATTCTAGTCGCGATTTACAAAAATAAAAAAATTATTTCACCATAAAAAAATCTAAATTTTATTTACTTTACAAAATACTATAAATTAATTAAAACTAAATAAATTAAAAATATAAATAAAACGTATTTAAAATGTATCAAATAAATAAAAAAAAAATTAAAAAAAAAGTAAATAAAAAAATTAAAAACTTTAAAAAACAAAAATGAGTAGATAAATATATTTGTAATATTTATTTTAAGTCTAAATGAAAAAATTTTGTAAATTTATTACTATTATTATTACATTATTGATTGATTGGTAAGGGCTATGACCTATATAAAAAACAAATTATATTAATTTATTTTTCAATTAAATTTAAAAGTAACATTTAAAACAAATTTAAAAAAATTATTTTTACAGATTGATAAACTATAATAGAAAACCGCAATTATTTAACAGACATATACGAAAATGAGAGAACAGATTTTTTTAGAGTTAACAAAACTTTTAAAATAAAATATTTCATTTCTTAAAATATTAAAAAAAAAATTAAAAACATTGTTTAATATTTGTGGTGGTGGTCGGTGATATATCCATTAACAGTGTTTTAAAATTTGTGTAATCCAAATCATAAATTTCAAATGTTAATAATATCAACAGCTGTTTAAGTTCCTTACATAATTCACAATTTGAGTTAAGCATCCAACATGCTGAATGCAACGCAAAATGAGAAGACAGCAATAAACTTTCTGGAATGAAATCAAAACACTTTAACTTTGTTAATAATAACAAATAAATTGCATGATAGGAATCATCGTTGTGGAACAAATTGTACGAAATCGGTTAAATTGCTCTAGACGTCTCCCGGTTTACATCACAACAAAGGTAATGCAATAATTTTACAAAATATTTAGTGTTTTTCTATCAAATTTATGGCTTGTTGAAACAAACCGTGCAGTAGTATAGAATTATCAAAGAAAAACTTATTTGCAATTATTTATATCAAGAGTGTTTTTTAAGCCATGTAATTTTTCTAAATCAATGAAATTTTCGTGTTAACATAAAAACGATTTTATCCTCAAAAATAATTTGTGAAAATGCATCAATGTTCTTGAAACCTAATTTATACTGATGTCCAGAGCTTTTTATTAAGAAACTATCGCAATCGGACCACTGTTTCGTATTTTATTGAATATTCATCCATTTTTGTAAATATCAAGGCTTAGCCCTTGCCAAATTTGTATGTTCGAAAATGATTTGTGAAAATGGATCAATATTTTTTAACAGGCCACTCTAAAGTCACGGTGATTAAAAAGCATGCGACAAGCAGCATCCATAGAATCGATAAAGCAAAAAAATGTATTTTACGGTTTAGCATTATAGCTCTAATTTACAGGGTGAGAATTTTTTGAAGTCGAGGGAAATGGCGGTTCATAGTGTGGAAATTCTGGCTTCTAAAATTGATTGTGACCTAACTATTGTTGTGAGACTATATGTTGCTTCTAGTAATCGATGCGTATATTAATAAAATATAGAAAACCGTTACTAGTTGACAAAAGTAGATTTTTGAAAAAATGGAAAGGGGTACCCCTCGCCTGTTTTTATGATTTCAGCCGATTGATGACAAATTTTTTCTTCTCCGAAACCAGATAAGCTAATGACTCGAAACCTACACCACGCTCTATTGGTAGCAAAAATAGAGTGTGCACCAAATTTCAAGTCGTTAGCTGTGCTAGTTCCCGAGATCACCATGTCAAATTATTAAATAAAGAAGGTTTTAGTGGTCTAAAGTCACGGTGACCTGCGCCATCAACCATAACATGGAAAATAGTAAATCAATCAAGACGAAACTTGGTAAGCATAAATAGAATTGATATAGCAAAAAAATGTAATTTACGGTTTTGCATTATAGCTCTAATTTACAGGATGAGAATTTTTTGAAGTCGAGGGAAATGGCGGTTCATAGTGTGGAAATTCTGGCTTCTAAAATTTATTGTGACCTAACTATTGTTGTGAGACTATATGTTGCTTCTAGTAATCGATGCGTATACTAATAAAATATAGAAAACCGTTACTAGTTGACAAAAGTAGATTTTTGAAAAAATGGAAAGGGGTACCCCTTGCCTGTTTTTATGATTTCAGCCGATTGATGACGAATTTTTTCTTCTCCGAAACCAGATAAGCTAATGACTCGAAACCTACACCACGCTCTATTGGTAGCAAAAATAGAGTGTGCACCAAATTTCAAGTCGTTAGCTGTGCTAGTTCCCGAGATCCCCATGTCAAATTATTAAATAAAGAAGGTTTTAGTGGTCTAAAGTCACGGTGACCTGCGCCATCAACCATAACATGGAAAATAGTAAATCAATCAAGACGAAACTTGGTAAGCATAAATAGAATTGATATAGCAAAAAAATGTAATTTACGGTTTTGCATTATAGCTCTAATTTACAGGATGAGAATTTTTTGAAGTCGAGGGAAATGGCGGTTCATAGTGTGGAAATTCTGGCTTCTAAAATTTATTGTGACCTAACTATTGTTGTGAGACTATATGTTGCTTCTAGTAATCGATGCGTATACTAATAAAATATAGAAAACCGTTACTAGTTGACAAAAGTAGATTTTTGAAAAAATGGAAAGGGGTACCCCTTGCCTGTTTTTATGATTTCAGCCGATTGATGACGAATTTTTTCTTCTCCGAAACCAGATAAGCTAATGACTCGAAACCTACACCACGCTCTATTGGTAGCAAAAATAGAGTGTGCACCAAATTTCAAGTCGTTAGCTGTGCTAGTTTCCGAGATCACCATGTCAAATTATTAAATAAAGAAGGTTTTAGTGGTCTAAAGTCACGGTGACCTGCGCCATCAACCATAACATTGAAAATAGTAAATCAATCGAGACGAAACTTGGTGAGCATAAATAAAATTGATATAGCAAAAAAAAGTGATTTACGGTTTTGCATTATAGCTCTAATTTACAAGGTGAGAATTTTTTGAAGTCGAGGGAAATGGCGGTTCATAGTGTGGAAATTCTGGCTTCTAAAATTGATTGTGACCTAACTATTGTTGTGAGACTATAAGTTGCTTCTAGTAATCGATGCGTATACTAATAAAATATAGAAAACCGTTACTAGTTGACAAAAGTAGATTTTTGAAAAAATGGAAAGGGGTACCCCTTGCCTGTTTTTATGATTTCAGCCGATTGATGACGAATTTTTTCTTCTCCGAAACCAGATAAGCTAATGACTCGAAACTTACTCCATGCTCTATTGGTAGCAAAAATAGAGTGTGTACGAAATTTCAAGTCGTTAGCTGTACTAGTTCTCGAGATTGCCATGTCAAATTATTAAATAAAGAAGGTTTTAGTGGTCTAAAGTCACGGTGACCTGCGCCATCAACCATAACATGGAAAATAGTAAATCAATCAAGACGAAACTTGGTAAGCATAAATAGAATTGATATAGCAAAAAAATGTAATTTACGGTTTTGCATTATAGCTCTAATTTACAGGATGAGAATTTTTTGAAGTCGAGGGAAATGGCGGTTCATAGTGTGGAAATTCTGGCTTCTAAAATTTATTGTGACCTAACTATTGTTGTGAGACTATATGTTGCTTCTAGTAATCGATGCGTATACTAATAAAATATAGAAAACCGTTACTAGTTGACAAAAGTAGATTTTTGAAAAAATGGAAAGGGGTACCCCTTGCCTGTTTTTATGATTTCAGCCGATTGATGACGAATTTTTTCTTCTCCGAAACCAGATAAGCTAATGACTCGAAACCTACACCACGCTCTATTGGTAGCAAAAATAGAGTGTGCACCAAATTTCAAGTCGTTAGCTGTGCTAGTTCCCGAGATCCCCATGTCAAATTATTAAATAAAGAAGGTTTTAGTGGTCTAAAGTCACGGTGACCTGCGCCATCAACCATAACATTGAAAATAGTAAATCAATCAAGACGAAACTTGGTGAGCATAAATAGAATTGATATAGCAAAAAAATGTAATTTACGGTTTTGCATTATAGCTCTAATTTACAGGATGAGAATTTTTTGAAGTCGAGAGAAATGGCAGTTCATAGTGTGGAAATTTTGGCTTCTAAAATTGATTGTGACCTAACTATTGTTGTGAGACTATATGTTGCTTCTAGTAATCGATGCGTATACTAATAAAATATAGAAAACCGTTACTAGTTGACAAAAGTAGATTTTTGAAAAAATGGAAAGGGGTACCCCTTGCCTGTTTTTATGATTTCAGCCGATTGATGACGAATTTTTTCTTCTCCGAAACCAGATAAGCTAATGACTCGAAACCTACACCACGCTCTATTGGTAGCAAAAATAGAGTGTGTACCAAATTTCAAGTCGTTAGCTGTGCTAGTTTCCGAGATCACCATGTCAAATTATTAAATAAAGAAGGTTTTAGTGGTCTAAAGTCACGGTGACCTGCGCCATCAACCATAACATTGAAAATAGTAAATCAATCGAGACGAAACTTGGTGAGCATAAATAAAATTGATATAGCAAAAAAATGTGATTTACGGTTTTGCATTATAGCTCTAATTTACAAGGTGAGAATTTTTTGAAGTCGAGGGAAATGGCAGTTCATAGTGTGGAAATTCTGGCTTCTAAAATTGATTGTGACCTAACTATTGTTGTGAGACTATAAGTTGCTTCTAGTAATCGATGCGTATACTAATAAAATATAGAAAACCGTTACTAGTTGACAAAAGTAGATTTTTGAAAAAATGGAAAGGGGTACCCCTTGCCTGTTTTTATGATTTCAGCCGATTGATGACGAATTTTTTCTTCTCCGAAACCAGATAAGCTAATGACTCGAAACCTACACCACGCTCTATTGGTAGCAAAAATAGAGTGTGCACCAAATTTCAAGTCGTTAGCTGTGCTAGTTCCCGAGATCCCCATGTCAAATTATTAAATAAAGAAGGTTTTAGTGGTCTAAAGTCACGGTGACCTGCGCCATCAACCATAACATGGAAAATAGTAAATCAATCAAGACGAAACTTGGTAAGCATAAATAGAATTGATATAGCAAAAAAATGTAATTTACGGTTTTGCATTATAGCTCTAATTTACAGGATGAGAATTTTTTGAAGTCGAGGGAAATGGCGGTTCATAGTGTGGAAATTCTGGCTTCTAAAATTTATTGTGACCTAACTATTGTTGTGAGACTATATGTTGCTTCTAGTAATCGATGCGTATACTAATAAAATATAGAAAACCGTTACTAGTTGACAAAAGTAGATTTTTGAAAAAATGGAAAGGGGTACCCCTTGCCTGTTTTTATGATTTCAGCCGATTGATGACGAATTTTTTCTTCTCCGAAACCAGATAAGCTAATGACTCGAAACCTACACCACGCTCTATTGGTAGCAAAAATAGAGTGTGCACCAAATTTCAAGTCGTTAGCTGTGCTAGTTCCCGAGATCCCCATGTCAAATTATTAAATAAAGAAGGTTTTAGTGGTCTAAAGTCACGGTGACCTGCGCCATCAACCATAACATTGAAAATAGTAAATCAATCAAGACGAAACTTGGTGAGCATAAATAGAATTGATATAGCAAAAAAATGTAATTTACGGTTTTGCATTATAGCTCTAATTTACAGGATGAGAATTTTTTGAAGTCGAGAGAAATGGCAGTTCATAGTGTGGAAATTTTGGCTTCTAAAATTGATTGTGACCTAACTATTGTTGTGAGACTATATGTTGCTTCTAGTAATCGATGCGTATACTAATAAAATATAGAAAACCGTTACTAGTTGACAAAAGTAGATTTTTGAAAAAATGGAAAGGGGTACCCCTTGCCTGTTTTTATGATTTCAGCCGATTGATGACGAATTTTTTCTTCTCCGAAACCAGATAAGCTAATGACTCGAAACCTACACCACGCTCTATTGGTAGCAAAAATAGAGTGTGCACCAAATTTCAAGTCGTTAGCTGTGCTAGTTTCCGAGATCACCATGTCAAATTATTAAATAAAGAAGGTTTTAGTGGTCTAAAGTCACGGTGACCTGCGCCATCAACCATAACATTGAAAATAGTAAATCAATCGAGACGAAACTTGGTGAGCATAAATAAAATTGATATAGCAAAAAAAAGTGATTTACGGTTTTGCATTATAGCTCTAATTTACAAGGTGAGAATTTTTTGAAGTCGAGGGAAATGGCGGTTCATAGTGTGGAAATTCTGGCTTCTAAAATTGATTGTGACCTAACTATTGTTGTGAGACTATAAGTTGCTTCTAGTAATCGATGCGTATACTAATAAAATATAGAAAACCGTTACTAGTTGACAAAAGTAGATTTTTGAAAAAATGGAAAGGGGTACCCCTTGCCTGTTTTTATGATTTCAGCCGATTGATGACGAATTTTTTCTTCTCCGAAACCAGATAAGCTAATGACTCGAAACTTACTCCATGCTCTATTGGTAGCAAAAATAGAGTGTGTACGAAATTTCAAGTCGTTAGCTGTACTAGTTCCCGAGATCACCATGTCAAATTATTAAATAAAGAAGGTTTTAGTGGTCCAAAGTCACGGTGACCTGCGCCATCAACCATAACATTGAAAATAGTAAATCAATCAAGACGAAACTTGGTGAGCATAAATAGAATTGATATAGCAAAAAAATGTAATTTACGGTTTTGCATTATAGCTCTAATTTACAGGATGAGAATTTTTTGAAGTCGAGAGAAATGGCAGTTCATAGTGTGGAAATTTTGGCTTCTAAAATTGATTGTGACCTAACTATTGTTGTGAGACTATATGTTGCTTCTAGTAATCGATGCGTATATTAATAAAATATAGAAAACCGTTACTAGTTGACAAATGTAGATTTTTGAAAAAATGGAAAGGGGTACCCCTTGCCTGTTTTTATGATTTCAGCCGATTGATGACGAATTTTTTCTTCTCCGAAACCAGATAAGCTAATGACTCGAAACTTACTCCACGCTCTATTGGTAGCAAAAATAGAGTGTGTACGAAATTTCAAGTCGTTAGCTGTACTAGTTCTCGAGATTGCCATGTCAAATTATTAAATAAAGAAGGTTTTAGTGGTCTAAAGTCACGGTGACCTGCGCCATCAACCATAACATGGAAAATAGTAAATCAATCAAGACGAAACTTGGTAAGCATAAATAGAATTGATATAGCAAAAAAATGTAATTTACGGTTTTGCATTATAGCTCTAATTTACAGGATGAGAATTTTTTGAAGTCGAGGGAAATGGCGGTTCATAGTGTGGAAATTCTGGCTTCTAAAATTTATTGTGACCTAACTATTGTTGTGAGACTATATGTTGCTTCTAGTAATCGATGCGTATACTAATAAAATATAGAAAACCGTTACTAGTTGACAAAAGTAGATTTTTGAAAAAATGGAAAGGGGTACCCCTTGCCTGTTTTTATGATTTCAGCCGATTGATGACGAATTTTTTCTTCTCCGAAACCAGATAAGCTAATGACTCGAAACCTACACCACGCTCTATTGGTAGCAAAAATAGAGTGTGCACCAAATTTCAAGTCGTTAGCTGTGCTAGTTCCCGAGATCACCATGTCAAATTATTAAATAAAGAAGGTTTTAGTGGTCTAAAGTCACGGTGACCTGCGCCATCAACCATAACATTGAAAATAGTAAATCAATCAAGACGAAACTTGGTAAGCATAAATAGAATTGATATAGCAAAAAAATGTAATTTACGGTTTTGCATAATAGCTCTAATTTACAGGATGAGAATTTTTTGAAGTCGAGAGAAATGGCAGTTCATAGTGTGGAAATTTTGGCTTCTAAAATTGATTGTGACCTAACTATTGTTGTGAGACTATATGTTGCTTCTAGTAATCGATGCGTATATTAATAAAATATAGAAAACCGTTACTAGTTGACAAATGTAGATTTTTGAAAAAATGGAAAGGGGTACCCCTTGCCTGTTTTTATGATTTCAGCCGATTGATGACGAATTTTTTCTTCTCCGAAACCAGATAAGCTAATGACTCGAAACTTACTCCACGCTCTATTGGTAGCAAAAATAGAGTGTGTACGAAATTTCAAGTCGTTAGCTGTACTAGTTCTCGAGATTGCCATGTCAAATTATTAAATAAAGAAGGTTTTAGTGGTCTAAAGTCACGGTGACCTGCGCCATCAACCATAACATGGAAAATAGTAAATCAATCAAGACGAAACTTGGTGAGCATAAATAGAATTGATATAGCAAAAAAATGTAATTTACGGTTTTGCATTATAGCTCTAATTTACAGGATGAGAATTTTTTGAAGTCGAGGGAAATGGCGGTTCATAGTGTGGAAATTCTGGCTTCTAAAATTGATTGTGACCTAACTATTGTTATGAGACTATATGTTGCTTCTAGTAATCGATGCGTATACTAATAAAATATAGAAAACCGTTACTAGTTTACAAAAGTAGATTTTTGAAAAAATGGAAAGGGGTACCCCTTGCCTGTTTTTATGATTTCAGCCGATTGATGACGAATTTTTTCTTCTCCGAAACCAGATAAGCTAATGACTCGAAACCTACACCACGCTCTATTGGTAGCAAAAATAGAGTGTGCACCAAATTTCAAGTCGTTAGCTGTGCTAGTTTCCGAGATCACCATGTCAAATTATTAAATAAAGAAGGTTTTAGTGGTCTAAAGTCACGGTGACCTGCGCCATCAACCATAACATTGAAAATAGTAAATCAATCGAGACGAAACTTGGTGAGCATAAATAAAATTGATATAGCAAAAAAAAGTGATTTACGGTTTTGCATTATAGCTCTAATTTACAAGGTGAGAATTTTTTGAAGTCGAGGGAAATGGCGGTTCATAGTGTGGAAATTCTGGCTTCTAAAATTGATTGTGACCTAACTATTGTTGTGAGACTATAAGTTGCTTCTAGTAATCGATGCGTATACTAATAAAATATAGAAAACCGTTACTAGTTGACAAAAGTAGATTTTTGAAAAAATGGAAAGGGGTACCCCTTGCCTGTTTTTATGATTTCAGCCGATTGATGACGAATTTTTTCTTCTCCGAAACCAGATAAGCTAATGACTCGAAACTTACTCCATGCTCTATTGGTAGCAAAAATAGAGTGTGTACGAAATTTCAAGTCGTTAGCTGTACTAGTTCCCGAGATCACCATGTCAAATTATTAAATAAAGAAGGTTTTAGTGGTCTAAAGTCACGGTGACCTGCGCCATCAACCATAACATTGAAAATAGTAAATCAATCAAGACGAAACTTGGTGAGCATAAATAGAATTGATATAGCAAAAAAATGTAATTTACGGTTTTGCATTATAGCTCTAATTTACAGGATGAGAATTTTTTGAAGTCGAGAGAAATGGCAGTTCATAGTGTGGAAATTTTGGCTTCTAAAATTGATTGTGACCTAACTATTGTTGTGAGACTATATGTTGCTTCTAGTAATCGATGCGTATACTAATAAAATATAGAAAACCGTTACTAGTTGACAAAAGTAGATTTTTGAAAAAATGGAAAGGGGTACCCCTTGCCTGTTTTTATGATTTCAGCCGATTGATGACGAATTTTTTCTTCTCCGAAACCAGATAAGCTAATGACTCGAAACCTACACCACGCTCTATTGGTAGCAAAAATAGAGTGTGCACCAAATTTCAAGTCGTTAGCTGTGCTAGTTTCCGAGATCACCATGTCAAATTATTAAATAAAGAAGGTTTTAGTGGTCTAAAGTCACGGTGACCTGCGCCATCAACCATAACATTGAAAATAGTAAATCAATCGAGACGAAACTTGGTGAGCATAAATAAAATTGATATAGCAAAAAAATGTGATTTACGGTTTTGCATTATAGCTCTAATTTACAAGGTGAGAATTTTTTGAAGTCGAGGGAAATGGCAGTTCATAGTGTGGAAATTCTGGCTTCTAAAATTGATTGTGACCTAACTATTGTTGTGAGACTATAAGTTGCTTCTAGTAATCGATGCGTATACTAATAAAATATAGAAAACCGTTACTAGTTGACAAAAGTAGATTTTTGAAAAAATGGAAAGGGGTACCCCTTGCCTGTTTTTATGATTTCAGCCGATTGATGACGAATTTTTTCTTCTCCGAAACCAGATAAGCTAATGACTCGAAACCTACACCACGCTCTATTGGTAGCAAAAATAGAGTGTGCACCAAATTTCAAGTCGTTAGCTGTGCTAGTTCCCGAGATCCCCATGTCAAATTATTAAATAAAGAAGGTTTTAGTGGTCTAAAGTCACGGTGACCTGCGCCATCAACCATAACATGGAAAATAGTAAATCAATCAAGACGAAACTTGGTAAGCATAAATAGAATTGATATAGCAAAAAAATGTAATTTACGGTTTTGCATTATAGCTCTAATTTACAGGATGAGAATTTTTTGAAGTCGAGGGAAATGGCGGTTCATAGTGTGGAAATTCTGGCTTCTAAAATTTATTGTGACCTAACTATTGTTGTGAGACTATATGTTGCTTCTAGTAATCGATGCGTATACTAATAAAATATAGAAAACCGTTACTAGTTGACAAAAGTAGATTTTTGAAAAAATGGAAAGGGGTACCCCTTGCCTGTTTTTATGATTTCAGCCGATTGATGACGAATTTTTTCTTCTCCGAAACCAGATAAGCTAATGACTCGAAACCTACACCACGCTCTATTGGTAGCAAAAATAGAGTGTGCACCAAATTTCAAGTCGTTAGCTGTGCTAGTTCCCGAGATCCCCATGTCAAATTATTAAATAAAGAAGGTTTTAGTGGTCTAAAGTCACGGTGACCTGCGCCATCAACCATAACATTGAAAATAGTAAATCAATCAAGACGAAACTTGGTGAGCATAAATAGAATTGATATAGCAAAAAAATGTAATTTACGGTTTTGCATTATAGCTCTAATTTACAGGATGAGAATTTTTTGAAGTCGAGAGAAATGGCAGTTCATAGTGTGGAAATTTTGGCTTCTAAAATTGATTGTGACCTAACTATTGTTGTGAGACTATATGTTGCTTCTAGTAATCGATGCGTATACTAATAAAATATAGAAAACCGTTACTAGTTGACAAAAGTAGATTTTTGAAAAAATGGAAAGGGGTACCCCTTGCCTGTTTTTATGATTTCAGCCGATTGATGACGAATTTTTTCTTCTCCGAAACCAGATAAGCTAATGACTCGAAACCTACACCACGCTCTATTGGTAGCAAAAATAGAGTGTGCACCAAATTTCAAGTCGTTAGCTGTGCTAGTTTCCGAGATCACCATGTCAAATTATTAAATAAAGAAGGTTTTAGTGGTCTAAAGTCACGGTGACCTGCGCCATCAACCATAACATTGAAAATAGTAAATCAATCGAGACGAAACTTGGTGAGCATAAATAAAATTGATATAGCAAAAAAAAGTGATTTACGGTTTTGCATTATAGCTCTAATTTACAAGGTGAGAATTTTTTGAAGTCGAGGGAAATGGCGGTTCATAGTGTGGAAATTCTGGCTTCTAAAATTGATTGTGACCTAACTATTGTTGTGAGACTATAAGTTGCTTCTAGTAATCGATGCGTATACTAATAAAATATAGAAAACCGTTACTAGTTGACAAAAGTAGATTTTTGAAAAAATGGAAAGGGGTACCCCTTGCCTGTTTTTATGATTTCAGCCGATTGATGACGAATTTTTTCTTCTCCGAAACCAGATAAGCTAATGACTCGAAACTTACTCCATGCTCTATTGGTAGCAAAAATAGAGTGTGTACGAAATTTCAAGTCGTTAGCTGTACTAGTTCCCGAGATCACCATGTCAAATTATTAAATAAAGAAGGTTTTAGTGGTCCAAAGTCACGGTGACCTGCGCCATCAACCATAACATTGAAAATAGTAAATCAATCAAGACGAAACTTGGTGAGCATAAATAGAATTGATATAGCAAAAAAATGTAATTTACGGTTTTGCATTATAGCTCTAATTTACAGGATGAGAATTTTTTGAAGTCGAGAGAAATGGCAGTTCATAGTGTGGAAATTTTGGCTTCTAAAATTGATTGTGACCTAACTATTGTTGTGAGACTATATGTTGCTTCTAGTAATCGATGCGTATATTAATAAAATATAGAAAACCGTTACTAGTTGACAAATGTAGATTTTTGAAAAAATGGAAAGGGGTACCCCTTGCCTGTTTTTATGATTTCAGCCGATTGATGACGAATTTTTTCTTCTCCGAAACCAGATAAGCTAATGACTCGAAACTTACTCCACGCTCTATTGGTAGCAAAAATAGAGTGTGTACGAAATTTCAAGTCGTTAGCTGTACTAGTTCTCGAGATTGCCATGTCAAATTATTAAATAAAGAAGGTTTTAGTGGTCTAAAGTCACGGTGACCTGCGCCATCAACCATAACATGGAAAATAGTAAATCAATCAAGACGAAACTTGGTAAGCATAAATAGAATTGATATAGCAAAAAAATGTAATTTACGGTTTTGCATTATAGCTCTAATTTACAGGATGAGAATTTTTTGAAGTCGAGGGAAATGGCGGTTCATAGTGTGGAAATTCTGGCTTCTAAAATTTATTGTGACCTAACTATTGTTGTGAGACTATATGTTGCTTCTAGTAATCGATGCGTATACTAATAAAATATAGAAAACCGTTACTAGTTGACAAAAGTAGATTTTTGAAAAAATGGAAAGGGGTACCCCTTGCCTGTTTTTATGATTTCAGCCGATTGATGACGAATTTTTTCTTCTCCGAAACCAGATAAGCTAATGACTCGAAACCTACACCACGCTCTATTGGTAGCAAAAATAGAGTGTGCACCAAATTTCAAGTCGTTAGCTGTGCTAGTTCCCGAGATCACCATGTCAAATTATTAAATAAAGAAGGTTTTAGTGGTCTAAAGTCACGGTGACCTGCGCCATCAACCATAACATTGAAAATAGTAAATCAATCAAGACGAAACTTGGTAAGCATAAATAGAATTGATATAGCAAAAAAATGTAATTTACGGTTTTGCATAATAGCTCTAATTTACAGGATGAGAATTTTTTGAAGTCGAGAGAAATGGCAGTTCATAGTGTGGAAATTTTGGCTTCTAAAATTGATTGTGACCTAACTATTGTTGTGAGACTATATGTTGCTTCTAGTAATCGATGCGTATATTAATAAAATATAGAAAACCGTTACTAGTTGACAAATGTAGATTTTTGAAAAAATGGAAAGGGGTACCCCTTGCCTGTTTTTATGATTTCAGCCGATTGATGACGAATTTTTTCTTCTCCGAAACCAGATAAGCTAATGACTCGAAACTTACTCCACGCTCTATTGGTAGCAAAAATAGAGTGTGTACGAAATTTCAAGTCGTTAGCTGTACTAGTTCTCGAGATTGCCATGTCAAATTATTAAATAAAGAAGGTTTTAGTGGTCTAAAGTCACGGTGACCTGCGCCATCAACCATAACATGGAAAATAGTAAATCAATCAAGACGAAACTTGGTAAGCATAAATAGAATTGATATAGCAAAAAAATGTAATTTACGGTTTTGCATTATAGCTCTAATTTACAGGATGAGAATTTTTTGAAGTCGAGGGAAATGGCGGTTCATAGTGTGGAAATTCTGGCTTCTAAAATTTATTGTGACCTAACTATTGTTGTGAGACTATATGTTGCTTCTAGTAATCGATGCGTATACTAATAAAATATAGAAAACCGTTACTAGTTGACAAAAGTAGATTTTTGAAAAAATGGAAAGGGGTACCCCTTGCCTGTTTTTATGATTTCAGCCGATTGATGACGAATTTTTTCTTTTCCGAAACCAGATAAGCTAATGACTCGAAACTTACTCCACGCTCTATTGGTAGCAAAAATAGAGTGTGTACGAAATTTCAAGTCGTTAGCTGTACTAGTTCTCGAGATTGCCATGTCAAATTATTAAATAAAGAAGGTTTTAGTGGTCTAAAGTCACGGTGACCTGCGCCATCAACCATAACATGGAAAATAGTAAATCAATCAAGACGAAACTTGGTAAGCATAAATAGAATTGATATAGCAAAAAAATGTAATTTACGGTTTTGCATTATAGCTCTAATTTACAGGATGAGAATTTTTTGAAGTCGAGGGAAATGGCGGTTCATAGTGTGGAAATTCTGGCTTCTAAAATTTATTGTGACCTAACTATTGTTGTGAGACTATATGTTGCTTCTAGTAATCGATGCGTATACTAATAAAATATAGAAAACCGTTACTAGTTGACAAAAGTAGATTTTTGAAAAAATGGAAAGGGGTACCCCTTGCCTGTTTTTATGATTTCAGCCGATTGATGACGAATTTTTTCTTCTCCGAAACCAGATAAGCTAATGACTCGAAACCTACACCACGCTCTATTGGTAGCAAAAATAGAGTGTGCACCAAATTTCAAGTCGTTAGCTGTGCTAGTTCCCGAGATCACCATGTCAAATTATTAAATAAAGAAGGTTTTAGTGGTCTAAAGTCACGGTGACCTGCGCCATCAACCATAACATTGAAAATAGTAAATCAATCAAGACGAAACTTGGTAAGCATAAATAGAATTGATATAGCAAAAAAATGTAATTTACGGTTTTGCATTATAGCTCTAATTTACAGGATGAGAATTTTTTGAAGTCGAGAGAAATGGCAGTTCATAGTGTGGAAATTTTGGCTTCTAAAATTGATTGTGACCTAACTATTGTTGTGAGACTATATGTTGCTTCTAGTAATCGATGCGTATATTAATAAAATATAGAAAACCGTTACTAGTTGACAAATGTAGATTTTTGAAAAAATGGAAAGGGGTACCCCTTGCCTGTTTTTATGATTTCAGCCGATTGATGACGAATTTTTTCTTCTCCGAAACCAGATAAGCTAATGACTCGAAACTTACTCCACGCTCTATTGGTAGCAAAAATAGAGTGTGTACGAAATTTCAAGTCGTTAGCTGTACTAGTTCTCGAGATTGCCATGTCAAATTATTAAATAAAGAAGGTTTTAGTGGTCTAAAGTCACGGTGACCTGCGCCATCAACCATAACATGGAAAATAGTAAATCAATCAAGACGAAACTTGGTAAGCATAAATAGAATTGATATAGCAAAAAAATGTAATTTACGGTTTTGCATTATAGCTCTAATTTACAGGATGAGAATTTTTTGAAGTCGAGGGAAATGGCGGTTCATAGTGTGGAAATTCTGGCTTCTAAAATTTATTGTGACCTAACTATTGTTGTGAGACTATATGTTGCTTCTAGTAATCGATGCGTATACTAATAAAATATAGAAAACCGTTACTAGTTGACAAAAGTAGATTTTTGAAAAAATGGAAAGGGGTACCCCTTGCCTGTTTTTATGATTTCAGCCGATTGATGACGAATTTTTTCTTTTCCGAAACCAGATAAGCTAATGACTCGAAACTTACACCACGCTCTATTGGTAGCAAAAATAGAGTGTGCATCAAATTTCAAGTCGTTAGCTGTGCTAGTTCCCGAGATCACCATGTCAAATTATTAAATAAAGAAGGTTTTAGTGGTCTAAAGTCACGGTGACCTGCGCCATCAACCATAACATTGAAAATAGTAAATCAATCAAGACGAAACTTGGTGAGCATAAATAAAATTGATATAGCAAAAAAATGTAATTTACGGTTTTGCATTATAGCTCTAATTTACAGGATGAGAATTTTTTGAAGTCGAGAGAAATGGCAGTTCATAGTGTGGAAATTTTGGCTTCTAAAATTGATTGTGACCTAACTATTGTTGTGAGACTATATGTTGCTTCTAGTAATCGATGCGTATACTAATAAAATATAGAAAACCGTTACTAGTTGACAAAAGTAGATTTTTGAAAAAATGGAAAGGGGTACCCCTTGCCTGTTTTTATGATTTCAGCCGATTGATGACGAATTTTTTCTTCTCCGAAACCAGATAAGCTAATGACTCGAAACCTACACCACGCTCTATTGGTAGCAAAAATAGAGTGTGCACCAAATTTCAAGTCGTTAGCTGTGCTAGTTTCCGAGATCACCATGTCAAATTATTAAATAAAGAAGGTTTCAGTGGTCTAAAGTCACGGTGACCTGCGCCATCAACCATAACATTGAAAATAGTAAATCAATCGAGACGAAACTTGGTGAGCATAAATAAAATTGATATAGCAAAAAAATGTGATTTACGGTTTTGCATTATAGCTCTAATTTACAAGGTGAGAATTTTTTGAAGTCGAGGGAAATGGCAGTTCATAGTGTGGAAATTCTGGCTTCTAAAATTGATTGTGACCTAACTATTGTTGTGAGACTATAAGTTGCTTCTAGTAATCGATGCGTATACTAATAAAATATAGAAAACCGTTACTAGTTGACAAAAGTAGATTTTTGAAAAAATGGAAAGGGGTACCCCTTGCCTGTTTTTATGATTTCAGCCGATTGATGACGAATTTTTTCTTTTCCGAAACCAGATAAGCTAATGACTCGAAACTTACTCCATGCTCTATTGGTAGCAAAAATAGAGTGTGTACGAAATTTCAAGTCGTTAGCTGTACTAGTTCCCGAGATCACCATGTCAAATTATTAAATAAAGAAGGTTTTAGTGGTCCAAAGTCACGGTGACCTGCGCCATCAACCATAACATTGAAAATAGTAAATCAATCAAGACGAAACTTGGTGAGCATAAATAGAATTGATATAGCAAAAAAATGTAATTTACGGTTTTGCATTATAGCTCTAATTTACAGGATGAGAATTTTTTGAAGTCGAGAGAAATGGCAGTTCATAGTGTGGAAATTTTGGCTTCTAAAATTGATTGTGACCTAACTATTGTTGTGAGACTATATGTTGCTTCTAGTAATCGATGCGTATATTAATAAAATATAGAAAACCGTTACTAGTTGACAAATGTAGATTTTTGAAAAAATGGAAAGGGGTACCCCTTGCCTGTTTTTATGATTTCAGCCGATTGATGACGAATTTTTTCTTCTCCGAAACCAGATAAGCTAATGACTCGAAACTTACTCCACGCTCTATTGGTAGCAAAAATAGAGTGTGTACGAAATTTCAAGTCGTTAGCTGTACTAGTTCTCGAGATTGCCATGTCAAATTATTAAATAAAGAAGGTTTTAGTGGTCTAAAGTCACGGTGACCTGCGCCATCAACCATAACATTGAAAATAGTAAATCAATCAAGACGAAACTTGGTGAGCATAAATAGAATTGATATAGCAAAAAAATGTAATTTACGGTTTTGCATTATAGCTCTAATTTACAGGGTGAGAATTTTTTGAAGTCGAGGGAAATGGCGGTTCATAGTGTGGAAATTCTGGCTTCTAAAATTGATTGTGACCTAACTATTGTTGTGAGACTATATGTTGCTTCTAGTAATCGATGCGTATATTAATAAAAGATAGAAAACCGTTACTAGTTGAGAAAAGTAGATTTTTGAAAAAATGGAAAGGGGTACCCCTTGCCTATTTTTATGATTTCAGCCGATTGATGACGAATTTTTTCTTCTCCGAAACCAGATAAGCTAATGACTCGAAACTTACACAACGCTCTATTGGTAGCAAAAATAGAGTGTGTACGAAATTTCAAGTCGTTAGCTGTACTAGTTCTCGAGATCGCCATGTCAAATTATTAAATAAAGAAGGTTTTAGTGGTCTAAAGTCACGGTGACCTGCGCCATCAACCATAACATTGAAAATAGTAAATCAATCAAGACGAAACTTGGTGAGCATAAATAGAATTGATATAGCAAAAAAATGTAATTTACGGTTTTGCATTATAGCTCTAATTTATAGGGTGAGAATTTTTTGAAGTCGAGGGAAATGGCGGTTCATAGTGTGGAAATTCTGGCTTCTAAAATTGATTGTGACCTAACTATTGTTATGAGACTATATGTTGCTTCTAGTAATCGATGCGTATACTAATAAAATATAGAAAACCGTTACTAGTTTACAAAAGTAGATTTTTGAAAAAATGGAAAGGGGTACCCCTTGCCTGTTTTTATGATTTCAGCCGATTGATGACGAATTTTTTCTTCTCCGAAACCAGATAAGCTAATGACTCGAAACTTACACAACGCTCTATTGGTAGCAAAAATAGAGTGTGTACGAAATTTCAAGTCGTTAGCTGTACTAGTTCTCGAGATCGCCATGTCAAATTATTAAATAAAGAAGGTTTTAGTGGTCTAAAGTCACGGTGACCTGCGCCATCAACCATAACATTGAAAATAGTAAATCAATCAAGACGAAACTTGGTGAGCATAAATAGAATTGATATAGCAAAAAAATGTAATTTACGGTTTTGCATTATAGCTCTAATTTATAGGGTGAGAATTTTTTGAAGTCGAGGGAAATGGCGGTTCATAGTGTGGAAATTCTGGCTTCTAAAATTGATTGTGACCTAACTATTGTTGTGAGACTATATGTTGCTTCTAGTAATCGATGCGTATATTAATAAAATATAGAAAACCGTTACTAGTTGACAAATGTAGATTTTTGAAAAAATGGAAAGGGGTACTGAGTACCCCTTGCCTGTTTTTATGATTTCAGCCGATTGATGACGAATTTTTTCTTCTCCGAAACCAGATAAGCTAATGACTCGAAACTTACTCCACGCTCTATTGGTAGCAAAAATAGAGTGTGTACGAAATTTCAAGTCGTTAGCTGTACTAGTTCTCGAGATTGCCATGTCAAATTATTAAATAAAGAAGGTTTTAGTGGTCTAAAGTCACGGTGACCTGCGCCATCAACCATAACATTGAAAATAGTAAATCAATCAAGACGAAACTTGGTGAGCATAAATAGAATTGATATAGCAAAAAAATGTAATTTACGGTTTTGCATTATAGCTCTAATTTACAGGGTGAGAATTTTTTGAAGTCGAGGGAAATGGCGGTTCATAGTGTGGAAATTCTGGCTTCTAAAATTGATTGTGACCTAACTATTGTTGTGAGACTATATGTTGCTTCTAGTAATCGATGCGTATATTAATAAAAGATAGAAAACCGTTACTAGTTGAGAAAAGTAATTTTTGAAAAAATGGAAAGAGGTACCCCTTGCCTGTTTTTATGATTTCAGCCGATTGATGACGAATTTTTTCTTCTCCGAAACCAGATAAGCTAATGACTCGAAACTTACTCCACGCTCTATTGGTAGCAAAAATAGAGTGTGTACGAAATTTCAAGTCGTTAGCTGTACTAGTTCTCGAGATTGCCATGTCAAATTATTAAATAAAGAAGGTTTTAGTGGTCTAAAGTCACGGTGACCTGCGCCATCAACCATAACATTGAAAATAGTAAATCAATCAAGACGAAACTTGGTGAGCATAAATAGAATTGATATAGCAAAAAAATGTAATTTACGGTTTTGCATTATAGCTCTAATTTATAGGGTGACAATTTTTTGAAGTCGAGGGAAATGGCGGTTCATAGTGTGGAAATTCTGGCTTCTAAAATTGATTGTGACCTAACTATTGTTGTGAGACTATATGTTGCTTCTAGTAATCGATGCGTATATTAATAAAATATAGAAAACCGTTACTAGTTGACAAATGTAGATTTTTGAAAAAATGGAAAGGGGTACCCCTTGCCTGTTTTTATGATTTCAGCCGATTGATGACGAATTTTTTCTTCTCCGAAACCAGATAAGCTAATGACTCGAAACTTACTCCACGCTCTATTGGTAGCAAAAATAGAGTGTGTACGAAATTTCAAGTCGTTAGCTGTACTAGTTCTCGAGATTGCCATGTCAAATTATTAAATAAAGAAGGTTTTAGTGGTCTAAAGTCACGGTGACCTGCGCCATCAACCATAACATTGAAAATAGTAAATCAATCAAGACGAAACTTGGTGAGCATAAATAGAATTGATATAGCAAAAAAATGTAATTTACGGTTTTGCATTATAGCTCTAATTTACAGGGTGAGAATTTTTTGAAGTCGAGGGAAATGGCGGTTCATAGTGTGGAAATTCTGGCTTCTAAAATTGATTGTGACCTAACTATTGTTGTGAGACTATATGTTGCTTCTAGTAATCGATGCGTATATTAATATAAGATAGAAAACCGTTACTAGTTGAGAAAAGTAGATTTTTGAAAAAATGGAAAGGGGTACCCCTTGCCTGTTTTTATGATTTCAGCCGATTGATGACGAATTTTTTCTTCTCCGAAACCAGATAAGCTAATGACTCGAAACTTACACAACGCTCTATTGGTAGCAAAAATAGAGTGTGTACGAAATTTCAAGTCGTTAGCTGTACTAGTTCTCGAGATCGCCATGTCAAATTATTAAATAAAGAAGGTTTTAGTGGTCTAAAGTCACGGTGACCTGCGCCATCAACCATAACATTGAAAATAGTAAATCAATCAAGACGAAACTTGGTGAGCATAAATAGAATTGATATAGCAAAAAAATGTAATTTACGGTTTTGCATTATAGCTCTAATTTACAGGGTGAGAATTTTTTGAAGTCGAGGTAAATGGCGGTTCATAGTGTGGAAATTCCGGCTTCTAAAATTTATTGTGACCTAACTATTATTGTGAGACTATATGTTGCTTCTAGTAATCGATGCGTATACTAATAAAATATAGAAAACCGTTACTAGTTGACAAAAGTAGATTTTTGAAAAAATGGAAAGGGGTACCCCTTGCCTGTTTTTATGATTTCAGCCGATTGATGACGAATTTTTTCTTCTCCGAAACCAGATAAGCTAATGACTCGAAACTTACACCACGCTCTATTGGTAGCAAAAATAGAGTGTGCACCAAATTTCAAGTCGTTAGCTGTGCTAGTTCCCGAGATCACCATGTTAAATTATTAAATAAAGAAGGTTTTAGTGGTCTAAAGTCACGGTGACCTGCGCCATCAACCATAACATTGAAAATAGTAAATCAATCAAGACGAAACTTGGTGAGCATAAATAGAATTGATATAGCAAAAAAATGTAATTTACGGTTTTGCATTATAGCTCTAATTTACAGGGTGAGAATTTTTTGAAGTCGAGGTAAATGGCGATTCTTCGTGTGGAAATTCCGGCTTCTAAAATTTATTGTGACCTAACTATTATTGTGAGACTATATGTTGCTTCTAGTAATCGATGCGTATACTAATAAAATATAGAAAACCGTTTCTAGTTGACAAAAGTAGATTTTTGAACAAATGGAAAGGGGTACCCCTTGCCTGTTTTTATGATTTCAGCCGATTGATGACGAATTTTTTCTTCTCCGAAACCAGATAAGCTAATGACTCGAAACTTACACAACGCTCTATTGGTAGCAAAAATAGAGTGTGTACGAAATTTCAAGTCGTTAGCTGTACTAGTTCTCGAGATCGCCATGTCAAATTATTAAATAAAGAAGGTTTTAGTGGTCTAAAGTCACGGTGACCTGCGCCATCAACCATAACATTGAAAATAGTAAATCAATCAAGACGAAACTTGGTGAGCATAAATAGAATTGATATAGCAAAAAAATGTAATTTACGGTTTTGCATTATAGCTCTAATTTACAGGGTGAGAATTTTTTGAAGTCGAGGTAAATGGCGGTTCATAGTGTGGAAATTCCGGCTTCTAAAATTTATTGTGACCTAACTATTATTGTGAGACTATATGTTGCTTCTAGTAATCGATGCGTATACTAATAAAATATAGAAAACCGTTACTAGTTGACAAAAGTAGATTTTTGAAAAAATGGAAAGGGGTACCCCTTGCCTGTTTTTATGATTTCAGCCGATTGATGACGAATTTTTTCTTCTCCGAAACCAGATAAGCTAATGACTCGAAACTTACACCACGCTCTATTGGTAGCAAAAATAGAGTGTGCACCAAATTTCAAGTCGTTAGCTGTGCTAGTTCCCGAGATCACCATGTTAAATTATTAAATAAAGAAGGTTTTAGTGGTCTAAAGTCACGGTGACCTGCGCCATCAACCATAACATTGAAAATAGTAAATCAATCAAGACGAAACTTGGTGAGCATAAATAGAATTGATATAGCAAAAAAATGTAATTTACGGTTTTGCATTATAGCTCTAATTTACAGGGTGAGAATTTTTTGAAGTCGAGGTAAATGGCGATTCTTAGTGTGGAAATTCCGGCTTCTAAAATTTATTGTGACCTAACTATTATTGTGAGACTATATGTTGCTTCTAGTAATCGATGCGTATACTAATAAAATATAGAAAACCGTTTCTAGTTGACAAAAGTAGATTTTTGAAAAAATGGAAAGGGGTACCCCTTGCCTGTTTTTATGATTTCAGCCGATTGATGACGAATTTTTTCTTCTCCGAAACCAGATAAGCTAATGACTCGAAACTTACACCACGCTCTATTGGTAGCAAAAATAGAGTGTGCACCAAATTTCAAGTCGTTAGCTGTGCTAGTTCCCGAGATCACCATGTCAAATTATTAAATAAAGAAGGTTTTAGTGGGTTAAAGTCACGGTGACCTGCGCCATCAACCATAACATTGAAAATAGTAAATCAATCAAGACGAAACTTGGTGAGCATAAATAGAATTGATATAGCAAAAAAATGTAATTTACGGTTTTGCATTATAGCTCTAATTTACAGGGTGAGAATTTTTTGAAGTCGAGATAAATGGCGGTTCATAGTGTGGAAATTCCGGCTTCTAAAATTTATTGTGACCTAACTATTATTGTGAGACTATATGTTGCTTCTAGTAATCGATGTGTATACTAATAAAATATAGAAAACCGTTACTAGTTGACAAAAGTAGATTTTTGAAAAAATGAAAAGGGGTACCCCTTGCCTGTTTTTATGATTTCAGCCGATTGATGACGAATTTTTTCTTCTCCGAAACCAGATAAGCTAATGACTCGAAACTTACACCACGCTCTATTGGTAGCAAAAATAGAGTGTGCACCAAATTTCAAGTCGTTAGCTGTGCTAGTTCCCGAGATCACCATGTTAAATTATTAAATAAAGAAGGTTTTAGTGGTCTAAAGTCACGGTGACCTGCGCCATCAACCATAACATTGAAAATAGTAAATCAATCAAGACGAAACTTGGTGAGCATAAATAGAATTGATATAGCAAAAAAATGTAATTTACGGTTTTGCATTATAGCTCTAATTTACAGGGTGAGAATTTTTTGAAGTCGAGGTAAATGGCGATTCTTCGTGTGGAAATTCCGGCTTCTAAAATTTATTGTGACCTAACTATTATTGTGAGACTATATGTTGCTTCTAGTAATCGATGCGTATACTAATAAAATATAGAAAACCGTTTCTAGTTGACAAAAGTAGATTTTTGAAAAAATGGAAAGGGGTACCCCTTGCCTGTTTTTATGATTTCAGCCGATTGATGACGAATTTTTTCTTCTCCGAAACCAGATAAGCTAATGACTCGAAACTTACACCACGCTCTATTGGTAGCAAAAATAGAGTGTGCACCAAATTTCAAGTCGTTAGCTGTGCTAGTTCCCGAGATCACCATGTCAAATTATTAAATAAAGAAGGTTTTAGTGGTCTAAAGTCACGGTGACCTGCGCCATCAACCATAACATTGAAAATAGTAAATCAATCAAGACGAAACTTGGTGAGCATAAATAGAATTGATATAGCAAAAAAATGTAATTTACGGTTTTGCATTATAGCTCTAATTTACAGGGTGAGAATTTTTTGAAGTCGAGGTAAATGGCGATTCTTAGTGTGGAAATTCCGGCTTCTAAAATTTATTGTGACCTAACTATTGTTGTGAGACTATATGTTGCTTCTAGTAATCGATGCGTATACTAATAAAATATAGAAAACCGTTTCTAGTTGACAAAAGTAGATTTTTGAAAAAATGGAAAGGGGTACCCCTTGCCTGTTTTTATGATTTCAGCCGATTGATGACGAATTTTTTCTTCTCCGAAACCAGATAAGCTAATGACTCGAAACTTACACCACGCTCTATTGGTAACAAAATAAGAGTGTGCACCAAATTTCAAGTCGTTAGCTGTGCTAGTTCCCGAGATCACCATTTCAAATTATTAAATAAAGAAGGTTTTAGTGGTCTAAAGTCACGGTGACCTGCGCCATCAACCATAACATTGAAAATAGTAAATCAATCAAGACGAAACTTGGTGAGCATAAATAGAATTGATATAGCAAAAAAATGTAATTTACGGTTTTGCATTATAGCTCTAATTTACAGGGTGAGAATTTTTTGAAGTCGAGGTAAATGGCGATTCTTAGTGTGGAAATTCCGGCTTCTAAAATTTATTGTGACCTAACTATTATTGTGAGACTATATGTTGCTTCTAGTAATCGATGCATATACTAATAAAATATAGAAAACCGTTTCTAGTTGACAAAAGTAGATTTTTGAAAAAATGGAAAGGGGTACCCCTTGCCTGTTTTTATGATTTCAGCCGATTGATGACGAATTTTTTCTTCTCCGAAACCAGATAAGCTAATGACTCGAAACTTACACCACGCTCTATTGGTAGCAAAAATAGAGTGTGCACCAAATTTCAAGTCGTTAGCTGTGCTAGTTCCCGAGATCACCATGTCAAATTATTAAATAAAGAAGGTTTTAGTGGTCTAAAGTCACGGTGACCTGCGCCATCAACCATAACATTGAAAATAGTAAATCAATCAAGACGAAACTAGGTGAGCATAAATAGAATTGATATAGCAAAAAAATGTAATTTACGGTTTTGCATTATAGCTCTAATTTACAGGGTGAGAATTTTTTGAAGTCGAGATAAATGGCGGTTCATAGTGTGGAAATTCCGGCTTCTAAAATTTATTGTGACCTAACTATTATTGTGAGACTATATGTTGCTTCTAGTAATCGATGCGTATACTAATAAAATATAGAAAACCGTTTCTAGTTGACAAAAGTAGATTTTTGAAATAATGGAAAGGGGTACCCCTTGCCTGTTTTTATGATTTCAGCCGATTGATGACGAATTTTTTCTTCTCCGAAACCAGATAAGCTAATGACTCGAAACTTACACCACGCTCTATTGGTAACAAAAATAGAGTTTGCACCAAATTTCAAGTCGTTAGCTGTGCTAGTTCCCGAGATCACCATGTCAAATTATTAAATAAAGAAGGTTTTAGTGGTCTAAAGTCACGGTGACCTGCGCCATCAACCATAACATTGAAAATAGTAAATCAATCAAGACGAAACTTGGTGAGCATAAATAGAATTGATATAGCAAAAAAATGTAATTTACGGTTTTGCATTATAGCTCTAATTTACAGGGTGAGAATTTTTTGAAGTCGAGGGAAATGGCGATTCTTAGTGTGGAAATTCCGGCTTCTAAAATTTATTGTGACCTAACTATTATTGTGAGACTATATGTTGCTTCTAGTAATCGATGCGTATACTAATAAAATATAGAAAACCGTTTCTAGTTGACAAAAGTAGATTTTTGAAAAAATGGAAAGGGGTACCCATTGCCTGTTTTTATGATTTCAGCCGATTGATGACGAATTTTTTCTTCTCCGAAACCAGATAAGCTAATGACTCGAAACTTACACCACGCTCTATTGGTAACAAAAATAGAGTTTGCACCAAATTTCAAGTCGTTAGCTGTGCTAGTTCCCGAGATCACCATGTCAAATTATTAAATAAAGAAGGTTTTAGTGGTCTAAAGTCACGGTGACCTGCGCCATCAACCATAACATTGAAAATAGTAAATCAATCAAGACGAAACTTGGTGAGCATAAATAGAATTGATATAGCAAAAAAATGTAATTTACGGTTTTGCATTATAGCTCTAATTTACAGGGTGAGAATTTTTTGAAGTCGAGGTAAATGGCGATTCTTAGTGTGGAAATTCCGGCTTCTAAAATTTATTGTGACCTAACTATTATTGTGAGACTATATGTTGCTTCTAGTAATCGATGCGTATACTAATAAAATATAGAAAACCGTTTCTAGTTGACAAAAGTAGATTTTTGAAAAAATGGAAAGGGGTACCCCTTGCCTGTTTTTATGATTTCAGCCGATTGATGACGAATTTTTTCTTCTCCGAAACCAGATAAGCTAATGACTCGAAACTTACACCACGCTCTATTGGTAACAAAAATAGAGTTTGCACCAAATTTCAAGTCGTTAGCTGTGCTAGTTCCCGAGATCACCATGTCAAATTATTAAATAAAGAAGGTTTTAGTGGTCTAAAGTCACGGTGACCTGCGCCATCAACCATAACATTGAAAATAGTAAATCAATCAAGACGAAACTTGGTGAGCATAAATAGAATTGATATAGCAAAAAAATGTAATTTACGGTTTTGCATTATAGCTCTAATTTACAGGGTGAGAATTTTTTGAAGTCGAGGTAAATGGCGATTCTTAGTGTGGAAATTCCGGCTTCTAAAATTTATTGTGACCTAACTATTATTGTGAGACTATATGTTGCTTCTAGTAATCGATGCGTATACTAATAAAATATAGAAAACCGTTTCTAGTTGACAAAAGTAGATTTTTGAAAAAATGGAAAGGGGTACCCCTTGCCTGTTTTTATGATTTCAGCCGATTGATGACGAATTTTTTCTTCTCCGAAACCAGATAAGCTAATGACTCGAAACTTACACCACGCTCTATTGGTAACAAAATAAGAGTGTGCACCAAATTTCAAGTCGTTAGCTGTGCTAGTTCCCGAGATCACCATGTCAAATTATTAAATAAAGAAGGTTTTAGTGGTCTAAAGTCACGGTGACCTGCGCCATCAACCATAACATTGAAAATAGTAAATCAATCAAGACGAAACTTGGTGAGCATAAATAGAATTGATATAGCAAAAAAATGTAATTTACGGTTTTGCATTATAGCTCTAATTTACAGGGTGAGAATTTTTTGAAGTCGAGGTAAATGGCGATTCTTAGTGTGGAAATTCCGGCTTCTAAAATTTATTGTGACCTAACTATTATTGTGAGACTATATGTTGCTTCTAGTAATCGATGCGTATACTAATAAAATATAGAAAACCGTTTCTAGTTGACAAAAGTAGATTTTTGAAAAAATGGAAAGGGGTACCCCTTGCCTGTTTTTATGATTTCAGCCGATTGATGACGAATTTTTTCTTCTCCGAAACCAGATAAGCTAATGACTCGAAACTTACACCACGCTCTATTGGTAACAAAATAAGAGTGTGCACCAAATTTCAAGTCGTTAGCTGTGCTAGTTCCCGAGATCACCATGTCAAATTATTAAATAAAGAAGGTTTTAGTGGTCTAAAGTCACGGTGACCTGCGCCATCAACCATAACATTGAAAATAGTAAATCAATCAAGACGAAACTTGGTGAGCATAAATAGAATTGATATAGCAAAAAAATGTAATTTACGGTTTTGCATTATAGCTCTAATTTACAGGGTGAGAATTTTTTGAAGTCGAGGTAAATGGCGATTCTTAGTGTGGAAATTCCGGCTTTTAAAATTTATTGTGACCTAACTATTATTGTGAGACTATATGTTGCTTCTAGTAATCGATGCGTATACTAATAAAATATAGAAAACCGTTTCTAGTTGACAAAAGTAGATTTTTGAAAAAATGGAAAGGGGTACCCCTTGCCTGTTTTTATGATTTCAGCCGATTGATGACGAATTTTTTCTTCTCCGAAACCAGATAAGCTAATGACTCGAAACTTACACCACGCTCTATTGGTAACAAAAATAGAGTTTGCACCAAATTTCAAGTCGTTAGCTGTGCTAGTTCCCGAGATCACCATGTCAAATTATTAAATAAAGAAGGTTTTAGTGGTCTAAAGTCACGGTGACCTGCGCCATCAACCATAACATTGAAAATAGTAAATCAATCAAGACGAAACTTGGTGAGCATAAATAGAATTGATATAGCAAAAAAATGTAATTTACGGTTTTGCATTATAGCTCTAATTTACAGGGTGAGAATTTTTTGAAGTCGAGGTAAATGGCGATTCTTAGTGTGGAAATTCCGGCTTCTAAAATTTATTGTGACCTAACTATTGTTGTGAGACTATATGTTGCTTCTAGTAATCGATGCGTATACTAATAAAATATAGAAAACCGTTTCTAGTTGACAAAAGTAGATTTTTGAAAAAATGGAAAGGGGTACCCCTTGCCTGTTTTTATGATTTCAGCCGATTGATGACGAATTTTTTCTTCTCCGAAACCAGATAAGCTAATGACTCGAAACTTACACCACGCTCTATTGGTAACAAAAATAGAGTTTGCACCAAATTTCAAGTCGTTAGCTGTGCTAGTTCCCGAGATCACCATGTCAAATTATTAAATAAAGAAGGTTTTAGTGGTCTAAAGTCACGGTGACCTGCGCCATCAACCATAACATTGAAAATAGTAAATCAATCAAGACGAAACTTGGTGAGCATAAATAGAATTGATATAGCAAAAAAATGTAATTTACGGTTTTGCATTATAGCTCTAATTTACAGGGTGAGAATTTTTTGAAGTCGAGGTAAATGGCGATTCTTAGTGTGGAAATTCCGGCTTCTAAAATTTATTGTGACCTAACTATTATTGTGAGACTATATGTTGCTTCTAGTAATCGATGCGTATACTAATAAAATATAGAAAACCGTTTCTAGTTGACAAAAGTAGATTTTTGAAAAAATGGAAAGGGGTACCCCTTGCCTGTTTTTATGATTTCAGCCGATTGATGACGAATTTTTTCTTCTCCGAAACCAGATAAGCTAATGACTCGAAACTTACACCACGCTCTATTGGTAACAAAATAAGAGTGTGCACCAAATTTCAAGTCGTTAGCTGTGCTAGTTCCCGAGATCACCATGTCAAATTATTAAATAAAGAAGGTTTTAGTGGTCTAAAGTCACGGTGACCTGCGCCATCAACCATAACATTGAAAATAGTAAATCAATCAAGACGAAACTTGGTGAGCATAAATAGAATTGATATAGCAAAAAAATGTAATTTACGGTTTTGCATTATAGCTCTAATTTACAGGGTGAGAATTTTTTGAAGTCGAGGTAAATGGCGATTCTTAGTGTGGAAATTCCGGCTTCTAAAATTTATTGTGACCTAACTATTATTGTGAGACTATATGTTGCTTCTAGTAATCGATGCGTATACTAATAAAATATAGAAAACCGTTTCTAGTTGACAAAAGTAGATTTTTGAAAAAATGGAAAGGGGTACCCCTTGCCTGTTTTTATGATTTCAGCCGATTGATGACGAATTTTTTCTTCTCCGAAACCAGATAAGCTAATGACTCGAAACTTACACCACGCTCTATTGGTAACAAAATAAGAGTGTGCACCAAATTTCAAGTCGTTAGCTGTGCTAGTTCCCGAGATCACCATGTCAAATTATTAAATAAAGAAGGTTTTAGTGGTCTAAAGTCACGGTGACCTGCGCCATCAACCATAACATTGAAAATAGTAAATCAATCAAGACGAAACTTGGTGAGCATAAATAGAATTGATATAGCAAAAAAATGTAATTTACGGTTTTGCATTATAGCTCTAATTGACAGGGTGAGAATTTTTTGAATTCGAGGTAAATGGCGGTTCATAGTGTGGAAATTCCGGCTTCTAAAATTTATTGTGACCTAACTATTGTTGTGAGACTATATGTTGCTTCTTGTAATCGATGCGTATACTAATAAAATATAGAAAACCGTTACTAGTTGACAAAAGTAGATTTTTGAAAAAATGGAAAGGGGTACCCCTTGCCTGTTTTTATGATTTCAGCCGATTGATGACGAATTTTTTCTTCTCCGAAACCAGATAAGCTAATGACTCGAAACTTACACCACGCTCTATTGGTAACAAAATAAGAGTGTGCACCAAATTTCAAGTCGTTAGCTGTGCTAGTTCCCGAGATCACCATGTCAAATTATTAAATAAAGAAGGTTTTAGTGGTCTAAAGTCACGGTGACCTGCGCCATCAACCATAACATTGAAAATAGTAAATCAATCAAGACGAAACTTGGTGAGCATAAATAGAATTGATATAGCAAAAAAATGTAATTTACGGTTTTGCATTATAGCTCTAATTTACAGGGTGAGAATTTTTTGAAGTCGAGGTAAATGGCGATTCTTAGTGTGGAAATTCCGGCTTCTAAAATTTATTGTGACCTAACTATTATTGTGAGACTATATGTTGCTTCTAGTAATCGATGCGTATACTAATAAAATATAGAAAACCGTTTCTAGTTGACAAAAGTAGATTTTTGAAAAAATGGAAAGGGGTACCCCTTGCCTGTTTTTATGATTTCAGCCGATTGATGACGAATTTTTTCTTCTCCGAAACCAGATAAGCTAATGACTCGAAACTTACACCACGCTCTATTGGTAACAAAATAAGAGTGTGCACCAAATTTCAAGTCGTTAGCTGTGCTAGTTCCCGAGATCACCATGTCAAATTATTAAATAAAGAAGGTTTTAGTGGTCTAAAGTCACGGTGACCTGCGCCATCAACCATAACATTGAAAATAGTAAATCAATCAAGACGAAACTTGGTGAGCATAAATAGAATTGATATAGCAAAAAAATGTAATTTACGGTTTTGCATTATAGCTCTAATTTACAGGGTGAGAATTTTTTGAAGTCGAGGTAAATGGCGATTCTTAGTGTGGAAATTCCGGCTTCTAAAATTTATTGTGACCTAACTATTATTGTGAGACTATATGTTGCTTCTAGTAATCGATGCGTATACTAATAAAATATAGAAAACCGTTACTAGTTGACAAAAGTAGATTTTTGAAAAAATGGAAAGGAGTACCCCTTGCCTGTTTTTATGATTTCAGCCGATTGATGACGAATTTTTTCTTCTCCGAAACCAGATAAGCTAATGACTCGAAACTTACACCACGCTCTATTGGTAGCAAAATAAGAGTGTGCACCAAATTTCAAGTCGTTAGCTGTGCTAGTTCCCGAGATCACCATGTCAAATTATTAAATAAAGAAGGTTTTAGTGGTCTAAAGTCACGGTGACCTGCGCCATCAACCATAACATTGAAAATAGTAAATCAATCAAGACGAAACTTGGTGAGCATAAATAGAATTGATATAGCAAAAAAATGTAATTTACGGTTTTGCATTATAGCTCTAATTTACAGGGTGAATATTTTTTGAAGTCGAGGTAAATGGCGGTTCATAGTGTGGAAATTCCGGCTTCTAAAATTTATTGTGACCTAACTATTATTGTGAGACTATATGTTGCTTCTAGTAATCGATGCGTATACTAATAAAATATAGAAAACCGTTACTAGTTGACAAAAGTAGATTTTTGAAAAAATGGAAAGGGGTACCCCTTGCCTGTTTTTATGATTTCAGCCGATTGATGACGAATTTTTTCTTCTCCGAAACCAGATAAGCTAATGACTCGAAACTTACACCACGCTCTATTGGTAACAAAATAAGAGTGTGCACCAAATTTCAAGTCGTTAGCTGTGCTAGTTCCCGAGATCACCATGTCAAATTATTAAATAAAGAAGGTTTTAGTGGTCTAAAGTCACGGTGACCTGCGCCATCAACCATAACATTGAAAATAGTAAATCAATCAAGACAAAACTTGGTGAGCATAAATAGAATTGATATAGCAAAAAAATGTAATTTACGGTTTTGCATTATAGCTCTAATTTACAGGGTGAGAATTTTTTGAAGTCGAGGTAAATGGCGATTCTTAGTGTGGAAATTCCGGCTTCTAAAATTTATTGTGACCTAACTATTATTGTGAGACTATATGTTGCTTCTAGTAATCGATGCGTATACTAATAAAATATAGAAAACCGTTACTAGTTGACAAAAGTAGATTTTTGAAAAAATGGAAAGGAGTACCCCTTGCCTGTTTTTATGATTTCAGCCGATTGATGACGAATTTTTTCTTCTCCGAAACCAGATAAGCTAATGACTCGAAACTTACACCACGCTCTATTGGTAGCAAAATAAGAGTGTGCACCAAATTTCAAGTCGTTAGCTGTGCTAGTTCCCGAGATCACCATGTCAAATTATTAAATAAAGAAGGTTTTAGTGGTCTAAAGTCACGGTGACCTGCGCCATCAACCATAACATTGAAAATAGTAAATCAATCAAGACGAAACTTGGTGAGCATAAATAGAATTGATATAGCAAAAAAATGTAATTTACGGTTTTGCATTATAGCTCTAATTTACAGGGTGAGAATTTTTTGAAGTCGAGGTAAATGGCGGTTCATAGTGTGGAAATTCCGGCTTCTAAAATTTATTGTGACCTAACTATTATTGTGAGACTATATGTTGCTTCTAGTAATCGATGCGTATACTAATAAAATATAGAAAACCGTTACTAGTTGACAAAAGTAGATTTTTGAAAAAATGGAAAGGAGTACCCCTTGCCTGTTTTTATGATTTCAGCCGATTGATGACGAATTTTTTCTTCTCCGAAACCAGATAAGCTAATGACTCGAAACTTACACCACGCTCTATTGGTAACAAAATAAGAGTGTGCACCAAATTTCAAGTCGTTAGCTGTGCTAGTTCCCGAGATCACCATGTCAAATTATTAAATAAAGAAGGTTTTAGTGGTCTAAAGTCACGGTGACCTGCGCCATCAACCATAACATTGAAAATAGTAAATCAATCAAGACGAAACTTGGTGAGCATAAATAGAATTGATATAGCAAAAAAATGTAATTTACGGTTTTGCATTATAGCTCTAATTTACAGGGTGAGAATTTTTTGAAGTCGAGGTAAATGGCGGTTCATAGTGTGGAAATTCCGGCTTCTAAAATTTATTGTGACCTAACTATTATTGTGAGACTATATGTTGCTTCTAGTAATCGATGCGTATACTAATAAAATATAGAAAACCGTTACTAGTTGACAAAAGTAGATTTTTGAAAAAATGGAAAGGAGTACCCCTTGCCTGTTTTTATGATTTCAGCCGATTGATGACGAATTTTTTCTTCTCCGAAACCAGATAAGCTAATGACTCGAAACTTACACCACGCTCTATTGGTAACAAAATAAGAGTGTGCACCAAATTTCAAGTCGTTAGCTGTGCTAGTTCCCGAGATCACCATGTCAAATTATTAAATAAAGAAGGTTTTAGTGGTCTAAAGTCACGGTGACCTGCGCCATCAACCATAACATTGAAAATAGTAAATCAATCAAGACGAAACTTGGTGAGCATAAATAGAATTGATATAGCAAAAAAATGTAATTTACGGTTTTGCATTATAGCTCTAATTTACAGGGTGAGAATTTTTTGAAGTCGAGGTAAATGGCGATTCATAGTGTGGAAATTCCGGCTTCTAAAATTTATTGTGACCTAACTATTATTGTGAGACTATATGTTGCTTCTAGTAATCGATGCGTATACTAATAAAATATAGAAAACCGTTACTAGTTGACAAAAGTAGATTTTTGAAAAAATGGAAAGGAGTACCCCTTGCCTGTTTTTATGATTTCAGCCGATTGATGACGAATTTTTTCTTCTCCGAAACCAGATAAGCTAATGACTCGAAACTTACACCACGCTCTATTGGTAGCAAAATAAGAGTGTGCACCAAATTTCAAGTCGTTAGCTGTGCTAGTTCCCGAGATCACCATGTCAAATTATTAAATAAAGAAGGTTTTAGTGGTCTAAAGTCACGGTGACCTGCGCCATCAACCATAACATTGAAAATAGTAAATCAATCAAGACGAAACTTGGTGAGCATAAATAGAATTGATATAGCAAAAAAATGTAATTTACGGTTTTGCATTATAGCTCTAATTTACAGGGTGAATATTTTTTGAAGTCGAGGTAAATGGCGGTTCATAGTGTGGAAATTCCGGCTTCTAAAATTTATTGTGACCTAACTATTATTGTGAGACTATATGTTGCTTCTAGTAATCGATGCGTATACTAATAAAATATAGAAAACCGTTACTAGTTGACAAAAAAAGATTTTTGAAAAAATGGAAAGGAGTACCCCTTGCCTGTTTTTATGATTTCAGCCGATTGATGACGAATTTTTTCTTCTCCGAAACCAGATAAGCTAATGACTCGAAACTTACACCACGCTCTATTGGTAGCAAAATAAGAGTGTGCACCAAATTTCAAGTCGTTAGCTGTGCTAGTTCCTGAGATCACCATGTCAAATTATTAAATAAAGAAGGTTTTAGTGGTCTAAAGTCACGGTGACCTGCGCCATCAACCATAACATTGAAAATAGTAAATCAATCAAGACGAAACTTGGTGAGCATAAATAGAATTGATATAGCAAAAAAATGTAATTTACGGTTTTGCATTATAGCTCTAATTTACAGGGTGAGAATTTTTTGAAGTCGAGGTAAATGGCGGTTCATAGTGTGGAAATTCCGGCTTCTAAAATTTATTGTGACCTAACTATTATTGTGAGACTATATGTTGCTTCTAGTAATCGATGCGTATACTAATAAAATATAGAAAACCGTTACTAGTTGACAAAAGTAGATTTTTGAAAAAATGGAAAGGGGTACCCCTTGCCTGTTTTTATGATTTCAGCCGATTGATGACGAATTTTTTCTTCTCCGAAACCAGATAAGCTAATGACTCGAAACTTACACCACGCTCTATTGGTAACAAAATAAGAGTGTGCACCAAATTTCAAGTCGTTAGCTGTGCTAGTTCCCGAGATCACCATGCCAAATTATTAAATAAAGAAGGTTTTAGTGGTCTAAAGTCACGGTGACCTGCGCCATCAACCATAACATTGAAAATAGTAAATCAATCAAGACGAAACTTGGTGAGCATAAATAGAATTGATATAGCAAAAAAATGTAATTTACGGTTTTGCATTATAGCTCTAATTTACAGGGTGAGAATTTTTTGAATTCGAGGTAAATGGTGGTTCATAGTGTGGAAATTCCGGCTTCTAAAATTTATTGTGACCTAACTATTATTGTGAGACTATATGTTGCTTCTAGTAATCGATGCGTATACTAATAAAATATAGAAAACCGTTACTAGTTGACAAAAGTAGATTTTTGAAAAAATGGAAAGGGGTACCCCTTGCCTGTTTTTATGATTTCAGCCGATTGATGACGAATTTTTTCTTCTCCGAAACCAGATAAGCTAATGACTCGAAACTTACACCACGCTCTATTGGTAACAAAAATAGAGTGTGCACCAAATTTCAAGTCGTTAGCTGTGCTAGTTCCCGAGATCACCATGTCAAATTATTAAATAAAGAAGGTTTTAGTGGTCTAAAGTCACGGTGACCTGCGCCATCAACCATAACATTGAAAATAGTAAATCAATCAAGACGAAACTTGGTGAGCATAAATAGAATTGATATAGCAAAAAAATGTAATTTACGGTTTTGCATTATAGCTCTAATTTACAGAGTGAGAATTTTTTGAAGTCGAGGTAAATGGCGGTTCATAGTGTGGAAATTCCGGCTTCTAAAATTTATTGTGACCTAACTATTATTGTGAGACTATATGTTGCTTCTAGTAATCGATGCGTATACTAATAAAATATAGAAAACCGTTACTAGTTGACAAAAGTAGATTTTTGAAAAAATGGAAAGGGGTACCCCTTGCCTGTTTTTATGATTTTAGCCGATTGATGACGAATTTTTTCTTCTCCGAAACCAGATAAGCTAATGACTCGAAACTTACACCACGCTCTATTGGTAACAAAATAAGAGTGTGCACCAAATTTCAAGTCGTTAGCTGTGCTAGTTCCCGAGATCACCATGTCAAATTATTAAATAAAGAAGGTTTTAGTGGTCTAAAGTCACGGTGACCTGCGCCATCAACCATAACATTGAAAATAGTAAATCAATCAAGACGAAACTTGGTGAGCATAAATAGAATTGATATAGCAAAAAAATGTAATTTACGGTTTTGCATTATAGCTCTAATTTACAGAGTGAGAATTTTTTGAAGTCGAGGTAAATGGCGGTTCATAGTGTGGAAATTCCGGCTTCTAAAATTTATTGTGACCTAACTATTATTGTGAGACTATATGTTGCTTCTAGTAATCGATGCGTATACTAATAAAATATAGAAAACCGTTACTAGTTGACAAAAGTAGATTTTTGAAAAAATGGAAAGGGGTACCCCTTGCCTGTTTTTATGATTTTAGCCGATTGATGACGAATTTTTTCTTCTCCGAAACCAGATAAGCTAATGACTCGAAACTTACACCACGCTCTATTGGTAACAAAATAAGAGTGTGCACCAAATTTCAAGTCGTTAGCTGTGCTAGTTCCCGAGATCACCATGTCAAATTATTAAATAAAGAAGGTTTTAGTGGTCTAAAGTCACGGTGACCTGCGCCATCAACCATAACATTGAAAATAGTAAATCAATCAAGACGAAACTTGGTGAGCATAAATAAAATTGATATAGCAAAAAAATGTAATTTACGGTTTTGCATTATAGCTCTAATTTACAGAGTGAGAATTTTTTGAAGTCGAGGTAAATGGCGGTTCATAGTGTGGAAATTCCGGCTTCTAAAATTTATTGTGACCTAACTATTATTGTGAGACTATATGTTGCTTCTAGTAATCGATGCGTATACTAATAAAATATAGAAAACCGTTACTAGTTGACAAAAGTAGATTTTTGAAAAAATGGAAAGGGGTACCCCTTGCCTGTTTTTATGATTTTAGCCGATTGATGACGAATTTTTTCTTCTCCGAAACCAGATAAGCTAATGACTCGAAACTTACACCACGCTCTATTGGTAACAAAATAAGAGTGTGCACTAAATTTCAAGTCGTTAGCTGTGCTAGTTCCCGAGATCACCATGTCAAATTATTAAATAAAGAAGGTTTTAGTGGTCTAAAGTCACGGTGACCTGCGCCATCAACCATAACATTGAAAATAGTAAATCAATCAAGACGAAACTTGGTGAGCATAAATAGAATTGATATAGCAAAAAAATGTAATTTACGGTTTTGCATTATAGCTCTAATTTACAGAGTGAGAATTTTTTGAAGTCGAGGTAAATGGCGGTTCATAGTGTGGAAATTCCGGCTTCTAAAATTTATTGTGACCTAACTATTATTGTGAGACTATATGTTGCTTCTAGTAATCGATGCGTATACTAATAAAATATAGAAAACCGTTACTAGTTGACAAAAGTAGATTTTTGAAAAAATGGAAAGGGGTACCCCTTGCCTGTTTTTATGATTTTAGCCGATTGATGACGAATTTTTTCTTCTCCGAAACCAGATAAGCTAATGACTCGAAACTTACACCACGCTCTATTGGTAACAAAATAAGAGTGTGCACCAAATTTCAAGTCGTTAGCTGTGCTAGTTCCCGAGATCACCATGTCAAATTATTAAATAAAGAAGGTTTTAGTGGTCTAAAGTCACGGTGACCTGCGCCATCAACCATAACATTGAAAATAGTAAATCAATCAAGACGAAACTTGGTGAGCATAAATAGAATTGATATAGCAAAAAAATGTAATTTACGGTTTTGCATTATAGCTCTAATTTACAGAGTGAGAATTTTTTGAAGTCGAGGTAAATGGCGGTTCATAGTGTGGAAATTCCGGCTTCTAAAATTTATTGTGACCTAACTATTATTGTGAGACTATATGTTGCTTCTAGTAATCGATGCGTATACTAATAAAATATAGAAAACCGTTACTAGTTGACAAAAGTAGATTTTTGAAAAAATGGAAAGGGGTACCCCTTGCCTGTTTTTATGATTTTAGCCGATTGATGACGAATTTTTTCTTCTCCGAAACCAGATAAGCTAATGACTCGAAACTTACACCACGCTCTATTGGTAACAAAATAAGAGTGTGCACCAAATTTCAAGTCGTTAGCTGTGCTAGTTCCCGAGATCACCATGTCAAATTATTAAATAAAGAAGGTTTTAGTGGTCTAAAGTCACGGTGACCTGCGCCATCAACCATAACATTGAAAATAGTAAATCAATCAAGACGAAACTTGGTGAGCATAAATAGAATTGATATAGCAAAAAATGTAATTTACGGTTTTGCATTATAGCTCTAATTTACAGGGTGAGAATTTTTTGAAGTCGAGGTAAATGGCGGTTCTTCGTGTGGAAATTCCGGCTTCTAAAATTTATTGTGACCTAACTATTATTGTGAGACTATATGTTGCTTCTTGTAATCGATGCGTATACTAATAAAATATAGAAAACCGTTACTAGTTGACAAAAGTAGATTTTTGAAAAAATGGAAAGGGGTACCCCTTGCCTGTTTTTATGATTTTAGCCGATTGATGACGAATTTTTTCTTCTCCGAAACCAGATAAGCTAATGACTCGAAACTTACACCACGCTCTATTGGTAACAAAATAAGAGTGTGCACCAAATTTCAAGTCGTTAGCTGTGCTAGTTCCCGAGATCACCATGTCAAATTATTAAATAAAGAAGGTTTTAGTGGTCTAAAGTCACGGTGACCTGCGCCATCAACCATAACATTGAAAATAGTAAATCAATCAAGACGAAACTTGGTGAGCATAAATAGAATTGATATAGCAAAAAAATGTAATTTACGGTTTTGCATTATAGCTCTAATTTACAGAGTGAGAATTTTTTGAAGTCGAGGTAAATGGCGGTTCTTCGTGTGGAAATTCCGGCTTCTAAAATTTATTGTGACCTAACTATTATTGTGAGACTATATGTTGCTTCTAGTAATCGATGCGTATACTAATAAAATATAGAAAACCGTTACTAGTTGACAAAAGTAGATTTTTGAAAAAATGGAAAGGGGTACCCCTTGCCTGTTTTTATGATTTTAGCCGATTGATGACGAATTTTTTCTTCTCCGAAACCAGATAAGCTAATGACTCGAAACTTACACCACGCTCTATTGGTAACAAAATAAGAGTGTGCACCAAATTTCAAGTCGTTAGCTGTGCTAGTTCCCGAGATCACCATGTCAAATTATTAAATAAAGAAGGTTTTAGTGGTCTAAAGTCACGGTGACCTGCGCCATCAACCATAACATTGAAAATAGTAAATCAATCAAGACGAAACTTGGTGAGCATAATTAGAATTGATATAGCAAAAAAATGTAATTTACGGTTTTGCATTATAGCTCTAATTTACAGGGTGAGAATTTTTTGAAGTCGAGGTAAATGGCGGTTCATAGTGTGGAAATTCCGGCTTCTAAAATTTATTGTGACCTAACTATTATTGTGAGACTATATGTTGCTTCTAGTAATCGATGCGTATACTAATAAAATATAGAAAACCGTTACTAGTTGACAAAAGTAGATTTTTGAAAAAATGGAAAGGGGTACCCCTTGCCTGTTTTTATGATTTCAGCCGATTGATGACGAATTTTTTCTTCTCCGAAACCAGATAAGCTAATGACTCGAAACTTACACCACGCTCTATTGGTAACAAAATAAGAGTGTGCACCAAATTTCAAGTCGTTAGCTGTGCTAGTTCCCGAGATCACCATGTCAAATTATTAAATAAAGAAGGTTTTAGTGGTCTAAAGTCACGGTGACCTGCGCCATCAACCATAACATTGAAAATAGTAAATCAATCAAGACGAAACTTGGTGAGCATAATTAGAATTGATATAGCAAAAAAATGTAATTTACGGTTTTGCATTATAGCTCTAATTTACAGGGTGAGAATTTTTTGAAGTCGAGGTAAATGGCGGTTCATAGTGTGGAAATTCCGGCTTCTAAAATTTATTGTGACCTAACTATTATTGTGAGACTATATGTTGCTTCTAGTAATCGATGCGTATACTAATAAAATATAGAAAACCGTTACTAGTTGACAAAAGTAGATTTTTGAAAAAATGGAAAGGGGTACCCCTTGCCTGTTTTTATGATTTCAGCCGATTGATGACGAATTTTTTCTTCTCCGAAACCAGATAAGCTAATGACTCGAAACTTACACCACGCTCTATTGGTAACAAAATAAGAGTGTGCACCAAATTTCAAGTCGTTAGCTGTGCTAGTTCCCGAGATCACCATGTCAAATTATTAAATAAAGAAGGTTTTAGTGGTCTAAAGTCACGGTGACCTGCGCCATCAACCATAACATTGAAAATAGTAAATCAATCAAGACGAAACTTGGTGAGCATAAATAGAATTGATATAGCAAAAAATGTAATTTACGGTTTTGCATTATAGCTCTAATTTACAGGGTGAGAATTTTTTGAAGTCGAGGTAAATGGCGGTTCATAGTGTGGAAATTCCGGCTTCTAAAATTTATTGTGACCTAACTATTATTGTGAAACTATATGTTGCTTCTAGTAATCGATGCGTATACTAATAAAATATAGAAAACCGTTACTAGTTGACAAAAGTAGATTTTTGAAAAAATGGAAAGGGGTACCCCTTGCCTGTTTTTATGATTTCAGCCGATTGATGACGAATTTTTTCTTCTCCGAAACCAGATAAGCTAATGACTCGAAACTTACACCACGCTCTATTGGTAACAAAAATAGAGTGTGCACCAAATTTCAAGTCGTTAGCTGTGCTAGTTCCCGAGATCACCATGTCAAATTATTAAATAAAGAAGGTTTTAGTGGTCTAAAGTCACGGTGACCTGCGCCATCAACCATAACATTGAAAATAGTAAATCAATCAAGACGAAACTTGGTGAGCATAAATAGAATTGATATAGCAAAAAAATGTAATTTACGGTTTTGCATTATAGCTCTAATTTACAGGGTGAGAATTTTTTGAAGTCGAGGTAAATGGCGGTTCTTCGTGTGGAAATTCCGGCTTCTAAAATTTATTGTGACCTAACTATTATTGTGAGACTATATGTTGCTTCTAGTAATCGATGCGTATACTAATAAAATATAGAAAACCGTTACTAGTTGACAAAAGTAGATTTTTGAAAAAATGGAAAGGGGTACCCCTTGCCTGTTTTTATGATTTCAGCCGATTGATGACGAATTTTTTCTTCTCCGAAACCAGATAAGCTAATGACTCGAAACTTACACCACGCTCTATTGGTAACAAAATAAGAGTGTGCACCAAATTTCAAGTCGTTAGCTGTGCTAGTTCCCGAGATCACCATGTCAAATTATTAAATAAAGAAGGTTTTAGTGGTCTAAAGTCACGGTGACCTGCGCCATCAACCATAACATTGAAAATAGTAAATCAATCAAGACGAAACTTGGTGAGCATAAATAGAATTGATATAGCAAAAAAATGTAATTTACGGTTTTGCATTATAGCTCTAATTTACAGGGTGAGAATTTTTTGAAGTCGAGGTAAATGGCGGTTCATAGTGTGGAAATTCCGGCTTCTAAAATTTATTGTGACCTAACTATTATTGTGAGACTATATGTTGCTTCTAGTAATCGATGCGTATACTAATAAAATATAGAAAACCGTTACTAGTTGACAAAAGTAGATTTTTGAAAAAATGGAAAGGGGTACCCCTTGCCTGTTTTTATGATTTCAGCCGATTGATGACGAATTTTTTCTTCTCCGAAACCAGATAAGCTAATGACTCGAAACTTACACCACGCTCTATTGGTAACAAAATAAGAGTGTGCACCAAATTTCAAGTCGTTAGCTGTGCTAGTTCCCGAGATCACCATGTCAAATTATTAAATAAAGAAGGTTTTAGTGGTCTAAAGTCACGGTGACCTGCGCCATCAACCATAACATTGAAAATAGTAAATCAATCAAGACGAAACTTGGTGAGCATAATTAGAATTGATATAGCAAAAAAATGTAATTTACGGTTTTGCATTATAGCTCTAATTTACAGGGTGAGAATTTTTTGAAGTCGAGGTAAATGGCGGTTCTTCGTGTGGAAATTCCGGCTTCTAAAATGTATTGTGACCTAACTATTATTGTGAGACTATATGTTGCTTCTTGTAATCGATGCGTATACTAATAAAATATAGAAAACCGTTACTAGTTGACAAAAGTAGATTTTTGAAAAAATGGAAAGGGGTACCCCTTGCCTGTTTTTATGATTTCAGCCGATTGATGACGAATTTTTTCTTTTCCGAAACCAGATAAGCTAATGACTCGAAACTTACACCACGCTCTATTGGTAACAAAATAAGAGTGTGCACCAAATTTCAAGTCGTTAGCTGTGCTAGTTCCCGAGATCACCATGTCAAATTATTAAATAAAGAAGGTTTTAGTGGTCTAAAGTCACGGTGACCTGCGCCATCAACCATAACATTGAAAATAGTAAATCAATCAAGACGAAACTTGGTGAGCATAAATAGAATTGATATAGCAAAAAAATGTAATTTACGGTTTTGCATTATAGCTCTAATTTACAGAGTGAGAATTTTTTGAAGTCGAGGTAAATGGCGGTTCATAGTGTGGAAATTCCGGCTTCTAAAATTTATTGTGACCTAACTATTATTGTGAGACTATATGTTGCTTCTAGTAATCGATGCGTATACTAATAAAATATAGAAAACCGTTACTAGTTGACAAAAGTAGATTTTTGAAAAAATGGAAAGGGGTACCCCTTGCCTGTTTTTATGATTTTAGCCGATTGATGACGAATTTTTTCTTCTCCGAAACCAGATAAGCTAATGACTCGAAACTTACACCACGCTCTATTGGTAACAAAATAAGAGTGTGCACCAAATTTCAAGTCGTTAGCTGTGCTAGTTCCCGAGATCACCATGTCAAATTATTAAATAAAGAAGGTTTTAGTGGTCTAAAGTCACGGTGACCTGCGCCATCAACCATAACATTGAAAATAGTAAATCAATCAAGACGAAACTTGGTGAGCATAAATAGAATTGATATAGCAAAAAAATGTAATTTACGGTTTTGCATTATAGCTCTAATTTACAGAGTGAGAATTTTTTGAAGTCGAGGTAAATGGCGGTTCATAGTGTGGAAATTCCGGCTTCTAAAATTTATTGTGACCTAACTATTATTGTGAGACTATATGTTGCTTCTAGTAATCGATGCGTATACTAATAAAATATAGAAAACCGTTACTAGTTGACAAAAGTAGATTTTTGAAAAAATGGAAAGGGGTACCCCTTGCCTGTTTTTATGATTTTAGCCGATTGATGACGAATTTTTTCTTCTCCGAAACCAGATAAGCTAATGACTCGAAACTTACACCACGCTCTATTGGTAACAAAATAAGAGTGTGCACCAAATTTCAAGTCGTTAGCTGTGCTAGTTCCCGAGATCACCATGTCAAATTATTAAATAAAGAAGGTTTTAGTGGTCTAAAGTCACGGTGACCTGCGCCATCAACCATAACATTGAAAATAGTAAATCAATCAAGACGAAACTTGGTGAGCATAAATAGAATTGATATAGCAAAAAAATGTAATTTACGGTTTTGCATTATAGCTCTAATTTACAGAGTGAGAATTTTTTGAAGTCGAGGTAAATGGCGGTTCATAGTGTGGAAATTCCGGCTTCTAAAATTTATTGTGACCTAACTATTATTGTGAGACTATATGTTGCTTCTAGTAATCGATGCGTATACTAATAAAATATAGAAAACCGTTACTAGTTGACAAAAGTAGATTTTTGAAAAAATGGAAAGGGGTACCCCTTGCCTGTTTTTATGATTTTAGCCGATTGATGACGAATTTTTTCTTCTCCGAAACCAGATAAGCTAATGACTCGAAACTTACACCACGCTCTATTGGTAACAAAATAAGAGTGTGCACCAAATTTCAAGTCGTTAGCTGTGCTAGTTCCCGAGATCACCATGTCAAATTATTAAATAAAGAAGGTTTTAGTGGTCTAAAGTCACGGTGACCTGCGCCATCAACCATAACATTGAAAATAGTAAATCAATCAAGACGAAACTTGGTGAGCATAAATAGAATTGATATAGCAAAAAAATGTAATTTACGGTTTTGCATTATAGCTCTAATTTACAGAGTGAGAATTTTTTGAAGTCGAGGTAAATGGCGGTTCATAGTGTGGAAATTCCGGCTTCTAAAATTTATTGTGACCTAACTATTATTGTGAGACTATATGTTGCTTCTAGTAATCGATGCGTATACTAATAAAATATAGAAAACCGTTACTAGTTGACAAAAGTAGATTTTTGAAAAAATGGAAAGGGGTACCCCTTGCCTGTTTTTATGATTTTAGCCGATTGATGACGAATTTTTTCTTCTCCGAAACCAGATAAGCTAATGACTCGAAACTTACACCACGCTCTATTGGTAACAAAATAAGCGTGTGCACCAAATTTCAAGTCGTTAGCTGTGCTAGTTCCCGAGATCACCATGTCAAATTATTAAATAAAGAAGGTTTTAGTGGTCTAAAGTCACGGTGACCTGCGCCATCAACCATAACATTGAAAATAGTAAATCAATCAAGACGAAACTTGGTGAGCATAAATAGAATTGATATAGCAAAAAAATGTAATTTACGGTTTTGCATTATAGCTCTAATTTACAGAGTGAGAATTTTTTGAAGTCGAGGTAAATGGCGGTTCATAGTGTGGAAATTCCGGCTTCTAAAATTTATTGTGACCTAACTATTATTGTGAGACTATATGTTGCTTCTAGTAATCGATGCGTATACTAATAAAATATAGAAAACCGTTACTAGTTGACAAAAGTAGATTTTTGAAAAAATGGAAAGGGGTACCCCTTGCCTGTTTTTATGATTTCAGCCGATTGATGACGAATTTTTTCTTCTCCGAAACCAGATAAGCTAATGACTCGAAACTTACACCACGCTCTATTGGTAACAAAATAAGAGTGTGCACCAAATTTCAAGTCGTTAGCTGTGCTAGTTCCCGAGATCACCATGTCAAATTATTAAATAAAGAAGGTTTTAGTGGTCTAAAGTCACGGTGACCTGCGCCATCAACCATAACATTGAAAATAGTAAATCAATCAAGACGAAACTTGGTGAGCATAAATAGAATTGATATAGCAAAAAAATGTAATTTACGGTTTTGCATTATAGCTCTAATTTACAGAGTGAGAATTTTTTGAAGTCGAGGTAAATGGCGGTTCATAGTGTGGAAATTCCGGCTTCTAAAATTTATTGTGACCTAACTATTATTGTGAGACTATATGTTGCTTCTAGTAATCGATGCGTATACTAATAAAATATAGAAAACCGTTACTAGTTGACAAAAGTAGATTTTTGAAAAAATGGAAAGGGGTACCCCTTGCCTGTTTTTATGATTTTAGCCGATTGATGACGAATTTTTTCTTCTCCGAAACCAGATAAGCTAATGACTCGAAACTTACACCACGCTCTATTGGTAACAAAATAAGAGTGTGCACCAAATTTCAAGTCGTTAGCTGTGCTAGTTCCCGAGATCACCATGTCAAATTATTAAATAAAGAAGGTTTTAGTGGTCTAAAGTCACGGTGACCTGCGCCATCAACCATAACATTGAAAATAGTAAATCAATCAAGACGAAACTTGGTGAGCATAAATAGAATTGATATAGCAAAAAATGTAATTTACGGTTTTGCATTATAGCTCTAATTTACAGGGTGAGAATTTTTTGAAGTCGAGGTAAATGGCGGTTCATAGTGTGGAAATTCCGGCTTCTAAAATTTATTGTGACCTAACTATTATTGTGAAACTATATGTTGCTTCTAGTAATCGATGCGTATACTAATAAAATATAGAAAACCGTTACTAGTTGACAAAAGTAGATTTTTGAAAAAATGGAAAGGGGTACCCCTTGCCTGTTTTTATGATTTCAGCCGATTGATGACGAATTTTTTCTTCTCCGAAACCAGATAAGCTAATGACTCGAAACTTACACCACGCTCTATTGGTAACAAAAATAGAGTGTGCACCAAATTTCAAGTCGTTAGCTGTGCTAGTTCCCGAGATCACCATGTCAAATTATTAAATAAAGAAGGTTTTAGTGGTCTAAAGTCACGGTGACCTGCGCCATCAACCATAACATTGAAAATAGTAAATCAATCAAGACGAAACTTGGTGAGCATAAATAGAATTGATATAGCAAAAAAATGTAATTTACGGTTTTGCATTATAGCTCTAATTTACAGGGTGAGAATTTTTTGAAGTCGAGGTAAATGGCGGTTCTTCGTGTGGAAATTCCGGCTTCTAAAATTTATTGTGACCTAACTATTATTGTGAGACTATATGTTGCTTCTAGTAATCGATGCGTATACTAATAAAATATAGAAAACCGTTACTAGTTGACAAAAGTAGATTTTTGAAAAAATGGAAAGGGGTACCCCTTGCCTGTTTTTATGATTTCAGCCGATTGATGACGAATTTTTTCTTCTCCGAAACCAGATAAGCTAATGACTCGAAACTTACACCACGCTCTATTGGTAACAAAATAAGAGTGTGCACCAAATTTCAAGTCGTTAGCTGTGCTAGTTCCCGAGATCACCATGTCAAATTATTAAATAAAGAAGGTTTTAGTGGTCTAAAGTCACGGTGACCTGCGCCATCAACCATAACATTGAAAATAGTAAATCAATCAAGACGAAACTTGGTGAGCATAATTAGAATTGATATAGCAAAAAAATGTAATTTACGGTTTTGCATTATAGCTCTAATTTACAGGGTGAGAATTTTTTGAAGTCGAGGTAAATGGCGGTTCATAGTGTGGAAATTCCGGCTTCTAAAATTTATTGTGACCTAACTATTATTGTGAGACTATATGTTGCTTCTAGTAATCGATGCGTATACTAATAAAATATAGAAAACCGTTACTAGTTGACAAAAGTAGATTTTTGAAAAAATGGAAAGGGGTACCCCTTGCCTGTTTTTATGATTTCAGCCGATTGATGACGAATTTTTTCTTCTCCGAAACCAGATAAGCTAATGACTCGAAACTTACACCACGCTCTATTGGTAACAAAATAAGAGTGTGCACCAAATTTCAAGTCGTTAGCTGTGCTAGTTTTTGAGATCACCATGTCAAATTATTAAATAAAGAAGGTTTTAGTGGTCTAAAGTCACGGTGACCTGCGCCATCAACCATAACATTGAAAATAGTAAATCAATCAAGACGAAACTTGGTGAGCATAAATAGAATTGATATAGCAAAAAAATGTAATTTACGGTTTTGCATTATAGCTCTAATTTACAGGGTGACAATTTTTTGAAGTCGAGGTAAATGGCGGTTCATAGTGTGGAAATTCCGGCTTCTAAAATTTATTGTGACCTAACTATTATTGTGAGACTATATGTTGCTTCTAGTAATCGATGCGTATACTAATAAAATATAGAAAACCGTTACTAGTTGACAAAAGTAGATTTTTGAAAAAATGGAAAGGGGTACCCCTTGCCTGTTTTTATGATTTCAGCCGATTGATGACGAATTTTTTCTTCTCCGAAACCAGATAAGCTAATGACTCGAAACTTACACCACGCTCTATTGGTAACAAAATAAGAGTGTGCACCAAATTTCAAGTCGTTAGCTGTGCTAGTTCCCGAGATCACCATGTCAAATTATTAAATAAAGAAGGTTTTAGTGGTCTAAAGTCACGGTGACCTGCGCCATCAACCATAACATTGAAAATAGTAAATCAATCAAGACGAAACTTGGTGAGCATAAATAGAATTGATATAGCAAAAAATGTAATTTACGGTTTTGCATTATAGCTCTAATTTACAGGGTGAGAATTTTTTGAAGTCGAGGTAAATGGCGGTTCATAGTGTGGAAATTCCGGCTTCTAAAATTTATTGTGACCTAACTATTATTGTGAAACTATATGTTGCTTCTAGTAATCGATGCGTATACTAATAAAATATAGAAAACCGTTACTAGTTGACAAAAGTAGATTTTTGAAAAAATGGAAAGGGGTACCCCTTGCCTGTTTTTATGATTTCAGCCGATTGATGACGAATTTTTTCTTCTCCGAAACCAGATAAGCTAATGACTCGAAACTTACACCACGCTCTATTGGTAACAAAAATAGAGTGTGCACCAAATTTCAAGTCGTTAGCTGTGCTAGTTCCCGAGATCACCATGTCAAATTATTAAATAAAGAAGGTTTTAGTGGTCTAAAGTCACGGTGACCTGCGCCATCAACCATAACATTGAAAATAGTAAATCAATCAAGACGAAACTTGGTGAGCATAAATAGAATTGATATAGCAAAAAAATGTAATTTACGGTTTTGCATTATAGCTCTAATTTACAGGGTGAGAATTTTTTGAAGTCGAGGTAAATGGCGGTTCTTCGTGTGGAAATTCCGGCTTCTAAAATTTATTGTGACCTAACTATTATTGTGAGACTATATGTTGCTTCTAGTAATCGATGCGTATACTAATAAAATATAGAAAACCGTTACTAGTTGACAAAAGTAGATTTTTGAAAAAATGGAAAGGGGTACCCCTTGCCTGTTTTTATGATTTCAGCCGATTGATGACGAATTTTTTCTTCTCCGAAACCAGATAAGCTAATGACTCGAAACTTACACCACGCTCTATTGGTAACAAAATAAGAGTGTGCACCAAATTTCAAGTCGTTAGCTGTGCTAGTTCCCGAGATCACCATGTCAAATTATTAAATAAAGAAGGTTTTAGTGGTCTAAAGTCACGGTGACCTGCGCCATCAACCATAACATTGAAAATAGTAAATCAATCAAGACGAAACTTGGTGAGCATAAATAGAATTGATATAGCAAAAAAATGTAATTTACGGTTTTGCATTATAGCTCTAATTTACAGGGTGAGAATTTTTTGAAGTCGAGGTAAATGGCGGTTCATAGTGTGGAAATTCCGGCTTCTAAAATTTATTGTGACCTAACTATTATTGTGAGACTATATGTTGCTTCTAGTAATCGATGCGTATACTAATAAAATATAGAAAACCGTTACTAGTTGACAAAAGTAGATTTTTGAAAAAATGGAAAGGGGTACCCCTTGCCTGTTTTTATGATTTCAGCCGATTGATGACGAATTTTTTCTTCTCCGAAACCAGATAAGCTAATGACTCGAAACTTACACCACGCTCTATTGGTAACAAAATAAGAGTGTGCACCAAATTTCAAGTCGTTAGCTGTGCTAGTTCCCGAGATCACCATGTCAAATTATTAAATAAAGAAGGTTTTAGTGGTCTAAAGTCACGGTGACCTGCGCCATCAACCATAACATTGAAAATAGTAAATCAATCAAGACGAAACTTGGTGAGCATAATTAGAATTGATATAGCAAAAAAATGTAATTTACGGTTTTGCATTATAGCTCTAATTTACAGGGTGAGAATTTTTTGAAGTCGAGGTAAATGGCGGTTCATAGTGTGGAAATTCCGGCTTCTAAAATTTATTGTGACCTAACTATTATTGTGAGACTATATGTTGCTTCTAGTAATCGATGCGTATACTAATAAAATATAGAAAACCGTTACTAGTTGACAAAAGTAGATTTTTGAAAAAATGGAAAGGGGTACCCCTTGCCTGTTTTTATGATTTCAGCCGATTGATGACGAATTTTTTCTTCTCCGAAACCAGATAAGCTAATGACTCGAAACTTACACCACGCTCTATTGGTAACAAAATAAGAGTGTGCACCAAATTTCAAGTCGTTAGCTGTGCTAGTTCCCGAGATCACCATGTCAAATTATTAAATAAAGAAGGTTTTAGTGGTCTAAAGTCACGGTGACCTGCGCCATCAACCATAACATTGAAAATAGTAAATCAATCAAGACGAAACTTGGTGAGCATAAATAGAATTGATATAGCAAAAAAATGTAATTTACGGTTTTGCATTATAGCTCTAATTTACAGAGTGAGAATTTTTTGAAGTCGAGGTAAATGGCGGTTCTTCGTGTGGAAATTCCGGCTTCTAAAATTTATTGTGACCTAACTATTATTGTGAGACTATATGTTGCTTCTAGTAATCGATGCGTATACTAATAAAATATAGAAAACCGTTACTAGTTGACAAAAGTAGATTTTTGAAAAAATGGAAAGGGGTACCCCTTGCCTGTTTTTATGATTTTAGCCGATTGATGACGAATTTTTTCTTCTCCGAAACCAGATAAGCTAATGACTCGAAACTTACACCACGCTCTATTGGTAACAAAATAAGAGTGTGCACCAAATTTCAAGTCGTTAGCTGTGCTAGTTCCCGAGATCACCATGTCAAATTATTAAATAAAGAAGGTTTTAGTGGTCTAAAGTCACGGTGACCTGCGCCATCAACCATAACATTGAAAATAGTAAATCAATCAAGACGAAACTTGGTGAGCATAATTAGAATTGATATAGCAAAAAAATGTAATTTACGGTTTTGCATTATAGCTCTAATTTACAGGGTGAGAATTTTTTGAAGTCGAGGTAAATGGCGGTTCATAGTGTGGAAATTCCGGCTTCTAAAATTTATTGTGACCTAACTATTATTGTGAGACTATATGTTGCTTCTAGTAATCGATGCGTATACTAATAAAATATAGAAAACCGTTACTAGTTGACAAAAGTAGATTTTTGAAAAAATGGAAAGGGGTACCCCTTGCCTGTTTTTATGATTTCAGCCGATTGATGACGAATTTTTTCTTCTCCGAAACCAGATAAGCTAATGACTCGAAACTTACACCACGCTCTATTGGTAACAAAATAAGAGTGTGCACCAAATTTCAAGTCGTTAGCTGTGCTAGTTCCCGAGATCACCATGTCAAATTATTAAATAAAGAAGGTTTTAGTGGTCTAAAGTCACGGTGACCTGCGCCATCAACCATAACATTGAAAATAGTAAATCAATCAAGACGAAACTTGGTGAGCATAATTAGAATTGATATAGCAAAAAAATGTAATTTACGGTTTTGCATTATAGCTCTAATTTACAGGGTGAGAATTTTTTGAAGTCGAGGTAAATGGCGGTTCATAGTGTGGAAATTCCGGCTTCTAAAATTTATTGTGACCTAACTATTATTGTGAGACTATATGTTGCTTCTAGTAATCGATGCGTATACTAATAAAATATAGAAAACCGTTACTAGTTGACAAAAGTAGATTTTTGAAAAAATGGAAAGGGGTACCCCTTGCCTGTTTTTATGATTTCAGCCGATTGATGACGAATTTTTTCTTCTCCGAAACCAGATAAGCTAATGACTCGAAACTTACACCACGCTCTATTGGTAACAAAATAAGAGTGTGCACCAAATTTCAAGTCGTTAGCTGTGCTAGTTCCCGAGATCACCATGTCAAATTATTAAATAAAGAAGGTTTTAGTGGTCTAAAGTCACGGTGACCTGCGCCATCAACCATAACATTGAAAATAGTAAATCAATCAAGACGAAACTTGGTGAGCATAAATAGAATTGATATAGCAAAAAATGTAATTTACGGTTTTGCATTATAGCTCTAATTTACAGGGTGAGAATTTTTTGAAGTCGAGGTAAATGGCGGTTCATAGTGTGGAAATTCCGGCTTCTAAAATTTATTGTGACCTAACTATTATTGTGAAACTATATGTTGCTTCTAGTAATCGATGCGTATACTAATAAAATATAGAAAACCGTTACTAGTTGACAAAAGTAGATTTTTGAAAAAATGGAAAGGGGTACCCCTTGCCTGTTTTTATGATTTCAGCCGATTGATGACGAATTTTTTCTTCTCCGAAACCAGATAAGCTAATGACTCGAAACTTACACCACGCTCTATTGGTAACAAAAATAGAGTGTGCACCAAATTTCAAGTCGTTAGCTGTGCTAGTTCCCGAGATCACCATGTCAAATTATTAAATAAAGAAGGTTTTAGTGGTCTAAAGTCACGGTGACCTGCGCCATCAACCATAACATTGAAAATAGTAAATCAATCAAGACGAAACTTGGTGAGCATAAATAGAATTGATATAGCAAAAAAATGTAATTTACGGTTTTGCATTATAGCTCTAATTTACAGGGTGAGAATTTTTTGAAGTCGAGGTAAATGGCGGTTCTTCGTGTGGAAATTCCGGCTTCTAAAATTTATTGTGACCTAACTATTATTGTGAGACTATATGTTGCTTCTAGTAATCGATGCGTATACTAATAAAATATAGAAAACCGTTACTAGTTGACAAAAGTAGATTTTTGAAAAAATGGAAAGGGGTACCCCTTGCCTGTTTTTATGATTTCAGCCGATTGATGACGAATTTTTTCTTCTCCGAAACCAGATAAGCTAATGACTCGAAACTTACACCACGCTCTATTGGTAACAAAATAAGAGTGTGCACCAAATTTCAAGTCGTTAGCTGTGCTAGTTCCCGAGATCACCATGTCAAATTATTAAATAAAGAAGGTTTTAGTGGTCTAAAGTCACGGTGACCTGCGCCATCAACCATAACATTGAAAATAGTAAATCAATCAAGACGAAACTTGGTGAGCATAATTAGAATTGATATAGCAAAAAAATGTAATTTACGGTTTTGCATTATAGCTCTAATTTACAGGGTGAGAATTTTTTGAAGTCGAGGTAAATGGCGGTTCATAGTGTGGAAATTCCGGCTTCTAAAATTTATTGTGACCTAACTATTATTGTGAGACTATATGTTGCTTCTAGTAATCGATGCGTATACTAATAAAATATAGAAAACCGTTACTAGTTGACAAAAGTAGATTTTTGAAAAAATGGAAAGGGGTACCCCTTGCCTGTTTTTATGATTTCAGCCGATTGATGACGAATTTTTTCTTCTCCGAAACCAGATAAGCTAATGACTCGAAACTTACACCACGCTCTATTGGTAACAAAATAAGAGTGTGCACCAAATTTCAAGTCGTTAGCTGTGCTAGTTTTTGAGATCACCATGTCAAATTATTAAATAAAGAAGGTTTTAGTGGTCTAAAGTCACGGTGACCTGCGCCATCAACCATAACATTGAAAATAGTAAATCAATCAAGACGAAACTTGGTGAGCATAAATAGAATTGATATAGCAAAAAAATGTAATTTACGGTTTTGCATTATAGCTCTAATTTACAGGGTGACAATTTTTTGAAGTCGAGGTAAATGGCGGTTCATAGTGTGGAAATTCCGGCTTCTAAAATTTATTGTGACCTAACTATTATTGTGAGACTATATGTTGCTTCTAGTAATCGATGCGTATACTAATAAAATATAGAAAACCGTTACTAGTTGACAAAAGTAGATTTTTGAAAAAATGGAAAGGGGTACCCCTTGCCTGTTTTTATGATTTCAGCCGATTGATGACGAATTTTTTCTTCTCCGAAACCAGATAAGCTAATGACTCGAAACTTACACCACGCTCTATTGGTAACAAAATAAGAGTGTGCACCAAATTTCAAGTCGTTAGCTGTGCTAGTTCCCGAGATCACCATGTCAAATTATTAAATAAAGAAGGTTTTAGTGGTCTAAAGTCACGGTGACCTGCGCCATCAACCATAACATTGAAAATAGTAAATCAATCAAGACGAAACTTGGTGAGCATAAATAGAATTGATATAGCAAAAAATGTAATTTACGGTTTTGCATTATAGCTCTAATTTACAGGGTGAGAATTTTTTGAAGTCGAGGTAAATGGCGGTTCATAGTGTGGAAATTCCGGCTTCTAAAATTTATTGTGACCTAACTATTATTGTGAAACTATATGTTGCTTCTAGTAATCGATGCGTATACTAATAAAATATAGAAAACCGTTACTAGTTGACAAAAGTAGATTTTTGAAAAAATGGAAAGGGGTACCCCTTGCCTGTTTTTATGATTTCAGCCGATTGATGACGAATTTTTTCTTCTCCGAAACCAGATAAGCTAATGACTCGAAACTTACACCACGCTCTATTGGTAACAAAAATAGAGTGTGCACCAAATTTCAAGTCGTTAGCTGTGCTAGTTCCCGAGATCACCATGTCAAATTATTAAATAAAGAAGGTTTTAGTGGTCTAAAGTCACGGTGACCTGCGCCATCAACCATAACATTGAAAATAGTAAATCAATCAAGACGAAACTTGGTGAGCATAAATAGAATTGATATAGCAAAAAAATGTAATTTACGGTTTTGCATTATAGCTCTAATTTACAGGGTGAGAATTTTTTGAAGTCGAGGTAAATGGCGGTTCTTCGTGTGGAAATTCCGGCTTCTAAAATTTATTGTGACCTAACTATTATTGTGAGACTATATGTTGCTTCTAGTAATCGATGCGTATACTAATAAAATATAGAAAACCGTTACTAGTTGACAAAAGTAGATTTTTGAAAAAATGGAAAGGGGTACCCCTTGCCTGTTTTTATGATTTCAGCCGATTGATGACGAATTTTTTCTTCTCCGAAACCAGATAAGCTAATGACTCGAAACTTACACCACGCTCTATTGGTAACAAAATAAGAGTGTGCACCAAATTTCAAGTCGTTAGCTGTGCTAGTTCCCGAGATCACCATGTCAAATTATTAAATAAAGAAGGTTTTAGTGGTCTAAAGTCACGGTGACCTGCGCCATCAACCATAACATTGAAAATAGTAAATCAATCAAGACGAAACTTGGTGAGCATAAATAGAATTGATATAGCAAAAAAATGTAATTTACGGTTTTGCATTATAGCTCTAATTTACAGGGTGAGAATTTTTTGAAGTCGAGGTAAATGGCGGTTCATAGTGTGGAAATTCCGGCTTCTAAAATTTATTGTGACCTAACTATTATTGTGAGACTATATGTTGCTTCTAGTAATCGATGCGTATACTAATAAAATATAGAAAACCGTTACTAGTTGACAAAAGTAGATTTTTGAAAAAATGGAAAGGGGTACCCCTTGCCTGTTTTTATGATTTCAGCCGATTGATGACGAATTTTTTCTTCTCCGAAACCAGATAAGCTAATGACTCGAAACTTACACCACGCTCTATTGGTAACAAAATAAGAGTGTGCACCAAATTTCAAGTCGTTAGCTGTGCTAGTTCCCGAGATCACCATGTCAAATTATTAAATAAAGAAGGTTTTAGTGGTCTAAAGTCACGGTGACCTGCGCCATCAACCATAACATTGAAAATAGTAAATCAATCAAGACGAAACTTGGTGAGCATAATTAGAATTGATATAGCAAAAAAATGTAATTTACGGTTTTGCATTATAGCTCTAATTTACAGGGTGAGAATTTTTTGAAGTCGAGGTAAATGGCGGTTCATAGTGTGGAAATTCCGGCTTCTAAAATTTATTGTGACCTAACTATTATTGTGAGACTATATGTTGCTTCTAGTAATCGATGCGTATACTAATAAAATATAGAAAACCGTTACTAGTTGACAAAAGTAGATTTTTGAAAAAATGGAAAGGGGTACCCCTTGCCTGTTTTTATGATTTCAGCCGATTGATGACGAATTTTTTCTTCTCCGAAACCAGATAAGCTAATGACTCGAAACTTACACCACGCTCTATTGGTAACAAAATAAGAGTGTGCACCAAATTTCAAGTCGTTAGCTGTGCTAGTTCCCGAGATCACCATGTCAAATTATTAAATAAAGAAGGTTTTAGTGGTCTAAAGTCACGGTGACCTGCGCCATCAACCATAACATTGAAAATAGTAAATCAATCAAGACGAAACTTGGTGAGCATAATTAGAATTGATATAGCAAAAAAATGTAATTTACGGTTTTGCATTATAGCTCTAATTTACAGGGTGAGAATTTTTTGAAGTCGAGGTAAATGGCGGTTCATAGTGTGGAAATTCCGGCTTCTAAAATTTATTGTGACCTAACTATTATTGTGAGACTATATGTTGCTTCTAGTAATCGATGCGTATACTAATAAAATATAGAAAACCGTTACTAGTTGACAAAAGTAGATTTTTGAAAAAATGGAAAGGGGTACCCCTTGCCTGTTTTTATGATTTCAGCCGATTGATGACGAATTTTTTCTTCTCCGAAACCAGATAAGCTAATGACTCGAAACTTACACCACGCTCTATTGGTAACAAAATAAGAGTGTGCACCAAATTTCAAGTCGTTAGCTGTGCTAGTTCCCGAGATCACCATGTCAAATTATTAAATAAAGAAGGTTTTAGTGGTCTAAAATCACGGTGACCTGCGCCATCAACCATAACATTGAAAATAGTAAATCAATCAAGACGAAACTTGGTGAGCATAAATAGAATTGATATAGCAAAAAAATGTAATTTACGGTTTTGCATTATAGCTCTAATTTACAGGGTGAGAATTTTTTGAAGTCGAGGTAAATGGCGGTTCTTCGTGTGGAAATTCCGGCTTCTAAAATTTATTGTGACCTAACTATTATTGTGAGACTATATGTTGCTTCTAGTAATCGATGCGTATACTAATAAAATATAGAAAACCGTTACTAGTTGACAAAAGTAGATTTTTGAAAAAATGGAAAGGGGTACCCCTTGCCTGTTTTTATGATTTCAGCCGATTGATGACGAATTTTTTCTTCTCCGAAACCAGATAAGCTAATGACTCGAAACTTACACCACGCTCTATTGGTAACAAAATAAGAGTGTGCACCAAATTTCAAGTCGTTAGCTGTGCTAGTTCCCGAGATCACCATGTCAAATTATTAAATAAAGAAGGTTTTAGTGGTCTAAAGTCACGGTGACCTGCGCCATCAACCATAACATTGAAAATAGTAAATCAATCAAGACGAAACTTGGTGAGCATAAATAGAATTGATATAGCAAAAAAATGTAATTTACGGTTTTGCATTATAGCTCTAATTTACAGGGTGAGAATTTTTTGAAGTCGAGGTAAATGGCGGTTCTTCGTGTGGAAATTCCGGCTTCTAAAATTTATTGTGACCTAACTATTATTGTGAGACTATATGTTGCTTCTAGTAATCGATGCGTATACTAATAAAATATAGAAAACCGTTACTAGTTGACAAAAGTAGATTTTTGAAAAAATGGAAAGGGGTACCCCTTGCCTGTTTTTATGATTTCAGCCGATTGATGACGAATTTTTTCTTCTCCGAAACCAGATAAGCTAATGACTCGAAACTTACACCACGCTCTATTGGTAACAAAATAAGAGTGTGCACCAAATTTCAAGTCGTTAGCTGTGCTAGTTCCCGAGATCACCATGTCAAATTATTAAATAAAGAAGGTTTTAGTGGTCTAAAGTCACGGTGACCTGCGCCATCAACCATAACATTGAAAATAGTAAATCAATCAAGACGAAACTTGGTGAGCATAAATAGAATTGATATAGCAAAAAAATGTAATTTACGGTTTTGCATTATAGCTCTAATTTACAGGGTGAGAATTTTTTGAAGTCGAGGTAAATGGCGATTCTTAGTGTGGAAATTCCGGCTTCTAAAATTTATTGTGACCTAACTATTATTGTGAGACTATATGTTGCTTCTAGTAATCGATGCGTATACTAATAAAATATAGAAAACCGTTACTAGTTGACAAAAGTAGATTTTTGAAAAATGAAAAGGGGTACCCCTTGCCTGTTTTTATGATTTCAGCCGATTGATGACGAATTTTTTCTTCTCCGAAACCAGATAAGCTAATGACTCGAAACTTACACCACGCTCTATTGGTAGCAAAAATAGAGTGTGCACCAAATTTCAAGTCGTTAGCTGTGCTAGTTCCCGAGATCACCATGTCAAATTATTAAATAAAGAAGGTTTTAGTGGTCTAAAGTCACGGTGACCTGCGCCATCAACCATAACATTGAAAATAGTAAATCAATCAAGACGAAACTTGGTGAGCATAAATAGAATTGATATAGCAAAAAAATGTAATTTACGGTTTTGCATTATAGCTCTAATTTACAGGGTGAGAATTTTTTGAAGTCGAGGTAAATGGCGGTTCATAGTGTGGAAATTCCGGCTTCTAAAATTGATTGTGACCTAACTATTGTTGTGAGACTATATGTTGCTTCTAGTAATCGATGCGTATATTAATGAAATATAGAAAACCGTTACTAGTTGACAAAAGTAGATTTTTGAAAAAATGGAAAGGGGTACCCCTTGCCTGTTTTTATGATTTCAGCCGATTGATGACGAATTTTTTTTTTTCCACGCTCGGGTAAGTTTCGAGTCATTAACTTATCTGGTTTCGAAGAAAAAAAAATTCGTCATCAATCGGCTGAAATCATAAAAACAGGCAAGAGGTACCCCTTTCCATTTTTTCAAAAATCTACTTTTGTCAACTAGTAACGGTTTTCTATATTATAGAAGTTAATTATTGAGAGCACGATGTTATGAACCAATTCAAAAATAGTTCTTGTTTGACTCCCAACCACACTTCTAAAATATTGTCTCATTTCAAGAGAGACCATTGGACGGACGCAAGCCAATCCAGTTCAACATTGTCATTTGCGAGATTAAGTGGTAGCAATTAGAAATAAATAAAAATCAATAGCGGGGATTTTAGTTGAGATGTAGCAGTCCCATTAAGTGAAAGGTGGTCGCCGAAAGGAATCAAAATTAGGTATGAAGCAACACTTGCAAACCAAACAAATACTCAATAAAATATGAAATAGTGGCCCAATTGCGATGGTTGACCTTAGTCAAAAATGCGTTATTGGCGCAGTGGTTGAAGCTGCGGTGTTTGGGTCATGAGTTACCGGGTTCAAAGGCTTAAATTTAAGTTCATTTCCAACATCTCTACAATACTCTAAGTGTAGGATTTGAAACAATATTTAAATCATGTATCATTCCAACACAATTTGAGCGCTGGTTTAAAATATCAATTACTGTTACCTAAAATTGCGGTACAAATATTATGAATACCAACTTAAGTAACGTATAAGTTTATTTATATTTCAAACTGCCTACATTGTAAGCACAAAATATTTCCAAATCTACTCCTTCCGCATTTTACACCAATGAATCGTAATCAATTATTAAATTTATTTTTAAATTTTATTATTAAGATTTTGTTGACTTGAACTGTATCTAAGAAAATTATACACGAAACCTCAAAATACAAGCTTCAGATACGCGCGAATATTTATCGTACATTTCCAAAATACCAAACGCAAAAAAAAAAAAAAAATTGATTTTTCCCTCCCACTGTAAATTATTTACATCGCGAGTAGGTGTCGAAGCGTATATTATGCAAAGTTCAATAAAAAATTAATTAATTTTAAGATTCGATTTGATTATTTGCAAGGTCATGAAAAAGGTCGAATTATTCACGTATCAATAATTAAAATTTATATATATATATATATATATATATATATATATATATATATATATATATATAAATATATAAACATAAATATATATATATATATATATATATATATATATATATATATATATATATATATATAAATATATATATATATATATATATATATATATATATATATACAGGGTGTCCGCCGGGAAGGTATACTACTTTGATTGTTTATAATTTTTGATTAAATGAAAGAGAATGGATCTTATATTGATAAATGTTTTATTTAATGTCGGCAATTATGTATGGAATACAATATCAGATAAATGTCCGCCTCTGTTAGCCTCACAAATGCGAGCCCTTTTGAGCACATTTTCCATTACATTCTCACACATTTCACGCGGTATTTCATTAATTTGATCACGAATATTTTGTTTGAGTTGCTCAAGCGTTTCTGGTTTGTTTGCATAAGTCTTGCATTTTAGATATCCCCACAAAAAGAAGTCCGGAGCAGTCAAATCAGGAGACCGTGGAGGCCAATCAACATCAGTTATTTTTTGAAATAACTTGTTGTGGAAAGAGGTCTCGCAGTAATTCCATTGTAATCCTGGCTGTATGCGATGTGGCACCGTCTTGTTGATACCACATGTTAATCAAGCCCAAAGCATGCAGTTGTGGTGTTCAAAAGTTTTCAATCATATCACGATATTGATCCCCATGCACAGTTACCGTTACGACGTTTTGATTTTCAAAGAAGTAAGGTCCAATGATTCCTCCTGACCTAATTGCACACCAGCAATGGTCACCTTTACATCACTTTTAATGGATGTAAAGGTGACTGATGAATAATTTGAGTGTTTTCCATTGCCCAGAACCGACTATTCTGTATTCACATATCCATTTAAATGAAAATGTGCCTCGTCACTCATAATGATTTTTTCATGAAAATCGGGGTTGTCATGGGCGAGCTGTAACATCCTATTGGCATATGTACGGCGGCGTAAATGGTCTTGTGGAAGAAGCTCTTATGTCAACTGAATTTTAAATGAAAACAAATGCAAATCCTTGTTCAAAATTGTGGCCAAACTTGTTCTTTGAAGACCGAGCTCCTGAGCACGGCGTCGAATTGAGGTTGATGGATTGTTTTGAACACTTTCTTGAGCAGCAGTTATGTTTTCAGCCGATCTTGCAGTACGTTGTGGCCCATGCTTGGGCCTATCACTTACAGACCCTATTTCTCCGAAATCATTCACTACACGATAAATAGTGCGTTTTGTTGGCACGTTGTTTCTCCCAAAAATTTCACGTAACTTTCTCATCGTCACAGTAATCGATGATTGATTTTGATAAAATGTTTTTACGATTAAAACACGTTGGTTTATCAAATATTTTTCCATAATAAATTTGCCACGTGTCTACTTCACGACTGCCAAATATGAACTGTCAATACTAACGTTTACTAAAATGGCGGCAAAATAGTATACCTTCCCGGCGGACACCCTGTATATATATATATATATATATATATATACATATATACTTATACATACACATATGTACATACATATACATATGTATAAAGCAAGGGGGTTAGCTTTTGCAAATTTACGAATTTTGGATGACTTTTCAGCTAGGCTAACACCACCGTTGAATCTGTCCATATAAACAATTCTTGCCTTAGTATACTGAATTCTTGTACCAAATTGTTCATTAGTTTTGCAAATATGTTGTGCTGCGCAAAGTTTAAACTTTAGGATTGACATAGATTTTAACAGTATTACCTTTGTTTTTACTGTCATTAAACAACCTTCGAACATCTTGTTGTTTTGCTTGTTCAGGTGTTAAAGTTCTTGTTTTGTTTGCACTCATTTTGTTGGTAATGTCCACTGAAAGTTCATAATCCTGAAAAGTATTTATCAAATAACCAGTGCAGGTGAGAGCCACCCAAGCGGATCAAACACTCTTGTAGCTTCAGATATAGCATAATTCGGTTAGTTTGAGTTAGTTGTGTCCTTTTTTGTACCCTGAATGTACCGGTATCTGATAACGGTAGGCATTGAAGTATTAATATCTTTATTGTAAATGCATTGTCAGTGGGTATTTTGGCGAAGTTTCTTTGCTTATCCTGCAGGAGCCGAAACGACTATTCCAAATTTTGTAATCCAACTTTTACTTCGTACTACTGAATGATCAGGCTAGCAGTAGTGGTTTCTCGTCTGGCTAATTGATCTGCTGTTATTTCCTTCATATTCATATATAATTGAAATATAATCCTTCAACGATTCAGTTCTAGCCACTTTTTGGATAGTTTTATTCTCCTATAGTTCGCTATTTCTTATAATTGTAAAAATGCTTCGGCTCCAAATATAGGAATATAGGAATACTGAACTTTTCCGGTGTATCAAAATTTGGATCTCTTGGATATGTTTCATTAATAAGTAAATCTTATTCTTTACATCATATGGTTCGATGATCTTGGGCCATGCTTCATCGTAGTTTTTGTCAGGTATTTTCAGGTATTCCAACTGGTTTGCAAACTTGTCAATGTTATGAATGGAGGCCTCGTACAGATCACGAAATGTTGGAAATTGGGCGTAACTCCCGGAGAATGCTGGTACTAACTTGTACTATAGAGAATGTTTTATTTCATTTTTCTGGACGAATAACATATTTTGGATGCTTTAAAGTCTCAATGATCTATACCTTTTCAATAATGCCCTAAATTTTGCAAGTTTGAGTTAACAACTTTAAGTTCTGTGTGCTTATAATTAGTCGAACTGCGCAAGTAAGAAACTGCGATGTACGTTTGATTCTAATTCTTAATTGATAGCAGAGAACTTACTACCTAACGAGTGCATATTGGAATTGGAAGTCTTCTCTTGGCGAGAGTTTAAAGATAAATTTCACATAAATTACTTTGACTTTGTATTTAAAGGCTTCTACAATATTAAGCGTATTACTGAGATGGGGACTCGAAGTACCACAATGAAGTTTTAAATATTTGGAATGTAATTTGGCTTTTGGTTTTTGTTAGTAATTAAGAAAGAATACACATAAATTAAAATAGATACTAAGTACATATTAATATTGTTAATTATTATTATTGTAAGTTAGCAATAATTATTATCTTTGTAAGTTTATTATTGTAAGTCAAATATTTATGAACTAAGAGACATCTACTGTCGACTAGTGGAATTTGCATTTCCGAAAACTTATATTGTCAAGTAAATATATCGAAACCTAATTATCGGTTTAGTAGATGGCTCACTATAGAAGATCACTATAGTTCGCAAACCATAAATTATAGCAATAATCAGAGTAATAAAAATATGTAAAACTTTTGTTTAGTCACTTTTTAACAATTCATTAACACAAGAACAACGAAGTTATATTTCATACAATATTTTAGTAAATACAATAAAACATTTATAAATTCTTCAAATTAAATATAATTGCAAGTTGTTTGTGTTTTATTAAATATAAAAACGAAATATCAATATTTCATCTGGTCCTTCGAGTCGGATTAAAAATTGAAATCTGGCAAATTATAATCGTACACCGCGGGATTGATTGATCACTTAAAACATCAAGCACGAGTGCAGCAGCTTATCAACCGCCATTACAATCATAAAATAATAAAACTAAAATCGAGCTACAACGTGGAAAATTACCAGGATTCACCTCATCATTAGCCACGTGGGACTCCAGGATATTATTTTACAACCCGATAAGTACCCTTAAATATTTATTAAATTCTAAAATAATTAAATAATAATAAAGTTAAACAATTTACCATATACATACTGAGTTACTAAATTAATAAATTCGTGAAATGGAGGGGTATAATAAACGAAGATCCATTATCAAAGGCCAACTCACCAAACTTGTGAATACAATTAACACACATGGCTCAGAATATGGTATTGATGATCTTAAGATACGTTTCGATAAGGTAAATAAACTTTATAATGAATTTGTTGAGGTTGAATACCTTATTTTTAGTATTGATGCAACGGCTGCTTCAGAAATGGACCTGATCGACGATCAATATTATCATATAATTCCAAAAATACAGGGTCTTATACGAAACGAGTCAGTTAAAACCAATCCAGTTAATCTTGATCAAACACTTAATGTTACCACTAATGCAGATGCTACATCTGACTTTAAACTGCCATCCTTATTTATGCCAACTTTTGACGGCAATCTAGCGGATTGGCAATCTTTTTATGACATATTCACCTCAACGGTGCACGAGAACATAAAACTCTCACCGGCTCAAAAATTTAAATATTTAAAGGGGTTACTTAAGGGTAATGCATACAACCTTATACGACACCTAAGAGTTGATGATGCTAGTTATGTCGAGGCTTTCCAACGTTTAGTGAAACGTTATGACAAGAAGAAGTCAATTGTAGAATCTTATATGAAGTCTCTTTTTGATCATCCCAAAATTACCAAGGTCAATTCTGCGACGATAGCGTCGGTTCTTGATAACCTAGACGAAGTAGTTCGGGGATTGAAGGCCTTGGGAAATGAAGCAGAATCACGTGATCCTTGGCTCATCCACATAGTACAAAAGTTGGATGATGAATCAAGGCGTCTTTGGAAATATGAGACAGCGGACAAAGATTTTCCACAACTCCAAACATTTTTAGATTTCCTTATTCGAAGAATGGATTCGTTAGTTGAAGCACCGGTAGAAAATAAGACTGTCTTTAAACAGCAAAAATCTGTAAGGACTCTTCATGTTTCCTCAGAGTATCCATGTTTTCTTTGCAATGGTAAAAGTCATAAATTATATGAATGTCAAAAATTTTCCGGGATGAGCATCGACCAACGCAGAGATTTTTTAAAAAATAAGGAAAAATGTTTCAATTGTTTAGGCGACGGTCACACAGTTTATCAATGTAGAAGCAACCAGAGGTGTAAACTATGTCAGCGTAAGCACAACACATTAGTTCACTTAAATACTAGTGAAACCTTTAGTTCTACCAATAATTCCAACTCAAAAGCCTTTACCAGTGCTCATGTTTCATGTACACCAACCAATCTAAACGAATTGGTATTAACTTCTATTGCGAAAGCAGTAAATGCAACATTACCAACAGTAGTGATCCAAATAAAAGATAAAAGCCACAACTGGCAAGAAATTAGAGGGCTACTTGATTCTGGGTCAACAAGGTCTTTCATAACAGAGTCATGTGCTACATCATTAGGACTTTCTAGATCGAATTCAAGAATGTTAATTGAAACAATTAACGGAGCAAGGGCCGGTTGTTCAAGAGACGTTACAAAGGTAGAACTTAGATCAAGAATAAATCATTCATTTGTCATAGAAGTAGCAGCTTTGATCGTACCGGCTATTACCTCAAATCTACCATCTAAGACATTTAATACTCCACTCGAATTTGTTGAATCATTACAATTGGCTGATCCAACTTTCAATAAAAGAGGGCCTATCGACATCCTCTTGGGTTGCGATCATTTCTTTAATATTCTCGAACCTAAAAAAATTACCAATCAAGCGGATAATGTTGTGGCACAAGAAACTAAGTTTGGCTGGATAGTCGTCGGAACGAACGAACCGAAAGAAGTAGTTCCACCAATAAAAACTTTCCTTAGTATTGGTAATGAAATCAATATTGACGAACTGTTGAAACGTTTTTGGGAGTTAGAAGAAATTCCATCAAATCCAAACTATACTAAGGAGGAACTATATTGTATTGAAAACTTCAAAAAAAATGTAAAGCGAGAACCTAACGGGAAATTAATAGTACATCTTCCATTCAAGCAAAATCCACCAAACTTAGGAAATTCTTTGAAACAGGCCACTTACCGGTTTTATACATTGGAGAAAAGACTAGTAAAAGATAATGTTTTCCGCACCCAGTACATACAATTCATGAAGGAATATCTTCAACTAGGAACCTGTACCGGATATGGAACCTGTACCGGATGAAGATATATACAAAAATTGGAATCAAATGTTTTATCTCCCGCACCATGGAGTAATAAAAGAATCCAGTACCACGACGAGATTACGAGTTGTTTTCGACGGATCTGCGAAGTCTTCAAATGGATATTCTTTAAATGACCAACTCCTGATTGGCCCAACAGTACAACAAACATTGTTGGAAATATTAATGCGATTCCGAAAACATAAGTACGTATTTTCAGCGGATGTGGAGAAGATGTTTCGGCAGATTATGGTGACCAGTTCAGATGCGGAATATCAGAGGATTTTATGGAGAGATCCACTTACAGATCCGTTACGTCATTACAGACTGCTGACCGTAACATACGGTACTACAAGTGCTCCATTTTTGTCCACATTCGCACTTAGCCATGTAGCGAACCAACATAAGTATAATTTCCCAAAATCAGCAAAAATCATTGAAAATGATTTTTATGTAGACGATCTAATGTCTGGGGCAGACAGTATTGATGACGCAGTCAAACTACAGAAAGTGGTGATACAAATTTTACAATCTTGCAGTTTTAACTACGAAAATGGTCGGTTAATCATTCGGACTTATTAAACCACTTACATGAAGATTAGTTCAAGCCTATCATTACGTGAAATTTCCAATGGCACTAAAATGATTGCGATCTTAGGCATATGTTATCTACTTCTTCGAGATGTATTCAAGTTTAAAGTCAAGTTATCAGAAAGCTATGAAACAACGAAGAAGCATCTACTTTCCGAAGCATTAAAGCTTTTCGACCCTATGGGTTGGCTTACACCAGTGACAGTCGTCGTAAAAATTCTATTCCAGCAACTATGGGTTGAAAAACTTGAATGGGACGACCAGTTACCAGCATCAATTCGAAATATTTGGCTGAATTTTAGGCAAGAACTAATTATGATTGAAGACTTAGAGATAAATCGTTGGCTACATACATCCAACTCTTCCGTTCTTGAAAACCACGGTTTTTCTGATGCGTCAAAGGACGCATATGCAGCAGTTTTGTATGCTAGGGTACTTCTACCACAGGGTGATGTAAATTTGACAATAATAGCAGCAAAATCGAAGGTAGCACCAATAAAAACCATTACGATACCAAAGCTTGAATTATGTGCCGCCGGACTGCTGGTTAAATTATTGAAATCAACATTGAAATCGCTAGAGTTTGAATCCAACCCTCAAATATTTTTATACACTGATTCAACAATTGTTTTAAATTGGTTATCTAAACCTCCGAAATCATGGCCTACCTTTATAGCAAATAGAACAAGTCAGATACTCTCATACACGAGCAGAAACCAATGGTTGCACGTGCCCTCACAAGAAAATCCTGCTGACTGCGCCTCTAGAGGAGTATCACCCAGTGACATCAAGGATTGTAAACTGTGGTGGTGGGGTCCCAGTTGGCTGCAATGCAATCCAATAGCAGTACCTAATCAATTAATTGTCATAGACATTGCTGAAAAATTAACTGAAGGTGTGACAGTCAGTTATGCGAGTATATATGAACGAAACCAGCTATTGACTCAGTTATTCAACAGAGTGTCAAAATATGGAACAATTTTAAGAATTATAGCCCGAATAAAAAGATGGTTCCGTATTTACAATAGGAACATTATCGAAAAGGAGTCAGGTGGTATTTCGATCGATCAGCTTAGAAGGGCCGAACAATTTATTTTACGCTACGTCCAATACGAAACATTTTCTGAAGAAATTAAGCTGTTGAACTCAGGGAACCAATTAATTAAAAGCAAACTTATTAATTTTTACCTATTTTTAGATAAAAATGGAACCCTGAGAGTGGGAGGACGACTAGAAAATGCAGATATAAGTTACGATATGAAGCACCCTATAATTATACCAGTAAATCATGAGCTGACAAAAAAATTGGTTCTAAAAATTCATTTAGAACTTCTTCATGCGGGTCCAGCATTAATGTTAGCGCACATCAGGCAAAGATTTCAAATTATCAGAGTCAGAGCTCTTGTCAAGAAGGTAATTCACGAATGTATGAGATGTCATCGATATAAACTGTTGCAACAGACTCAACTAATGGGTCAGTTGCCATATTCACGTGTCCATATCACTCGACCGTTTCTTCAGACTGGCATTGACTATGCTGGTCCGTTCTCGCTAAAGGCACACCAACAACGTAATTCTAAAATTATTAAGGGTTACTTAGCCATTTTTGTGTGCATGTCGACGAAAGCAGTTCATTTGGAACTCGTAACGAATTTAAGCACCGAAACTTTCATCGCTGCTCTGAAAAGATTTCAATCGGTGCGAGGGATTTGCAGTGATCTATTTTCTGACAATGGATCAAATTTTGTTGGAGCTCATAATGACCTGAGAGAATTGGGCGAAATGCTTAAATCTGAAAGCGTAAGACACCAGATATTCGATTGGGGCACCAACCAAGGCATAAAATGGCATTTTATACTGCCAGCTGCTCCGACATTTGGTGGTCTGTGGGAGGCGGCTGTGAAATCTTGTAAACATCACATCCGCAGGGTCATAGGAAAACCCGTTTTAAACTACGAAGAATTGCTTACACTACTAAACCAAATCGAAGCAATCTTAAATTCGAGGCCGTTGTTTAGAGATGATGAAAAAGAAGATCCAATCACACCTGCTCATTTCTTGATTGGGCATCCACTTACCTTAATGCCCGAACCTAATCTAATGGATACAAAACTTAACAACTTATCGAGATGGCAAATGATTCAAAATATGTTCCAACACATATGGAAACGGTGGCATCAGGAATATCTAACCACATTAAACAAACTTACCAAATGGAATAATAAAAATGATGACATCAAAATCAATGACATAGTTATTCTACGAGACGACAACTTACCTCCTGCAACTTGGCCTTTAGCTAAAATAATTGATGTGCATCCTGGGAAAGACAATGTAATCAGAGTAGTTACTTTGAAAACGTCCAAGGGTATCTACAAGCGACCAGTTCAAAAAGTATGTTTGCTGCCGAGATTTGATTCTGGCGACTCAAGGGAGGCGGGATGTTAGTAATTAAGAAAGAATACACATAAATTAAAATAGATACTAAGTACATATTAATATTGTTAATTATTATTATTGTAAGTTAAGTAAGCGTTTAAGTCAAATATTTATGAACTAAGAGACATCTACTGTCGACTAGTGGAATTTGCATTTCCGAAAACTTATATTGTCAAGTAAATATATCGAAACCTAATTATCGGTTTAGTAGATGGCTCTAAGATCACTATAGTTCGCAAACCATAAATTATAGCAATAATCAATAAAAATATGTAAAACTTTTGTTTAGTCACTTTTTAACAATTCATTAACACAAGAACAACGAAGTTATATTTCATACAATATTTTAGTAAATACAATAAAACATTTATAAATTCTTCAAATTAAATATAATTGCAAGTTGTTTGTGTTTTATTAAATATAAAAACGAAATATCAATATTTCAGTTTTAAATGTTTTTTTTTAACCTGAGGCTGAATAATCGAGAAAACATTTACTGTACCACATAAGACACATACGTGGTAACAATCCCTAGCCAAAACAAATCCAATGGCCAAAGTAAATTCCTTGAGTTCTGATGCCGAACTGGTGAATGGTACCATCAACGAGAACCGTATTTCAACGTACTCATCTCAGATACATCAATAGTAAAACGACTACATTTGAGTGATGAGTAGCCTTCATAAAACCCAAACCTACTCTAAAAACAGTTATACCGCAATTTAACAAAATTTAATCTGGTTACTTTTAACTGCTAAAATTTATAAAAAAAACTATTAGTTTTGTCGATAACAACTTTTCCCACATCACCTGTTAATTAATCAAAAAAAAATAGAAAACATTCAAAAAAATATAAAGCTGAAAATTTGGTTGTTTCCGGGAACGAGGAAAAACATTCTCAACCACTTTTTGGTTTATAATTCTAGAAAATTTCAGTTAATGTCGGAATATAAAATTGTGTTCTACGAACGATTTACAAAATCACACAAAAAGTTTAAAATAAATCGTTTCTGGTGAATGCAAACGATGATGAGTGGTTCTACCACTCAATGCTTTTTAAATATGTTGCAAATTCGCAGAGTTTTAAGGACATTTAATATATATATATATATATATATATATATATATATATATATATATATATATATATATATATATATATATATATATATATATATATATATATATATATATATATATATATATAATAAAATATTGCGATAGTAGACTATGATTTATAATCTGGGGAATATAGAAGTGACTGTTCAGTGACCACTCGACTGATATTTACTTGTTTGAATCAGACGAATTTTTATGGCCTTTACTCACTGTTGCTAAATAAAATATGCTAAGAATATTAATATATTTTTTGCGTCAGTTAAAACTGTTTGCCTAGATCGAAGGCACCTAAAATATAAACGAGCATAATATCCTTTAAATTTCATCTCACTATCCCTTGACTGTCGTAAGAATTGACTATATTTTTTACCGCTTCTTACTGGAGCGATACCCATCATTGTTTGAGGCATGGTTGAAATAAAAATCCAATGATATAATGATGAGCCTGAGTAAAATATGGACCATTAAAAGTGGTCCGCTGGATTGTTTTTCTTGTCTATGTGGTTTTGACTTGTTAGTGAATCGCTAAATTGTAGACATCTGATTCGAAACAAAAGTAGTCTGATTAGTATCCAGCACTCAATTCAAATCAATTTTAGAGTAGATCAAGCAAAACATTCCAGCTTACTCGATTCCGATATACGGAACGATACCATTTCAACCCCTGCTAAAATTTCAGCTGCACACTGATCGGTGCAACACGCGATACAGCACATTGTTAGTGGCCTTGGATTTCTTGACGGTTCGATATACATCTCACGTAAATAACGTCTATATGCATATCCATATGTTGATGCATCCATAAATCCGTGCAATTAAGTTACACTCGACTTTGATGAAAATACGAATTTAGCGAATTTGGTCAACTTAACTAAAGGTAATTGGCTACTTAAATTTTCCTATTGCTCTTTGTATATATTTGTGATAAGAGCTTGTTCCAGACAAATTTTAATATCCACAAATGTTGTACGAAGATCTTCACCAACACCACAATTGGATTTAATAATCCTAATGGATCAAACAGTGTTGTCATATCCAAAAAACACTTTACGCTTTGCCACTTATGTTTGCTTGTTCTCAGTGGTGAATAATCCAAACGGAAAACATCCTCCTCAGACTTCCATGAGAGGCCCAAAGCATTTATGCATTCATTGTTATCAGTTTTAATATTTTTTTCTTAACTTTCCGTTGCTCCAATTAACGAGCGCCATTTATGAAGGTAAAATCCTTCGGATTTTAAGATGCCCATAACTTTGCTTGAAAGCCGTAAGCATCTTAATGCTATCTGTTAGTGGAAGCTTCTGTCATCGATGTAAAATCACCCTCAAATCGCCTTTGAACGTGGCGGAAAGTATGTGCCTCACACTAGCTAGCGATCTGCTGAAGGCATCAAATAACAAGAAATGAAGCGGCTACCGTTCCATATTTTACAGTTTAAATACAAAATATGTGCATCGAGTGGTTGGTTGGACGAGATTCTTCACTTAATTTAACTTGTCGATACATCTTTGACATATCGGCAGATAGCGCAAAGCAGTGAGATCAAAAACAGAACAAAATTGAAATGAGTCCTTTTGAATGGTAGAACTGGCATTCATAACTGGATTTAACGAACTGCCTTAGAACAGCAAACGTGAAAGACGACGCTTAACTTAGTTGAGGTGCTTTCGGGCTTAATAACACAGTGTTGAGCAGAAAATATTTACAATTGTGTGTCGCAACAATTCGCAAATTATTGATTTTACACCCATACTTCAAAATTTCGGTCCTCCTCCAGTGGAAGCTAAACAATGAAACATCTTTAATTATCACGACCGAAATGTTGGATGAAACGCTTCTGCTTCAGTCAAACCGTCGACTCGGCCCGAGTGATGGAACTTGGAATCACCCATGGCTATGTTAGCTAAGAATTTCAAGGACCTAATATTGATGTAATTTGTTGGCTGACTGGAAGTAATACTCGGAAGTACGATACTTGCCAAATCCGTCTTATATGAACTAATCCGAGTCTATAGTCTGACGAAATCTTTATGTTTAACTCGAGTTTTAATTTTGTTTAACAGGATATCTGCCAAAGTCTTGTTTAAAAAGCTAACCTGCTACGCAGAATCGAGCAATAAGCGACCTCTAACGATACCACCACTACTGGTACGAACATTTACCATGGCAGTTGCTAAAATTATAGGTGCGTGAGTAGATGAAACATTGAGCGATGTGAATAATGTGATGTTTTCATTAATTTGTATTGGATAATCTGTGGACGCACTTGATTACTGTTCCCGACACGCATAACAACATCCAGATTTACATAACCGAACTCGGTTATTTTTATTTTTATAAATTTTTCAGTGTCCCGCTTTTTTTCACGACGTAAAAATTCGTTGAATGTAAATCGGCTATTAAACGAACGGGAAACTGAAGGAGTTTGAAGTTGAATGGCAGATCTGAAGGGATGATTGGGATCCTTGGTTTGAATATGTCTTCACCCGCTGAATGGCCAGTCATGATGGTGGTTTCGATAATGTAAGGCATGAGTTTCTTAACAGAAAGTCTTGTTCCATTGCAGAGTGCAGGAAGATGCTGATTCTTGAGAAGAATTATAGGTACCCCAATCTTTAGTTTCAGCTTGTCCGAGGGTACTCCTTGTGGTGCCAACTTGTACAAAAACTTTGTCGTTTAGTTCACCGCCTTATGTGCGTGGCATGTTGTGTCGATGGATTTATAACTTTCCAGGCTACCGGGCAAGCCCTGAAAAAGTTGCTTGTTCATGATAGTCACAGCTTCGTTTCTTGGTGCAAGAATTGCTCTTTGGCACAGTCAAGCGTGATCAGGAAAGTGCTGTGCCACATTTGGAAATACCGTTTGTTTCAGTTCTTCTTGATTTACCACAATTCTTCCAACAGCACCATATGCATTTCCTAGTTAAAGTAGATTATCTGCGAATTGCTGGGCGAAGGCATCACAAGTGACATAAGCTCGCATGTTTGTTGAAAGTCAACAAACATTGGAATGCCATTTCAAATGAAAGATGATTTAATAAATCTTTCCGGTATCGTCAGAAGCATTCAAGAAAAAAATGCCACCCTGTCTTTCAAAAACTGCTCTTGCGATCTTGTCGAATGCTTCCTTTTGATCTTGGACCAATTTTGGTTCATTCTCCTCTACGCATATTGTCAGCAGATCATAAGTATCATAATTTCTTTCTATCATTTTTTCACTCGGTAAGGCAGATTCAAAGTTGCAATTTGGTTCTGGAAGTACAAAGCTTTTCAGGTCTGATCCACCCATCGATACAATTTCTCTGTTGAAGATATCATCACTGTAGTCCAGCTCCATGTTTTGTTGTTGCATACGAGCTTACTGTAGTATGTCTACTGTCAGGTTTTCCTTGTAGTTCATCCATAAGTGTTGCGGAGCAGACATCGACCATTTATGCAGCATGACAGCAAACATATTACGCAATACCTTTGGAGATCGAGAGGCACCAGCTTCTCCAATATGCTGTTCCAATGGTCATCGCTCTCTTGAAGCCCTTTAACTTGGCAGGCCTCTTTGTAAGTTTCACAGAGTCTTTCTTCAACTGTTATCAAATCTATAAATGATTTTGGACCTCTAACTTCGCAGAACGAGTCGTACGTGAAACCATTCAGAGTTGTTTGGATAGACGGTTTACCCCCGACCAAGTGCATTGCTGGACATTATTCCTGCTTGTTTTGGTAGAGCCTATCCTTATTTCCGTCGGTTCCAAGTCTTGTTTCTGGTATTTCAAGCATAGTTCTTTGGAAGTTGGTTGTAAAGTAGTATGTGTGCGAGGTTAATGCTTAGATGAACCACCGTGGGATGATGCTCGTGAATTGGAAAGCTGAGTATTCTCCATACTACTTCTATGATGTTGATGTATCTTTCTATTTTATACTGATCATTTTCAGCCATGTAATTTTCTGGTGACTTTGAACACAGCCATATCTGATCCTTTGTTGACATACTTACAGACGTACTTTATGGACTTTACCGAATTGAACAATTCAACGTTGATATACGCATTTAAAAATTGTGTCAAAAGAGGTGAATATAGGGAACAATCCAAGAGTTGTCCACAGAGATTTCTGATCTCTGTGGACAACTCTTGGATTGTTCCGTAGAGTGGATATCCGGCTTGTCTCGTTTGCGTGTCTTTCAAAAATTAGCGTGGGAATCGCTTCGTGTAAATTCCGTCTTTCAAGCATGGAGAGCGTGGATTTATGGATCCGCAGGGTCCGTGCACCATGTGTTTCCTTACACTTGTGAAAAGTCTACTCTATGAACATGAAGTGTATTTTTCAGTATAATAGAGCATGGCACCTTGGGAACGCTCGTGCATGTATTTAGGACCAATGTGGGCAATATTTCCATCGCTGATGACGGCATCCTTCAAATACGCATACTATTCAACTCTCAGTGTTTTCTGATTTAGTCGGGTATACTTCAGCCTTTCAAACTTTATCTTAGAGCACTTATCCATGATAAATTAATGGAACAGGTCCTAGATTCTCAGTAAAATGTTGTAGCTGGAAGAGCACATCATCATCCTGTATGCGTAGAGGTCCATGGCAGAAATCTTCTTAGCCTATGGCATTCCTGTAATGAGGTTCTTTTGTCGCAGTTCAAAATGATATTCATCCTCCCCCTGCTAGAATAGGTGCGAATACTGTAGGGTATTATAGGACATGTGCGCATCGGGAATTCTCTGGATGGTGCCACTCTTTTTTTCTAAAACCATGTCTTTTGTTCCATGTTCTTCACCCAACATGATGACACTTCTAATGTTGTCGGTGCATTGAATCGCCTCTCATGCACACCCACTTTTTATTCAAGCCCTATCTTTCCCATGGCTGATTTGAAGATGCGAACGTAGAAGTTATGATGATGCAGTATGTCTTGGAACTGAAGACATGCTGCTGTTGCTGCATCAAATGCAGCTATCTAATGGTGATGAGACATGTAAATTACTTACCTATAGTGTTCATAATAATCTTGGAAAATATGTTGAATTGTATCTGTTGGTGAGTTTCTGCTGTAGTCTGTTCCACAATCTATCCGGAATGATTTTGGCAGTCCCCGTTTCACATTCGAAATCAATTCGTGTTGTTTATCTGGTATTCGTTTGTGTCATCAACAAACTATGTAAGGCACATATCAGTAAAGCGATTTGAGTGATTTTTTGTTTCGGCCAAGTTTTATGGCTTCATGAGCACCCGAAAAGATTTTTGATCGCTTGGCTTTCTTTGGAAAGGCGATAGTTGCAGATGCGTTGTAGGTCCCTTAAATTAGGTAGCGGACATGACTCCATTACGGCGGTCAAGAGAGAGACTGAATACTCCATCATCAGGAATAAGACCTTCACATCTTACTTCCATATAAATAATTTTATCATTGCATTGCCGATTCTCTGTAAGTTTCATAAGGACACTTCTCATGACTCCAAGTCATTAATGTGTTTCTTCCATTCGTCCTCTGTGTTTGGCACCTGAAATAACAAAATATTGTTTATTTATTTGTAGGAAACTAACTTGGTTGATTAATGCTCATTCCACCGTCAGTATCATTTCTAAATCGATGATTTGAACTATATCTAGGAAAAGTACAATATAGAACCACATCATCGCCATCAATAACATCGACTGCACTTTATACGTCAAAAGAATTCTCACAAGATATTTGTATCAATCATAATTGGAACAAATAGAAATTTTTCTGATAGCTATCATCTGCAAAATCATCTGCAAATACTGTCGCCTGCCCCAAGAGATCAATGTGAAGCATTGAGTTAAAATAGATCAAAAATAATAAAGGACCCAAAACTGTATCTTGAGAGATGCCTCAATTTATATTTCCTCGGTTACTGATGATTTCATTAATTTTGACAACTTGAAGACGATTCCTGGTATAACTCATAAGCCAATTGAAAATATGCCCTCTAATACCAATATAGGATAGTTTCGATAAAAGTATTCCGTCGTCGTCTGTGTCGAAAGCTTTAAACCTAACTACGAATAGGGCTGATGGTTTTTGGAAATTATTTGTTGTTGTATATATCTGACTCAAAATGTGTAAGAGCAGTGAAACCATATTGATGAACATGCAGAAAGTTAAGTTTTTCGAGATATCTCAGTAATCTATGTTTTACAAGTTTCTCGAAAAATTTGGATTTGCTCAGTAGGGAAATTGGTCTATAGCTATTTAAATGCAATTCATCTCTCTTTTTAAAAAACGGAATCACAACTGCAATTTTCAAAATATTTGGAAAAACACTGTAGCGACCATCGCTACACACACAATTAAAATTATTCATATATTTCGTGCAATTCCATATAATTCGCTAACGCTACATGTACACTGTACATAAATATATATAGAGCGTAAAGTAGCTATTACACATAGCACTCGGTCGCCATGGCCTGATGAGATGACAATTAATTTTTAACTAAATACCTCATCAGATCGAAACTGAGCTTTGCTTTGCACAACATCCGAATCTGAATAATTAAAATAACGGCACACATCCGCCGTCGTTATAACACCACTGTCTAAACTCAAATTATATAAGAATTTTGTTTTTTAAGTTGGAAGTTAAATCTTCAGATACATGTATAAAAAAATTGTTAAATTCATAAATTTTGCAGTAAAACACGTAATAGTGGTTCGATTTTGATGAGTGATGCTTTAAGCATGTTTAGCAATAAACATGTTATAAGCATGTTTATTGCTGCAAAATATTCGTTCATTTTAATAAATAATTTTTGAGCAAAAAAATCAGTGAAGGAGTTAATAAAGTTATAAGCAAACTAAAATTACTAAGCCATATATAAATTACTAAGCCATATATGGTTGATGTTATGAAATAGAACTGGAATATACCAGGACAGGACTAAAAAGTAGTTTTTTTCACACTGTTACTTTAGAAAAACCTAAAACATTATATATGTATTTCTCTTCTAACTAAGACGATTTAAATTTTAAATTAATTAAAAAAAAATCTTTTTTAATAAAAATAAATGGTCTAAGTTCTTATTAAACTACAAAAAATTAAATTTAAAGTTTGAAGGCGCTTTTATGGTTGTGTTCATTCGTTCGGTAATTCGTTCCGTACATTTTTTTAACCAATCACATTCCCTTATTTTCCCCTTATTTTCGTTCCGTATTTTTTTCATTAAGATGACCAACTTTTAACTTTTCGTTCGAACGATTATGGAGTAAAAGAGAAAATTATACAATTTAAAAAGGATAGCAATACTATATACAAACAAATTTTGACAGTGCAATAATTTGATTGGTATTGTTGAAGTTCCGTGGCAAACGTATATAAATTAAATAGTGAATCGTTGTTTAAAATCAATTTTACATAAAATAAAATTAAAATAGGTATAGTTTTCTTTACAGACAAAATAAGTTTGATAAATCTATCAAGAAAATGTCAAATGCTTAGATTTTTAATCGATAGGTGGGGACAAAATCGTTCCGTGAATTTTCATCAACCATAAAATCATTAAAATAATATTACCGAAAGATCGAATGAACGAACGAACGAATGAACACAACCATAAAAGCGCCTTGATGAAACCGCATAGATCAAATACCTAATTCAAACTGCGGAAAAAATCGGAAAATAACAAAAAACCAACTAAAAAAAACAGGGAGAAAGAGAGCTAAATATTTTTTCTTGTTTTTTGCATGATTCCTAGCTCTTTCTTTTGCTCTTAAATTGAAAAAATAAAATGAAAAATTTGAAGCTTATTTCGATTGACTTTACGATCTATCAGAAAAAAATTTATGGGGAACGAAAAATAATAGGTTTTCCATTGACCACCGTAAGTACTTCATTTGTCTGGCCGCGGCTTAACAAAAACTCGGTTCCCTGAGGTTGATTATCACTTCAACATTATTGGATATCTCTGGGACGTTTGCGATCGAATAATGAAATTGAATAATCCAGATTGTGGAAAGTGTGTGGTTCAGTAACTACCTGTAAAAATGAAGAATTATTAGTAAAGTTTAATATGACTTTAGTAAAGACTTACTCTATATTATTTTGGTAATTCCGAATGCGATGATCTGCATACAACACTTATAATACGAACAATTCATCCTAGTCATGCAAAGTCTAACCCCAAATCATTTCTTCGGATTGATTGCATTAATATGAACCTCGAATAATCGAAGGGGTTACTAAATTAAATCGTTACTTCGATCTAGTTTGATAGGTATCTCTGGCTAGCTTGTAATCGAATGACGGAATTGATGGCGGCCGATTGTAAAAAACTGAGTGGTTTAGCGTTTGACTGTAAAAACAAAATATTATTAGTGAAATTCATTATGACTTGATTATATTTACTTACTCAATATTATTTTGGTTGTTCGGACAGATTGATGACTCATCCTGTGAGAAATTCATTCATCCTAGCTATATACGGAGACTACTACAAAATTGTTGTCCTGGTTTGATTTCATTAGTTTAGAGCTTCTATAATATTCGAAGGGAATACTAAATTGAACTATCACTTTGAGCTTAACAGAGCAAGCTCTTTCTTGCTAGCTTGCGATCGAATAATAGAATAATGATGGAGTCAGATTGTGAAGCTTTTGTAGTTCATTTTTTTATCTACATTTTCTTGTGATTTAAATATAGCGCATAATTTTCGTATTCCGGAATTCCTGAGGTGACTAATCACTAATCTGAAATGACAGCTTTTGTATACGTCGTGGTTTGCAAGTATTACTCAGATTGTAGAAAACGGATGGATCAGCAAATGCCTGTGAAAATAAAATATTATCAGTTAATATTATTTTACGCAAGATCCGATTTGAACTAAAATTTCTAACAAAATTAATGATCATAAAATAATCGATAAGGAAATCTTTTAAGATCGATAAGCAAAGATTAACATACAATTTTTAAATTTGTATTACAGACAATTATTACGTGTTTTATTGCAAAATTGATGAATATTGATAATTTTGTGGGCTAGCCCCTTGCCTGATTTTAATGCTCAAAAATTATTTTCGAAAATGAATGAATATTTTGCAACTGTTTTTATGCTTATATCGAGAGCTTTTGATTAAAGCATCACTCGGAAATCGATTTAGAAGACTTAAGGATATTCCCGGTCTGGAATTTATAAATTTGATTTACGCGTTTATTATTTGAATTTCGCCTTAACACGTTGTCGATTAATTTCCATGTAGCTATCGCATTTTTCTTTACAGAATCAAATACTTCTTACTTCTATAGAAGGGGGTTTTGGTACAATTGATTTTACCTGTTTGGAAAGGCGATTAACATAGTTTTCTAATTAAATATGATTAGGATAACGTCTTAATTTTTTTGAATATTTTTTTAGTTTGTCAATTTTTCGTAGAACTTTGTACTACTAGAAATAGATATGAATAACTTAATATAATTTAGGAGTATATCTAGAAAAATGTCGAAACCAATATTATAATTGTAATGAAGACAGTAAATTATGCTGTAGACAGAATTCTAATTCTCAAGTTTCAGAAGATTACTTAGCATGTCATTATTTATATAATTGGCCTATTATACATTATCGAAGATGTGGAAATATTGACTTCAATTAAATTTTGATCGGAAAAATGAATAGGAAGATTGCTGATAGAGTTTTCACAAAAACGTGATCGAGACAGGTTTGCATCCTTATAGGCTCATTCAAAAGACTAATAAAACCGTTTGAAGCAAGCGTTGTCTGATAGTTGAATGATCCATTAATATCTAAAATATTAATGTTAAGATCTCCTAAAAAAGCGGTCTGGTTTTTTAAGCGAGCCTAAGAATATTTCCAACTTATCGCAAAAATTAACAATTGCATCGTTGGAGAAACGATACATACAAATATAATTCCAATTTTGGTTTGCTAGTGGAATATCTAAAATTAGAACATCAGCTGACGTCCAGTTGCATAATTTACACCACCAGAACGGTAATGATCGTTGCAACATGCAATAAAATTATAATTACCCGGTAAGTTAAATTCCGCACATTCATATGAGTAAATCTATATTTTTGATACAAAAATTAGGTCAGGAAAAGTTTCGAGATTTCTAGAAGAATGTCTCCATTATTGATCCACAGGTATTTATACTTGTGCATCCTTTTAAAAACACGAGCTTCACGATAAAGTGGATTTCGAAAGGCAGTGTAATGGTCACGAAGATAAAGTTAATTGGCGTTCCTATGCTGATTATTGTTTTGTTTAATGCCAATATCAGTGGCAAACAATTATTGTTTGTTTCTTTTGTTGTTTTAACACTGATTTTTTAGTGGATATGTTCCGAAATTTGACTTATATTTTTACATTATCAACCAAGTTTGTAGTAGACATGCTAATTTTGTTGTATTCTTTTGAACGCATATAAACACTACCTAAAACGTCCCCAATTAGCTCTTTACATTGAAACACTTTAAACAAATTGACAATTGCTGTTTCGGGCTCAATCAATTTATCAGATAAACCAGCAAATATTAAATTTCGATTTAATTCAATCTGCTTACTACTATCAATAGCATATTCAATTTTATTTAAACGTTCATCTTGCTGCTGCAAGGTAAGAACCATCAAATCATATTAACCCTTTTGGGTGGTAGTTGTTGCTACAATATTATGAAATTCGGCCTTTATATTATCGAACTCATTACAGATAAAATCTTGTGATGTTTGTATTACAGTAATCATCAGTTTTACAGCATTTCTATTGCTCATCTATTCGTTTTATTATAATTTATACCTCATCTTGGTAGCTAAAACTCAATCCGCATGTCTTGCCTTCTACTGGTTTAATAATAGAGACAGACTTGATAGATTTGGTGCAGTCAGATGAACATACCCGAACAGAATCGATCAGATACAATCGGTTGTTTGGCAGTTTATGCCAAACTAATTATTACAAAAATTTAAGAATTGGGTGTTTCCAAGAATTATTACCTAAGGAAGTAAAAGATCTGGGAACGTATCTCTCTTCTGCAAAAATGTGCACTGATCACATCAACTTAATCTAAAACAACCAACAACAAATTCAAGATGTAAACGAATTTATGCAATAATATGCAATAAACATATTATATAAAATCAGGAACACCTCTACCTTATACAGTATAACTGTATATGTGTGAGACATGATAACACACGGTAAACACCATAACAAACGCCGAACATTTAAATGTGTAAACGGGAAAAGAGGTGGATTGGCCATTCACTAAGGAAACCAATAAGGAATTTAAATAGCAAGGATGTTATTGGACTGCAAGGGAAAACGAGAGCCGGGAGACCAACAATGATTTAGAAAATAATTGTGCTCGCAAAACCGAAAGAAATTATGGGTAGAAATAAAAGCAGTAAATCCCAATAGAGTAAGATGGTCCTAAATTGGTAATAAAGGAAGAAAAATATGCTAAGCTTATTGTAACTTAAAGAGGCCACCAAGGCATTTGTTAAGGTTATTTAAATTTTAAAATTTAAAACTAGGCGCAGATAAACATACACCAATCAAATTCTATATTGACATTAAATTACAAAAACATATAACCTAAATTATCCATAAAATAAAAATTACATAATGCCAGTAATAAAATTCATCGATTTTATATCCATTAAAATTCCTTATCACATGATTTTTAATCTTTTATTAAAAATAATCCTTATAATAATGTGTGTATGTATTTATGTATATCACAAATACAAAAATATCAATCAAATATAATAACCATAAATATTGAGCACAAAAAAAATTGTATGCTCTACGTTCGAAACATATTTACAAAAAAAAAAAAAAAAAAAAAATGTTTCTATGTACAAAAATTTGTTATATTACTTAATGGCAAATTATTACGATTTTACTCCGAAGGAGCACATACTCGCATAACTCACACCTTATTTTGTTTATTTATTAATAATAATAAAATAAAAAAATCCAACATATACATAAAATAATCATATAAATCATTAAAATTTTATGTAAAATAATATAAAAAAAAAATTACAGTTGTATCAATAGAACACTTTACTGAGATGTTTGTATTATGTAATAAAAGAAATTTCACATTTCTTGAAAATTAATCATGCGATAGAAAGTCAAAGGGAAAAGGATTAAGGTAAAAAGATGTATTGTTTAATATATTGCCCCATATAGGTTGTGACCACTCAAATTAAAGGTATTTTATAGATGGACAAGCTACTGTTAACAAATTGAAAGTCTATTACAAGGATAAGAACCTTTAGAAAAAAATGTATTACGAAACTGGTTATTACTTGTCTGAATCAATGAAATTTGGTATTTTTTTAATTTCAGCTCCCATGAAAGTATTAGTCATAAGACGGTTAAAAAAATTGAATTGTAATTGATTGATTGATAAGAATGTATGGCCAAGGACGAACCAGAAACTCTCGGAATGCCGGGCACCAACGTACACCCATATTACATATAAAAAAGAAAGAGTGGATGGAATATTAGTTATGACAGACTCGACCAGGTTACTGACACCTAAACGATTTTTAACCAGGCATCAGGATCTCTTTAAAAGCCAAAACTGTTACCGAGCCATTAACAACGGGAGGGCAGAGATTAAATCCTGCATTTAACTTCAAACACACAACCCACACTACACCTAAAGTTCCAAAAAACATCAGACAATGTCAAAGAATGCAAATAATATGACTCATTTCCGATGCAATCCATGCAATGCTGACTTCAAGGTTGGACTGATATACTGAACCCAATTCAAGATTGTATTTTACTTAACAACACACATGATCCCATTTTACTTTGCTCAAAGCACGAACACCAAGCCACACTACCAACCGAATCCGGAATCCATTACCCAGAAACGCAATCAGCCTTCAAACAGCACGACCCCCTCTTCCAGATAAATAACTCAGTCAAAACATTAAAAACCCAACAGCCTTACAGGCCAATGCCGACCCTTCACTGAGATCCGCCATAAGACCCCAGACCACTTCCTCACAACCGGCAATCGCTGCCGGTGTTCAGCCCAATTAACGATCCCACACCCAAGTGATCAAGGCGTGCCTGTCAGTGGTGGGGACCGAACTCAAGATCGCGGCTATCCAAAGATGAACCTGTTAATAAACACACTATAAATCGTATAATGGAGCAGTAAAATAGTATTCTCTCTCTCTCTCTCTCTCTATATATATATATATATATATATATATATATATATATATATATATATATATATATATATATATATAATGTAATATAGTGTAAAATATACTAAACATTTCCATACTATAAAACAAACGAGTAAAAATTGTCAAAAAAAAAAAAATTTAAAAGCAAAATTGATGTTATCTTTTTCCTATACAAAACACAAATAACAAAAAAAGAGACGAAAAAATTTTCAATTATCCATAAACATTAAATAGTATGCGTAACACGGCGTCTACTCTTCACTATGCAAAATCTCTGAGATTTTGTCTCATGATATTAAATTTATCAATGTATGTGTTAGTATATTCTTAAAATTTTAAAAATGTATCTTTAGGTTATGTTTTTTCATTTTATTTTATTTTTTCGAGTGTTAAGACGTACATATGAATAATTATAGCTGCATAAAAACATAAATTTCACATTAAATATGGCATTTAATCAAAACCCTCTTTATTACAAGCCGTCTTGTAACTTTTGTTGACACAGATAAACAAAACCTATATACACAATTGAGTGTATTGGTGCTATGAAAATCCATACCAAAAAATGTATAATTTTCTCATCCCTACTACCACTATTTAATATATATAGATAATTGAGAATTTTTTCGTCTCTGTTTTTGTTATTTGTGTTTTGTATAGGAAAGAGATAACATCAATTTTGCCTTTTAAATTTTTTTTTGACCATTTTTACTCTTTTGTTTTATAGTATAGAAATATTTATTTTATTTTACACTATCGACACGTTTTTTACTTTAATACATTCTCATGTGAATATGATTAAATAGCATGAGTATGCAATGAATACGGCTTGTAGTAAAGAGAGTTTTGATCAAAACCCTCTTTACTACAAGCCGTTTTGTTTGCATACTCATGCTATACAAAAATATATACTTTGATTGTAGTATAAAAAAAGAAACATTCACATACCAATACAAAAGAGATTAAGAAAAGAGAGTAAAAATTATCAAAATACAAAAAAAAAACAAAAACAAATTACATAACCTCAACTTTTATGTTATTTATTATGTATACACTGTATATATTACTAATTACACCGCAAGATAGATTTTAATAGAAATAAATAATTACAATATATTAATATAAAAATATATTATATATTATATAAAAATAATTAATAAATTTAACTTGGAAATTTCACAATTCACATCATTCACTAAACAAATAAAATAAAATTTGACGTTTAAAACCACAAGTAGAGAGAAAAAATCTCATTATGGTAATGGTGTGTATTATTTAAAAAGAAAATTACAATTTTTTATATATGGATTTTGAAAGTTACTAACACATCTAAAGTATATATTTTCACTAATACATTTTAAAAATATATGAGAATATGTGTCAACGAAAATTTCAATACGGCTTTTAGTAAATAGGGTTTTGGTTTTGATAATAGAGTCGGTTTTGTTTCTTCTCATATTTTTCTGTTTTTATAGTACGCGAATGTTTATTTTGTTTTACATTATAATCGACACGATTTTTACTTACAATACATTCTTATGTTCATATGATGAGATATCATTAGTATGCGATGAATACGACTTGTAATAAAGAGGGCTTTGCCAAAAACACCTCTATCGAAAGACCAACTCATTTTTTTGTACACTAATACTACTACATATCCGCCTCAATAAAGAAGTATTGGTACTCGAACAAATAACAAAGCAAAAATAACAAAAAAAAACTAACTATATTAGTGTTAGTAAAAATAATTTTTTGATTTTGTTTTACGCTATATCCGTACACAACCAATACTTCATCAAAGAGGCGCTTTAATTTTTTGAATAGTTCGTCTTTCTATAGAGACGTTTTTGGCTTTGCAGTACTTCATAATTTTTATTTATGTATTTTCAAATATTTTATATGTATAGTACTTTTTTGTATGCTAAAAAAATAAAATAAAAATGCACATTAAAAATGATGCATTGATACCTGATCTCTGAAAAAACGACGCAGTATATTTTCTATGCACCATCCTAGTTACACACACTCACTGATAGCAAAAAGCTAAAACAAAAAAAAAAAAAACACAAAAACAAAACAAATGTTAAAAATGAAGAGAACGAACAAGTCCGATCTCTTCAACGATCATCGATCGACCGGTTAATTAAATTGAATTGTAATGTTAATCAATTTATTTTTTAAATCTAATTGATATTAATTTTAAAGTTTTGTGAAATAAAGTGTAAATAAATTAGATTTTCGACGACTACATGACGTATTTGTCATAAAACGGTTAATTCAATTGAACTGTCTATTTAATAAATTTTTTTGTATCTAATTTGTATTAAAATTTTTATAATTTTATATTTCTAATAATGTAATAAATTAATTAATTGTAAATTTCAGGTGAACATTAATTTAATTTATTACAGTTTACGGCTTGGAGAAATTAGCCCATTATTAGATTTTATTTTTAGCTAATTCGCAGATTACAGTTGAATGGTGGCACACTGGAGTTGCTGATAAGAGATGACAGAATACCGAAAACAGAATGCAGAGCAGTACAATAAAATTGTGATTGTCTTATTTATGCTGACAGTAGTTTGAATATTGGCTACCGGAAAAACGGACCAACTCTGTCATTAATGACATACCTTTCCTTTTCCTACACCATAAAAATAGAATAGAATTGTAACCAGGTCGTTTCTATCATGCGTGGATATATATTTATAGAAACATAAATATATGAAAATCCCTCCTATCCTACCGTTTGTTAAATGTAAAAGGTCTGTGCGAATAGGACCGGCATTGACCGGAACACTTGACAAGCGCTTGGCCTCACAGAACGATTTAAAACTTAGTTAAAAAACATCAAAATGATCCAGACAACTGCAATTGTGTGGCGTCAAAAATACTAAAAACAGTAATACAGCCTGCGTTAGACTGAATATATTCACATACGGGCTTTTCTGATCGCCATATGTAACAACAAACACGAAGAAGGGTATCGTAATTTGATCTGACTTTTACGTGAACCATTTTTGGACAGGTTGTGATAACCATTTTTGGAAAAGCGGTTAACCATATTTAAATGATTTATTGCTTTATTGTACGTTGGTTTTATACTCTGGTAGAGGAGCTAAAAAAGTGACGAGCCAATAAGCAAAATACCTAACGACAAGCGATGCATAGATATGATGATATTCAAAAGCTATCGATACACTCCAGTAGCAAACTCCGTTCAGATACGTTATGCAAGAAGCGAACTCAAATGTTTTAAATAAATAAGTATCATCGGAAAAACGTTAGTCGGTCGTGTTTAAAAAATGTCTCTTTAAGCAACATTCAAATTCTTCAAACCAAGATATATCGCCAGTGAAGTTTTTAAATTTCCAAATTCTGGTGATATTGCCAATATCACCAGAATATCTACAGAAATCAACGTTATATTGGCCTTACAACGAAAGAGCTAAGGCCTTTAACACCACCATCGAAAAAAGAAAAACTGTGTTGGTCTCAGCAAATAAGTTACCAACCTACTTCCCACATACACACTGACGCTATGAGGAATCTTTAATAAGGTTTTTGGTTTATCGAATCATGCCGTAAAAAAGGTACAAAACACAACAAATCATCATTTTTGCAGAAAAAATAAGACAGAAAAAAAAATTAGTTTATCGATACCGACCTCAGATTCAATCTGAGGGTTTTGAAGTTTGAGCGTTCTTGTTCCATGGTCATTTTATTTAGTAAGAACTGATTCTGTTGAAGCAAAATTTAGCTTTAGGACTATGATAAAAGTGTCTTTGTGCCTTTTCGATCATTTCTATTAGGAAGATAAAATTTGAGACTTGAAAATTGGTTATGTCATAATATCTATCTTTGAGAGAGAGAGAGTAGCTATAAAATTTAAATATAATTCTGTTATTAGTGATTATCCATAACATGATTTGATAGCCGTTATTTAATAGTCCTCTATTTACGCATTTATATATATATATATATATATATATATATATATATATATATATATATATATATATTATATTACATATATATATATATATATATATATATATATATATATATATATATATATATATATATATATATAAACTTACATAATAACATATATCGGTAACACAAATCTGTATTACCAATTTGGTGTTGCTATTTGGGCTGCCTGTGTTCTGTTATATGATTCAGGTATGGGTATACCTTTCAACTCTGTACAACATATAAAAACAAAAAACGAACACAGCATAGTATAAAAACTCAACGGCACAAAAAAAAATATTGGATTCAACCACTCATTCTCCATTCGCTTACACACACGTATAGATCCCGTTTTGCCTCATTCTCGCACGCCAACATTTAAAACCACCAACAAAATTATTATACGAAAGCAACAATATCGGAAGGATTATGTACGAGGGAAAAAAAAATTAAAATTTTGTCACAAAACATAAAACATTATGCTGAATAAAAGGGTTACCATTTTTATTTATTTTTCTGGTTAGTTATACCCCCCGCCACAAAAAAAAAGCCGGAAATAAAAATAAACATAGCACAAAAAATGTACAAAAACCTCGAAAGATTAATTCAATTCTATTAACAACCAAACTGACAACTATACAACGAAACCTTAAAAAAAAGTGACTTATTGAACAGACGTAGGGCTACTTGTTATACTAAATTACTACATATCCCCATTACACTAAGCAGTTGCCCTTTGGGTAAATCCACACCGAATTATACAATTTTGTCTTAACGTTCATGATATGTAGACTATAGGGTTTAATAGTCTACCATCCTGGACATTTTATCGTTCTATTGATCGGTACAAATTGTAACTGCGGGTATCTTTTGATATAATGAGGAGTGTTGTTATGCTATCGAGTATCGAAATCTGGAAATATAGAAACACATAGAATGTCCATACAGGTATCAACTGCATTTGCCAGAGGCTTGTTGAACTGACGGTATTAGATGTTATACTGGGGTGTTTCACTTTTACGAAAGTTAAATTCTAACATAAGATTAAGAGAATCAAGGGCAGAGCATCTCCTTGCCAGATCTCTTTACCTTTTATACTAGACTGAATATTGCAAATCCTTTATAGTTTGTTCTCAACTTTGACACAGCATTGTGACTGCATTTCTGCCATTTTACATAAACGCACATATTTTTATTGTATTCCCACTGTGAATTCCTCGTAGGAAGGTAGCTTCAAGTGTTAAATACTACATCAATGGTAACACGGGGGTTTTTATCTTAGTCTCGAATGGCAACAGAACTAGGTCTGAAGGCATGGTGCAGTAGTTGGTAGTGGATACTTATTTGGTTTTAGAGCTATATCCAAACCCGTAAAATAATCAAAATTGATACGGAAACTTCTGTTATTTCTCTTGACAGCTGCGAGTGGTTTTGCTGTTTCCGAGTAATTGCATTGATCACCCCAACATTATAAATCTGATCAGTTCGTTTTCGATTGTTTTGATTTCTTGATCTTTGAAGAGGTAACCACGATAAACGAGTTCCATTCTTTTGGTTTTTCTAATCCTTGCCCAAACATTAGATAAACGTCAGATAAGCTATTTTGGATGTCAAAAACATCTCTATGATATTTTTCTATTTTCAGACACTTATAAGCCAAACATAAACGTGAACGGATGCTCTTTATACTTAAAGAGCAAACTGTAGGAATCATTTTATGATAGTTCATTTTAAGACCTCCTTTATCAGCATATGCACTGTTTCCTACCGCAAAAGTAAAACGAGTATTTAAGTTGTCACTTTAAATATTGCTTAAGTATCGGTGGCATAAATTTAATCAACTTTTTTATATTTTAGCCCAATATCAGGTGCGAATCTCATTGGGTATGGAGCTGCCCATTTTATTACTTGATTTTGATAAAACATAAAAATATCTTGCTGTTTCACCAGAATATCTACAGAAATCAACGTTATATTGGCCTTACAACGAAAGAGCTAAGGCCTTTAACACCACCATCGAAAAAAGAAAAACTGTGTTGGTCTCAGCAAATAAGTTACCAACCTACTTCCCACATACACACTGACGCTATGAGGAATCTTTAATAAGGTTTTTGGTTTATCGAATCATGCCGTAAAAAAGGTACAAAACACAACAAATCATCATTTTTGCAGAAAAAATAAGACAGAAAAAAAAATTAGTTTATCGATACCGACCTCAGATTCAATCTGAGGGTTTTGAAGTTTGAGCGTTCTTGTTCCATGGTCATTTTATTTAGTAAGAACTGATTCTGTTGAAGCAAAATTTAGCTTTAGGACTATGATAAAAGTGTCTTTGTGCCTTTTCGATCATTTCTATTAGGAAGATAAAATTTGAGACTTGAAAATTGGTTATGTCATAATATCTATCTTTGAGAGAGAGAGAGTAGCTATAAAATTTAAATATAATTCTGTTATTAGTGATTATCCATAACATGATTTATCGGTGGCATAAATTTAATCAACTTTTTTATATTTTAGCCCAATATCAGGTGCGAATCTCATTGGGTATGGAGCTGCCCATTTTATTACTTGATTTTGATAAAACATAAAAATATCTTGCTGTTAGAAGAATTCATAGGTCAGTAAAGTAACGGCAAAAGAGTAATGAGAGTTTAGGCCCCAAAACAATGCTTTGATTGTTTATTCCGTAGAAAAAAATCGGTCAGATTATCACATTTAAAATGATAAAGGGCTGATAAAGGGAAATAAAATTTGAAGGTTATATAAAGTTGCTGGTCAGTTTTAATAATTCACTCCGCCGAAACTCTTGCTGATGCGACCACCTACGCGTATGATTACAAATTTGTCCATGAATGGTGTGAGAGTTTTCAAGCTACTTGATAATCGACACGATCTGTTATGTTGTAAAGCCTTTGCCTTTTCGGGAAATGCATCGGTTTGAACCGAGTGAACTAAAATGTAAAGAGCCGTGATGTTCTCATCGAAGGTTGAAATTTGCTCTTTGTTGGAAAGTTTCGTGTTGTGAATCTTGACCATTTGATCTCGGATACACGTGATGCGACAAACTCCTTCAGCTGATATGCAGTTGTCCTGATCCATGCCAAGACTATAGTTGAGTCTGATCATAAACGTATCTTATCAAACTTGATGTCCAGCACGTTGATCACCTAGTCGTGAAGTCATGCAAGCAAAAGAGCACCGCACAACTTGAGTCGTGGAATAGTGTGATATTTTAGAGATGCGACTCGCCTCTTGGCACACAATAGATAGACTGTAATGTTCCCGTTGCGATTGATGACCCGAATATAAATGCAGGCCTAATAGGCAACTTCATTTGCATCTGCGAAATCATGTAGCTTGAGCGTTTGAGCTTTGCTAGAAATTATACATCGGTTGATGCTAATAGATTAAATCGATGAAAAGTCATCCAGAAATTCGTAAAATTGGTCGAGTAAGTCTCTTGACAATATCTGATCCTATGGAACTTTTTGAACCCATAGTTGTTGTAAATAAGTTTTGGCTCTGATGACGACTGATGACGCGAGACGATCAAATCTGCTAGCAACGTTAGAAAGTAATTTCGCGTTTCGTTGTGGGCTTCCTGTCACAAAAGTTATGAAACGAGAACATTAACTTGTCATTCGAGGGGTCCCAATTGAGACCCAAAGCCTGGATAAATGTATTAGGGCTCAATTGATACAGCATAGATTTAATTTCCCTGTCATCCGCATGATAGTACTCATAAATCGATTACGAACTTCCTTAATTTCATTCCTACCTTGACCAACATCGCACATAACTGATTTATTTTTTATGTTGATTATACTCTCGATGTCATCAGCTCCTGTCATGACGTTGTCGACATAAAAATCACGTAATGCTTTTCGATTTTGGAATCCGGAATCGTAAAATAATGTCGAGTAAATCATCTTGGTTTCTTGGCCCCTCGAACAAAATTTTATTCAAAGCGATACCCGCCGTAGTCTTTGCGGACGCGTCAAAGGTGACTCTTAATTTTGTGGTCATGCTGCTCGTTTTAAATACGCAGTGATGTAGCAAATAATACACCCCTGAACTATCGTTTGAAACCCTGTGTACATGAGGCCCAAAGAAACATATTCGTGCATGAATTTTGTATATTCTCGTTTCATCTCTTCGTTTCGTTACAATCTTCTCTCCACTGACAAAAATCGATTCAGCGCGATATTTCTCGATTCACGAAGTTGCAATGCAGATTGTTGAGAAATGGTAGCTTTACGACGTACCTTCCGGTGCAATTACGTGTATGCGTGTTGGCGAAATGTTTTTGACACTCTCTTTGTTCCTCGGATAAATGTGTTTTCGTTGTGACAGTGTCAAGGCTCCACAGTTTCGACACCAAATTGTGTAGATCTTCGTTTGTCTTCCACCGGAATCCTATTCGGCTTCTCAGGCAATAATGTACCCGAAGTCAGTTGATTGTAATGGTGGTAATTGTTCGCTTATTTTAATGCGTTGTTGCTTGAGAAGGTCGAAAAAGTATTGAGCACCAATCAAAATGTCAACTGGTGACGACGTATTAAACGATGTATCAGCGAGTTGCACATCGTGTGGTATTTCCATGCTTTCAAACTGTATGTGATGTTTTGGCAATCAATCAGTAATTTTTGGTATAGCCAAAAAGTCTAATTTTAGATTGTAGTTGTTGATTGGAGATTTAACTGTGGTTACCACCTTATGCTTTGTCTTTACTGAGATTGTATCAATACCCGATACGCTATGATGACGTTGTTGTCTGATAAGCCCGAGTTTCCGCGAGAGATCATCAGTTATGAAAATGCTTTCTGATGCCGAATCGTAAGTGCGCGACACAAGTGAACCTGGTTATCGGCACCAATTATGTGAATTTGCGCTATCGACAATAATACAATTTTGTCGACTGAGGTAATATGAAATATACGACTCGTTGGGGTATTTAGCTGAGCCGTGGCTCTTGTCGTATCTTTGACTGAGTTCGTTGTTGATGATGGTACAACGCCATCCATGACTAACACTGCTATTTGTTGTGTTTGATACAGCTCGTGCAACTCGTTGCATCCTTTACGAAGACAATATAAACATACGCTGATGAGTGATCTAATTTTTCTTAATTTATCACTATCAGGAAGTGCGAGATAGTCTGGACACGCTGTTTAACGTGTTGGTAACAAAACCCTTGGAGTATATGCTTTCGTTGCGTTTGATTTCGGTTTATTTTTGACATACAGAACGTGCGAACAATTTGATCTTACCGAAATTGCCTCTAATACGCGAATTGAGAAAATTTCTCATTTCCTCCCAAGTTGGTAAATCTCCTTTAAGCTTTCACACTTCCACTTTTCTCGTGTATCGTTGTCTAATCGAGGCAGAATCATTCCAATGACAAGTAGATCCTAATTGTTCGTCGAAATATCGAGTGCGTTTATAGAAAGCATGTGATTGTTGCATTCATCTACGACTGATTGCAGTTCTTTGCCGGTTGTGACTTTATTCTGTTTCGAGATTTTAAGCAAAGAGTCAATGTGATGCGAGACGATACGCCGCTTGAAGGCTGTTTGTTGTTAGTCGATTTTGCAACTTCTTCTTCTCACATCCAGAGTAAAACCACTGGTTTTTGGTATGGCTTAAATACTCTACGTCTACATTACTCAAAGCCAAGCAAGTTCGATGAAATACGAAATTGCAGCTATCGCCAACAGCCCACTTTATCCGAATCCCACTAATAATCGTCAAATTACCCCACCTTAATTATGTTCGATTCAGTTTCTTCTCCAGCGTTGTTACGTCTCAACCTGTCAAAGTTTCTAGAGGCTATATTTTATCCGGTATACACAACATAATTGATACCGAGCAATTGGCGCAGTGGTTAAAGCTGCGGTGTTTGGGACGGGGGGTACCGGGTTCGAATCCCAACGGGGGAGGGTTGCAAAAGGGATTTTTCATCACCTGATTACGATCGGTAATGACGATGAGCACAACTATGACCCCCTGTTGGAGTGCAGGGTCTATGGGCCGAACCATCGTCCATGCCAATACAGGCTGGCATAAAGCCATGCATTGCGCAGATGGATATTCAAAAATCGCGAACCTGTATTCATGCGTCCTCGATTTGGCCCTCGTTGGCGTAAAGTAAGGACGTTAAAATAACCGCGAAAGAGTTGGGTGAGCTTCGGCCCCAGAAAAAGATTGTAGGGATTAAAACATAAAAAAAACTTAATTCGTCCTCTTTATTACTTTGAATGGTCCTTCCCAACTCTGCTGCAATTTCGGAGATTTGTATTTCCTTCTTTTTGGATTGTTTAGCCAAACCAAAGTCACTCTCAACAAATAAATTACTATTTGACCTCAAGGCTCTAACTGAAGTGTGAATATTTACCATCTTCCGTCTTTGGTCGATAACATAAACCTATTTGGTGATTGGTTCTGCTAAGGGTGATCCAAATGTAATATCGCATGGCAATCAAAGTCCTCTTCCTAATCCAAACATTGCTGGTGAGAAAGTTTCCTGTTCGAAGTTTCCTGTCGTGTTATGGACTGCAACTACGATTGGCCATTATAAGTAGGGAAATGCATCGATCCCAATTATCCTGGTTGCTGTTTACTTGTTTTTTTTGTTTACTTGGTTGTTCTCTAATGACCATTGTACTTGACAGTCCCAGTTTTTTTGATTTTAATGATTTAACACTGCTTCTGAATGTAGCTTCTTGGTACTCCAAATCCGCATACCCAGTTTTTCGCAAACGGGTCTGCAACTTCCCTCTTGTTTTTGTTTGGGACCCCTCTGGTAATGCAAACCTCACACTTTCTACTCTTCTCTGAACATCTCTATGGTAACTGACCCAATAAAACCTATCTCTTACTTTGCCCAATATTTTATTGATGCCCAAATGTGATGCAGTTTACCATCATGAATCTTCTATAGAACCTCTTTAAATTGGTTTGCTGGTTGGTATTGAACCCGTTATCTGATGGTCAAAGTCTAACGAGCAATTAATTCTGTATTTTTAATGACCGCCACTGCGCAATTTCTTATGACTGTTTACTTCCCTTGGTTCATCTTCTTCTACATTATCTACTTCATCATGTCGCTGGCCATATTCTTTCGTCGAGTGATTCTCTATGTCGAATCTAGTCTGTATAATTCCTGCACGGTAACTTTTCGCCTCCTATAATACGCAAAGCTTACACTGATTAGCACATGGCCTCTTGAATATAGAATTGTTCGAACCTCATCTACAACTCCCTCCAGATTTGGCTGTAACTCTTTTCTGTAGTAAGGATGGCTTGTAGTTAATTTGTTTACTTACCTCGTAGACCTGAAACTGTACTTTATGACTTTTTGATTTAGATTTCTTGGATATTTTTCAACCGATAGCGACGGTTTTTCATTTTGTCCCCAATACTTGCATCTTTTTCGTTACATCAGTTGCAATGGATTTCTTTAAATTTTGTATTTCTCTCCTCATGTTGCTTACGTCAGCTGCGGGGGACCCAATTCAAGGATCAGATGAAATTGCTGCGCTTGTTGTTTTATTTGGAGCAATAGGGCATATAGGGTACTGCTGCCGTTTTCTCTTGTTTTGGTTTGGGGTTCCTTGCTAGTAGCACCAATGTCATACTTCCTGCACCAGTCTTCCACATCTCTCTGGGAATTGACCCAATAAAATCAGCTTCTTAATTTCTCCAAAGAAGAAATGTTGACACCTTAGTGTGCTCCAGATCTACCATTGTATATATTCTGCAGAACCTCCAATATTCGGTCTGATTATAGTACCAACCAAGCAATTGAGGCAGTGGCTAAAACCGCGGTGTTTGGGTCACCGATCTAATGGTGATGTTTGAGGAGTTGGTTTAAACACACCGCAGTAGTGAGTTCGATCACTGCCGCTAACCTCATCGCCGTGACAAATTGTGTGTAAAATCGTTCGTTGGGCTGACCACCTACAACGATCACCAATTGTAAAAAAATAGTCTGAAAAATCTTGTAAAAAACGTTCTCAGAGTATGGGTCAACTTTTGCCCGTAATGCTGTTGATTGATTGTTTGGGTCGGGAGGTATTGGGTTCGAATCCTAAAGAGGGAGGTTGAAAAAGGGATTAATCATCACTTGATTACGATCGTTGATGACGATGAACACAACTAGGATCCCCTTTTGACAGAGTTATTATTTTCTTACTGTTTGGTACACTGCTTTTATTGTAGGAAACAGGACCTTCTGGACATTCCATCTGCTTTATTGTACAAGGTTCCTCCCCGAATCTCTGTTTTGAATGTGAACGCATGCAATTGCTCGATTCACCTGGCCACTAGTTCTCCTGATTCCTTGAATTAGATCACCCATCTGAGTGCCACATGGTTGGTTTGTAGAATAAACTCTTGTGAGTACAGATATTTGTTGACATGTTTCACACTCTCCACCACTGCCAGTAATTCTCTTCGTGTTACGTCTGTGTTCAAAATGGTGATGTTTGTAATATGCAAAATTGCACATCTTCAGTGTCACTATCAATGCCTTCTGGATCCATTAGTTTGTGTTATCTTTAGCATAATCGTCATATTTTAACATCATCACATTTATGAACATAGTCTCCTCCGTTTTCGTTCACACAAATATCCTCGCACCAAAACCGATATCATTGGACAAAACTTTTAACTTTACGAATCTTTAAATTAATACCACAAATAATATATTTACCGACACAGTCGGATATCATGTGATGACTTTAAGACAAAAATAAAAATGAAAATTTATTGAAACATGTCAAATCGTAAATGATGGGGGTATATTAAAAGTGCCCAGAGCAATATTATGTCTGGTTAGCTGTACAATAACTAAAATATATGATTTTAACGTCAATTCGTCAAAACTAAAGTCAATTTCCAAAAATAATTCTCGGAATAGGTATTTGAATTACACAAAAAATTAATGAAATGAAATGATTTATGTGTAAATATTCAACAGGATGGTAAAAAATTTAATCGTAAGGAACAAAATCGAAATCAAGTGTATGAAACGCCTTTGGTTTCAAAATAAATTCGCCTTTTACGTCTTTATACCATCATACTATACGGGTATATGTATACATAGCTAATTTGCATATATATTGATATTATTATTATTTTTTTGCTCTAACATTTTCTAAATGACTGACTAAGGAATACATACGAGTATATACATATATACGTAGTGTCTATATGGATAAAACCCTCAAGATATGAATTAATTACAATATTATTTTATTGAACATCGAACAAAGTTAAACAAATCTAGCAAAAAAATATTCGTGTTACACCAATTCTCCAATGTCAATTAATGTGAACAATGTAGATTTAATGTTAAATTTTTTTTACATAATATAGGTACTTTAAGGGTGGAAAACTAGGTAGATAAATTTTGAAGTATGGTTTTAGCACAACATAAATACGCAACGTAGATGGATAATTTGCAGACGGTTATAAATTGTGAAGGTGATAATTTGTTCGCTTTATTTTGCGTAACTGTCTGAAAATTTTCATAATATAAATCAACTGAGTTAATAAAATTATCCAACAAGGATAATAGAAGTATAGTAGTAATTAATTGATAGTGACACAATTAGAATGATTGATGAGTTTTTCAAAGTGACAGTATATATGATTATTGCCAACTAGTTCTACACATATGAAATAAAAATGAAATAAAAATCGCATGCCGTGTATAAAAGTAATAAACGAGCCTTCTACTCTCAACCACAGAATCCTACAGTTTTCGTAGGAGGCGACTAAACAAAGTTTGAATTGCTAGACTGACACCAACATTCATTAAAAAGGAGTTGTTCAAAAAAACCAACCTAAGTAAATATAAATACTGCCAAAATAACATGATCAAGAGTAAACAAGATCTCATAGTGGCTTTAGCATTGTTTCCTTAAATAAATTTCCACTTAGTAATCTGGACAAATTCGTGCAAGGCGTTCAAAAATTAAAATGATCATATGTTAATTTCATAAAAGCGTTCTCGCGTTTCAAAGATCAAAGACTTGTTAGCAATAGCACTATGGGAACCAATCACCAATTTCCTGATGATGTGAACCCACTATGGTTGATTTGAAAAACTTCGTATATCTGTACCGCTCAGTTAAAAAGTTCCACGATAAAAAATCCTATGATAAAATATCCCACGAAAAAACTCCAAGGATAAAAATCCTGAAATCAAAAAATCGTAGGATAAAAATCTTAGGATAAATAATCCTCAAATAAAAACAATTAGGATAAAAAATTTTAGGATGAAAAATCCTAGGATACAAATTCCTAAGATAAAAATCCTAAGATAAAAATCCTAGAAACAAATTGTAGGATACAAATCCTAGGATAAATAATCTTCAAATAAAAATAACTATAATAAAAAATCTTAGGATGGAAAATCCTAGGATAAAAATTCCTAAGATAAAAATCTTAATATAAAAAATCTTAGAATGAAAAATCCTAAGATAAAATACTGAGATAAAAAATCCTAAGATAAAAAACCAGGATGAAAAATCCTAGGATCAACAACCCCAGGATTCCTAATCATAGGATAAAAATCGTAAGTAAAAAGTCCCAGGGTAAAAATTGAGATCCTAGGATGAATAAACCTAAAATTAAAAATCCAGAAATAAAAAAAATCCTCGGATACTAAATCTCAGGGTAAAAAATTCCAGATCAAAAATCCTAAGAAAAAAAATCTTAGAACGAAAAATTCCACGATAAAAATTATAGGATACAAAATCGAAGGATAAAAATCCTAACAAAAAATGTCCTAGAATAAAAACCCTAAGATACAAAATCCTAGGACAAAACTCCTTGAATAAAAATATTATGATAGAAAAACCCAGAACAACAAATTCAAGGACGAAATATCCGGACAAAAAAAATCCTAAGATTTTCATCCTAGGATTTTTTATCTCAAGATTTATACTATGTAGGATTTTTGTTGAAAGCTTTTTCATAACAGGATTTTTATCCTAGAAGTTTTATCTTAGGTTTTCCTATCCTGGGATTTTTTATTTCAGGAATTTTATATTATAAGTTTTTATCTGAAGATTTTTATCCTGGGATTTTTATTTCAAGATTTTTTATCATATGATTTTTTATCAAATCAATCCTAGGATTTTTATCCTGGGATTTATTATTTTAGAATTTTTTATCCTATGATTTTTTATCTCTTGATTTTGAACTCTAGTGTGTTTTTACCTCAGGATTTTTTACCCTAGAATATTTTATCTCAGGAATTTTTATTCTCAGATTTCTCAGAAGTTTTATCTGAGAATTTTTATCCTGGGATTTTTTATCTTGGGATTTTTGACCCTAGAATTTTTATCCTGATATTTATTATTTCAGAAATTTGTATCCTAGTATATATATTCTGGATTTTTTATCCTAGGATTTTTTTATCCTAGGATTTTTTTATCCTAGGAGTTTTTATCCCCGGATTTTTATCCCGGGATTTTTTATATCTAGGATTTTTTATTACAGGATTTTTTACCTAGAATATTTAATCTCAGGAATTTGTATTCTCAGATTTTTAATCTACAAAATCCTGACATAAAAACCCTAGGATGAAAAATTTATGAAAATCTCAGATTAAACATCTTGAATTAAAAATTTCTGAAATGTAAAATCCTATGATAAAAATGATTAGAAATAAAATCCTAGAATAAAATCGTAGGAGAAACAATCCTAGAATAAAAAATTTCAGGATAAAAACTCCAGAATAATAAATCCTAAGATAATAAATCCCAAGACGAAAAATACTAGGATAAGAAATCTCATGATAAAAAGATCTATGATAAAAAGCTTAAGATAAAAAATCCTGAGATTAAAAATCCTAGGATAAAAAATTATCGAATAAAAAATTCTAGGATAAAAAATCCATGAATAAAGAACCCTAGGATAAAAATCGTAGAATAAAAATCATAAGATAAACAAACCTAGTATAAAAAATCATACGATAACAAATACCAGCTTAAAAATCTTAGAATAAAAAATCATGAGATAATAAGTGCCAGTATAAAAACCCTTGGATCAAGGGGATGAAGAATTTTTGAGATTAAAAATCCTATGATGAAAATCCTGCGATAAAAAATCCTGCGAAAAAAGAATCCTGCGATAAAAAATCCAACGATTAAAATCCTACAATGAAAAAGATTAAAAAGGATTAAAATCCTACAAGGTAAAAACCTAGGATAATAAATCCTACAACAAAAAAATCTGAGATGGAAAATCCTACTATAAAAAATTATAGGATAAAAAATCATAGGATAAAAAATACCAGATTAAAAATCATGAGATAATAAACCAAGTTTAAAGAATCTTTGAATCAGAAGTCCAAAAGTAAAAAATCCTTGGAGATAAAAAATTCTTGAGATAAAAACCCTGCGATAAAAAATTCTAGGATAAAACACATAAAAAAATGCTAGGATTAAAAATCTATGGATCAAAAATCCTAGGATAAAAAATCCCAGGTTGAAAAATCCTAGACTAAAAAATCATGGGATAAAAATCACAGGATAAAAAATCTCAAGCAAAAAATCATAGGATTAAAAATCCGGAGATAAAAAATCCTTGAATAAAAACCAATGGGACGATGAAAAATTCTGAAATAATAAATCTCAGAATTAAAAATCTTGTGTAAAAAATCAAAGAATAAAAAATCTCAGAATAAAATATCCTAGATTAAAAATCCTAGGATAAAAATATTTGGATTTTTCACAGGATTTTGTATTCTAGAGTTTTTTAATTTATCAACTAAGGATTTTTCATCTTCGGAATTTTTACTATGGGATTTTAATCATACGATTTTTGATCGTAGGATTTTTTATCCCACGAGTTTTTATCCAACAATTTTTAGCCTAGGATTTTTTATCATTAGATTTTTTATCGTAGTATTTTTCATCCTATGGTTTTTAAACCGGAATTTTTTATCTCAGTATATTTTATTCTAAGATTTTTTAGCTTAGGTTTATCTTGGGACTTTTAATCCTAGGATTTTTCATCTCATAAAAAGTCCCAGGATAAAACATCCTAAGATAAAAAATCACAGATTAAAAATCTGAAAATAAAAACTCCTGAGATTAAATATTCTAATTCTAGAATATTCTAATTCTAATTCTATATTAAAATTCTAGGATGAAAAATCCTAAGAAGAAAAATCCGGGGAAAACCTAGTTGGAGTCAAAATCCTAGGATTAAAAATCACAGATTAAATTTCTAGGATAAAAAATTTGGAAATCCCAGGCTAAAAAAATCCTAAAATCGTGGTATAAAAAATGTTATGGAAAAAAATCATCAGATTTTTTATCCTAACATTTTTTATCCCACGTTTTTTTAGCCTAGGATTTTTTATCCAAAGATTTTTCACCTAGGATCTTTTCTCGCAGGACTTTTAAGCTCAAGATTTTTTTATCTCCTATGATTTTATCTTAGGACTTTTGATCCAAGGAATTTTTATACTGGGATTTATTATCTCAGCATTTTGTTTACTAGGATTTTTAAGCTAGGATTTTTTATTCTATGACTTTTTAAACTTAGATTTTCTATCTCAGAACTTTTTATTCTAGGATTTTTGATCCTTTCATTTTTATCCTAGGCTTTTTCATCTCGGGATATTTTATCCTATAAAAAATCACAGATTAAAAATCTGAAAATAAAAACTCCTAAGATTAAATATTCTAGGGTAAAAAATCCTGAGATAAAAATCCTAAAACAAAAAATCCCGAGATAAAAATTCTAGGATGAAAAATCAGGGGAAAACTAGTTGGACCCAAAATCCTAGGATTAAAAATCCCAGATTAAATATTCTAGGTTAAAAAATTCGAAAATCCCAGGCTAAAAAATCCTAAAACCGTGGGATAAAAAATGTTAGGATAAAAAATCATCAGATTGTTTATCCTAACATTTTTATCCCACGTTTTTTTAGCCTAGGATTTTTTATCCAAGGATTTTTCACCTAGGACCTTTTATCACAGGATTTTTTAGCTCGAGATTTTTTTAAAATCTAAGATCAAATCATCTAAGATAAAATCATCTCCTATGATTTTATCTTAGGACTTTTGATATCAAGGAATTTTTTTACTGGGATTTATTATCTCAGCATTTTGTTTCCTAGGATTTTTTATTCTATGACTTCTAAACTTAGATTTTCCAACTCAGAACTTTTTATTCTCGGATTTTTTATCCTAGAATTTGTATCCTAGGCTTTTTCATCTCAGGATATTTTATCCAATGATTTTTATTCTAGGAATTTTTATACTATGATAACATAGGATATTTACTTTGGGATTTTTATCCTAGGATGTTTTATCTTGTGTATTTTTATCCTACGATTTTTTAGCTTTGCGTTTTTTTTCTATGATTTTATCCTAGGATTTTTTATTCTAGGAGTTTTTACCCAGGATTTTTTAAATCGGGATTTTTTTCCATAGAATTTTTTATTCCTGGGTTTTGTTAACCGAGATTTTTTATCGCTGGATGTTTTATTCTAGGATTTTTTATCTCTGGATTTTATGTATCCCTTGTAAAAGCAAAAATCGAACACCATGAAGGAATACAAGTTGAAGACAAAATTATGCAAGTGGCCACTATCAGTGATCAACTAAATAACAAAAATGAATAATATAATGTTTTCTCAATCTATTACCATCCGTGGCATTATTTAATTTATTGGGACCACGACTCATTGTTTAAATCTCTCAGGGTCAACTTCATTGTTGGTCGAGATTCGAATGCCAAAAATATATTTTAGGAAGTATAACTAACAATTCCCAAAAAAGGTACTATTTACCGCATGTCAAACATCTTAATGCGTATTTTATTCGATGAAGATGATTTAGTTCACGATGATGTTATATCAAAGATTTGGACAAACGGTTTAAGCCATTCAAAACCGACGAAAATTCAAGTATGCTATTTATGAAAGTGGTCGTTTTAAGCGAAAATTGTAAAGGTACCATAGTAATTAAGTTTTAATAATCTCCATAGGGACTTAAAGATGGAATTTGACAACTCGGAAAAGATGTTGAGATTCGCCGTATGATGGACAAAAGAATGTTAGTAAGTTGCATCTAAAGAATGAGATCTCTTTATAAAAATAGGATTTAACATAAACTAAATCGGGACCAACTACTGACTTAACCCTGATAAATGTTGGGTTCTTCACAGAAATCATTTTCCAAACATTTCAATTTGTAATATATTTGAGGCCTGTAATTCATTTAAAAATGCCTATTACATTATATAGATCACATTAACTAATTACATAAAATGTACATCAATTTCGATTTAATTTAAATTAATTAAATAGACCCCGATACATCATTATTAATTAAAATTTTCTAATTTATTTTCTATAAATCAACTATATACATAACATATTATATAAGACATAAATAAAATCGTATAATTATAATAATATTATGTTTGAAAATATTTTATGCACCCATATACTTACAAAACTAAACTATTTAATAATTGGAAAATTGGTTTTGGATTGAAAAACAAAAACTAAAAATAAAAAATTAATTACTGATAAGATAAGGAAATGTATGATTATGTGAAATTTTTTTATGGAAAATTTTTCATCTTAATTTTCATTTTCCTTGGAAATTTATTTATATTTTTTCGATTGTTCGAGAAAATAGAATTATTATTTTAAATTTAAAATTTTATTTAAAATGTATTGTTGAAACGAAATATTATTGTTGTTACGAGTATGTACTTCGTACCAGAATTATTGAATTGTTCGATTCAATAACGTTCTGTTCTCGATTTTATCTCGAAACGTTAAGGGACTTATAGAATATAAAATTTTAATTTTAATTTTTGTCGTACCACTCGTATAGTTGTGTCGTAAAAATATATTTTTTGTAAAATTTCAAAATAAAATGAAAAACCATTTTAATTAATAATGATCGTTATCATTACTGTACATTACTGATGTACAGTAAAATTGGAAAAATTCTTACTCTTCGACTGAAGAGATTATAACAAATACGACCGTAAAGGTAAATTTAACGGTTTTACAGGTTATTATTTACAGGTTTTACAGACTGGCTCCTTCGGATTTGATCTCTCAGATTTGAGCTTGCTTTTTGTATTGTTTCTAGACCACCCGAAGGATGCAAGTCGATCATATGTTCCCATTTTTAGGCCATTTTGCTTCTTGGAGAGCAACGAGTTGCAAATGATATTTTTGTATGACTAAATATAGTGCCAACAAACGAGTTTGATTTTCTTAGCAACTTCACTAGTGAACGTCTGGTTAAACTTTGAGGGTATCCAGTTTTATTTTTAATGATATTTTTTTATCTTATATATATATATATATATATATATATATATATATATATATATATATATATATATATATATATATATAATATATATATATATATATATATATATATATATATATATATATATATATATATATATATATATATATATATATATATATATATATCAATGGAGTGCACTGGATTGCTTTCCTTTATTTTTACTTTATTGCTGGATTTTTTTTCCTTTATTTCCAATTTAGGAGCATAGGGCGTCCACTATTCTGAACCATCTTACTCTATTTGGGGCTATTGCTTTTATTTCTGCCCATGATTTTCTCAGGTGTTTTGCCTCTGCTAGCATCGTTCTCTTCCATGTCATTGCTGGCCTTCCAACCTTTCTTTTTCCTTGTGGATTCCAGTCTAATGACATCCTCGTTATTTCACTTAATGCCTTCCTCAGTGTGTGGCCAAACCATCTCCATTTTCGTCGCTTTATTTCGGTCTCAATGTCTGACTGACATGTTGTTATGTGCAGATTGATGTTACTAATCGTGTTTGGCCAGAAGCACTTAAGTATTCATCGAAGGCATTTGTTTACGAATACCTGTAGCTTCTGTATGATTTTTCCTGTATGCTTCCATGTCTCACACCCATACAGTAGTACGGATTTCACACATGAGTTGAACATTTGTATCTTGGTCTTGCGCGACAGGACAGATGTATTCCAGACTTTGTGTAGCATGTTGAATGTATGTCTGGCTTTATTTATACGTTTGTGTATGTCTTCTTCTGTTCCACCTGTTTTCGTTACTGTGCAACCAAGGTATACGAATTCATTTACATCTTCAATTTGTATATTGTTGATTTGCATCGGTGAGGTTATATTTGTGTTGAGTCTCATCGTCTTGGTTTTCTTGATATTAATCTTGAGACCAACTTCGTTAGCTAGATCTGATAGCTGCTGCACTTTCTGCTGCATGTCGGAGTGTTTGTGTGTGAGCAAGCATATGTCTTCTGCATAGTCCAAATCATTGAGTTTACCAGTTAACCCCCATTGAATGCCATTTGGGGACTTGTTATCTAGTTTCCGCATTACACTGTCTAATACGATTAGGAACAGCATTGGTGAGAGTAAACCTTGCCTTACACCTCGAGTGTTGTAATATGTTTCACTTTGTTTGCCTTTGTATTGGATTCGGTTTCCAGCATCTCGGTACATTTCTTGTATGAGTTCAATTAATTTCTTTGGGATGCCCATTTCACAAAGTGTCTGCCATATTGCGTTCCTGTTTATCGTATCGAATGCGCGTTCGAAATCGACGAAGAGCATATACAATGGTGAATTCCATTCATTGGATTGCTCATACGGATTGTGTTGATATGATAAGTGCAACTTCTTCCTGGTCTAAATCCAGCTTGTTCGTTTCTTAATTTTGCATTGATCGTAGGTGAGATTCTTCTGTCAAGGATGATCATTGCAAGTATTTTTATTGTTGTGTTGAGGAGGGAGATACCTCGCCAGTTCCTACATTCTCTTAGGTCACCTTTCTTGGGTATCGTAATTATCAAGCCTTCTTTCCATTTAAGTGGAATTCTCCCAGAATTTCAGATTTCTTGGACTGTTGGTGTTAATATGCTTGCAGTTGTAGATGAATCTCCTTTAAATATTTCGGCGGTTATATTGTCTGTTCCAGAGGCCTTATTGTTCTTCAGTCTATTAATGACATCTTTAACTTCCCGTTTCGTTGGTGGATGGGTATTGCTAGTTTCGTTAGTGATGTCAATTGATGACTGGAGATTTTCGGGGTCGGCGACGACGTCTTCTTCGAAATATTCCTGCCATCTCTTTAACTGTGCTTCATCTGTTGTTAGTACTTGACCATTAGCGTCCCTTATAGGTGGTATATTTGTAATTTTACCAGTGACCTTTCTTACACACTGGTGTAGTGCTCGCATATTTTGGATTGCTGCTGCCTCTTCAGCAGCTTTGAGAATGCTTTCTGTATATTTTCTTCGATCATTCCTTGCCATTTTCTTTTCACCGCCATTTTCACCTCTTCCGTGTTATGTTGGCACATTTGCAACTTAAATTGACGGCGTTCCTCAACTTTCTGCCAAGTATCATCACTGATCCAAGGTTTCCTTTTGTATTCTCTGTAGCCGAGTACGTCCGTGGCAGTCTTGATGTAGGTTTCTTCTGCTTGGTTCCATCTTTCTTCTATACGGGTGGCTTCAGACTGGAGATTGAGTTGGAGCGTTTCATTGAAAGTGTTTCTTGTTTCAATGTCTCTCAATCTATTTGTGTTAAATTTCCTCCTATTTGTCTTCGAATGTTTTACAGCTGCTGGCTTGATCTTGAATTGTGCTATTACCAGTTGATGATCGCTGTGTACATCTGTGCCCCTCATTGTTCTTACATCTTGTAGTGATGTGAGGAATTTCTTATTGATCATTACGTGATCTATCTGATTTTTATTTCTGCCATCCGGTGATGTCCATGTGTATTTATGTATATTTTTGTGTGGAAACCTACTGCCGCCTATGGACAATTGATTTGTGCTACAGAAGTCGACAAGTCTTTCTCCATTGTTATTTCGCATAGAGTCCAAAGCATTTCTTCCCATGATAGTGGTTAGGTTGATGTTGTCTGTACCAATTTTTGCATTGAAATCTCCTTGTATGATTTTGACGTCATTTTTGTGCGTTCTTGCTATTGTGGCTTGTAACTGCTCGTAGAACTCATCTTTTGTTGTATCTTCTGCATCTTCTGTTGGGGCATAGCACTGAATGATAGTTGTGTTTCTTATTTTTGAATGGAACCTTGCCACTATAATTCTGCTGTTAACTGGTTGCCATTCCATCAATGCTTTCTTTGCTTTATTTGCAAAGGATCTCAATGTTATAAACCGAGGATCTCAATGTTATAAACGTTTCATTTCCTTCTCTACTTGTTGCCTTGATGTTTCTGTAAGAGTTCTGATATTCCAGTTTCCGATTCGTGTCCGTGTACGATAGCCAAGGGTCGATATTTGTGTTGGTGTCCGGTTTGTGTTGTTATTTGTAATAGTGTTCGTTTCTGTGATCATTTTAATTTCAGACTAATGAATGATTGGTCCATTGAATCCTAGCCAGTTTCCAGGGCTGCTGGATAAGGTATACTGGCATACCGGGGGGAGGTTCTCATTCTTCTTCATGTTATATTATAATATAATATTTAATGTTTACATTTAAAAAATAAAGTCTATTTTTCTGGGATTTTTTACCAAAATTTGTATTCCATCTTAGACTTCGATACATCTACTTCTTTATAAATGCTATTCCATTTAATTTCCATGCTATTTCGAACAACTTTTTTCTGCCTCACATGACGTGGCAAGAAGTGTTGCTAAAATATATAGGAAGATATTAATATTTTGAAACACTTCTTGATTGCTGTAATACAAAAACTTGAAGCAACGAAGTATTTTTTGCCGAATACGATTTATTTGTCAAGAATTTCCGAGTGTAGTTCCTGATTTCTACATTTTATGTCATCTTGATAAAAATTACACAAATGTTCAATATCTTGAACCTTCAATGAAGAAGAAGATAAAACTGGTGTTAAAATATAATCAAAGCCTTGCAATAAATGTTTTCAACAGTGGTAAATATATGGATGTGAAGTTTTCTTCATTTTTTCACTTTTTATATGTGTGTTAGTTTTACACTGTTAAACTAAATTCCTATTGGAAAAATGATTATTCCCATTGAAATATTAAGTACTAAAATTTAAATTTTATTCTGATCTCCGTTTAAAATATTAGAATATCAAATAAATATACCATTAAATGATACTATTTAAAAAAAACGGTAAAACAATTAATTAGATATAATTATCCATAGCAAAAAATTAATTAAAATTTCTAAATAGAGTTGTTTTAAGCTGGTATACAAAGTACAAAAAAAAGAAATTTAAAAGTCTCTACAGCACTTATTCCCCTGTACATCGATGAGGTTTTGACGTTTTTAGTTGAGGAACGTAATGAGCTATTCTATGTACTATCAGAACCTGAGTCCAAATCTCTGGGAAGGGTTGATAATGGCCTATAAGCAGTATGAAGTCAAATATTCTTGCTTCAAAGTTTGGCACAACATTTATTCCACATGAAACCATTCAAAGACAGAAAAATATTTTCTACTAATTTCGGATTCAATAGTGATGCAACTGTATGTTCTTATTTTCCGAAAAGAAATAAAGCTGTCATCCTTTTATCGACAATGCACATGACTGATGAAGTGTCAGATACAGCAACTTCTAAACCGAAAATTATAAACTACTATGATAAAACTAAAGGTGGAGTAGACACAGCCGATAAAATGTTAATGGCATACACAGTAAAGCGCAGAACTAATCGCTGGCCACTTGCAATGTTTTATAACATGATCGACGTTGCCAGCTTAGCTGCATATGTTATATATATGGAACATAATGAACATTTCAAAAAAACGAACGGGTGTAGACAATTTTTGAAGGATGTTTCCAAACAATTATGTATGCCTTCAGTAGAAACTCGTTTCTACAAAAATCTCATGTAATTGGAAACCGTTTCACACCGAATGCAATCGAATTAGTATTGGGACACGCAATTTCTCCTCAACCAGTTAGACCAACCGGTGATATAGGCATTCGACCGAGTTGTGGACCAGTTGCGGCCGTAGGGCGTCGTTTTATATACATTGAAGGAAATCGAAAAGATCAAAAGACTCGAAAAAGTTGTTTTACGTGTGGTAAACCTGTTTGCGCTGAGCACTCCGTAAATAAACCAACATATAATAAATGCTACTGCTTTTATTGTATAAAAAATATTATTTCTTACTTATTTTTTTAATTATTATTCTTTTACTTTAAAAAAAACGAACATTTACTTACAAAATAATATGGGTACAAATGTAGACATTCCAGTATGCTAAGGGTGTAAAAATTTTGAAGCCCATTTTCATATAGGAAACGTGAAAATTGTTTGCTAATTTTATTTGTAAATGTAGATTTTGAATAGTTTAAAGATGACAGGGAGTTTCAGCCATCTAAGTGGATCATAAAAAAATTTAAAGTGAAACTGCATTTGGGTACAATTGTACCCATTCAGTCACATAAAGGTTAAGAAAAATTAAAATCTAAAATGGTGATGTTAAATAAAAACTATTTGGTAGATTCCTTTATCTATCCTGGTGAAAAACTTGGAAACTAAGCTAAATAACAAGGGTAATTGGTATACCCTCGATGTACAAGGGAATAAATTTTGTGCCAAACTTTGAAGCAAGAATATTTGACTTTATACTGCTTATAGGCCATTATCAACCCTTCCCAGAGATTTGGACTCAAGTTCTGATAGTACATAGAATAGCTCATTATATTCCTCATCTAAAAACGTCAATACCTCATCGATGTACAGGGGAATAAATTTTGTGCCAAACTTTGGAGCCAGAATATTTGACTTCATTCTGCTTATAGGCCATTATCAACCCTTTTTTTTGGAACATTAAAAAATCTTAGTGATTAATCTCACCAAGAGGGGACATACACTGTCTTATTTCAGGCGCATCGCAAATACTATTTACTGCCAAGTTGAGACTATGGCTAGAGCAATGAACATATACAGAGCACTTTATTACTTCCATAACTATTTTGTTCATAATCATATTTTCAATTGTTTCTATTATTTTGTTCTGGAAATGAGGGCTGAGGTAGTTGGCACTTTTCAGAGCTAAAGCTAGCTTGATTTTAAAATTTTCATCGTACTTAGCACAAAATCTAAGAAACGACCGAAAATTTCTATCATTCTCATCAGATTCACGATCAAGTGATATTGGCCCGGAATCTCTATGCCCTCTCAACGGAATGGTTTGTTTTCCGCTTCAATTATCGGAATCAACAATTTTCTTTTATTTTGTACTTGCTTACGGCGTTCGTCATCAATTTGAAAATTAACAGGAGCGGTTTTATTATTCTCGATATCAGATATGTTGACTACTACTGTCACGCAAGCTTTGTAGTATGAGGCGTCATTATGTAACCGGAAACGTTCAATAGCGTGCTTTCACGAATCAAATATAATTTTCACTAGTTGTCCTAATACTTCCTCACTTCTGGTTTGATCATTTTTTGTGACAAAAAAAGCGATTCGTTGGGAAATAATGAGGGTGCCGATACCTCAATTCTTGAAAATATTCTAAAATTCATCGAAACTCTAAACATTCGGCATGTGAAACAAGAAAAAACATAGAAGCTCTAAATAGGCGCTTAAACATTCAAGGTACAGTGAATGAAATCACTTCGCCATGATTTACTTAAATATGGGAATGAATTAAACACTTAGAATGGTTATCTGGAATGCAAATGGGCTAATACAACATATTCTAGAACTAAAAATATTTTTAAATACAGAAAAATGGATATATGTCTAATATCTGAAAGCCATTTTACTAAAACTTCATTTGCTAAAATACGTGGGTATTGTGTTTTCACCCCATCTATCCAGCAGAAAAAACAAAAGGAGGATCAACTATATTTGTAAAAGAAAACATCAAATACCACGAAGAAATAAAAGTTGAAGATAAAATTATGCAAGTAGCAACTAAATGGTCAAAAAGAACACAATGTTTCCTCAATATATTGAGGGAACATTGTGTTTTTCCGCGGCATAATCTAAATACATCGGACTACATCTCGTTGTTTAAATCATTATGGTTTAATTGCATTATTGGCGATGATTTAAACGCCGAAAATACGTTTTGGAGATCAAGACTAACAACCCACAAAGGAAAGGAGCTACTTACCGCAGGTCAAGCATTAAAATGCGTATTTTACTCTTGAGGTAAACCAACATACTGGCCTATGGATCCAAATAAAATTCCAGATCTCATAGATTTTTATGTAACAAAAGAAAACTACGTATTCATAGAAGACAGTAAAGGACTATCGTCAGATCATTCTCCTGTAATCATGACTCTCTGTGCAACAATTGTTCAGAAAGGCTTGTTGCATAAATTAACAAACAATAGAACAAATTGGACATTTTTAATAGTCAATAGTCAAAAAGAAGCTCGAACACATATCAACTTCTCTTTGAAAGTTCGAGAATTGGTTAGAGAAAAACGTAAAGCGGCAGAGAAATCGGCCTCCACAAAGTAAAACGATACTCAATTATCTAAGTAATAAACTAAAACTAAAAAATCTCCTGACTATGATCTAACTACAGGACAAATAATTAAAGCACTACCTGAAAATGCATTACGAAAGCTACTTCAAATAATTAATGCAGCATTCAGACTTAACCATGTTGGTGGCAGAAATGATGATGATACCAAAGCCAAGCAAACCACCTAGCGACAAAAATCATACAGACCGATTTCTTTGCTTCCAACCATTTTTAAATCATTCGAAAAATTGCTGCTTAAGAGACTCAAATTAATAATACAGGGTGTCCGCCGGGAAGGTATTCTACTTTGTTAGCCCGCCATTTTGGTAAACGTTAGTATCGACAGTTCATATTTCGCAGTCGTGAAGTAGATACGTGGCAAATTTATTATGGAAAAATATTCGATAAACCAACGTGTTTTAATCGTTAAAACATTTTATCAAAATCAATCATCGATTACTGTGACGATGAGAAAGTTACGTGAAATTTTTGGGAGAAACAACGTGCCAACAAAACGCACTATTTATGGATGATTTATGCACTATTTGTGAATGATTTCGAAGAAAGAGGGTCTGTAAGTGATAGGCCCAAGCATGGGCCACAACGTACTGCAAGATCGGCTAAAAACATTACTGTTGCTCAAGAAAGTGTTCAAAACAATCCATCAACCTCAATTCGACGCCGTCGCTCAGGAGCTTGGTCTTCAAAAAACAAGTTTGGCCACAATTTTGCACAAGGATTTGCATTTGTTTCCATTTAAGATTCAGTTGACACAATAGCTTCTTCCACAAGACCATTTACACCGCCGTACATATGTTAATAGGATGTTACAGCTCGTCCATGACAATGTGAATAAACAGAATAGTCGGTTCTGGGCAATGGAAAACCCTCAAATTATTCATCAGTCACCTTTACATCCATTAAAAGTGACAGTCTGGTGTGCAATTTGGTCAGGAGGAATCATTGGACCTTACTTCTTTGAAAATCAAAACGGCGTAACGGTAACTGTGAATGGGGAGCAATATTGTGATATGATTGAAAACTTTTTAATGCCACAACTGCATGCTTTGAGCTTGATTAACATGTAGTATCAACAAGATGGTGCCACATCGCATACAGCCAGGATTACAATGGAATTACTGCGAGACCTCTTTCCACAACAAGTTATTTAAAAAAATGGTGATGTTGATTGGCCTCCACGGTCGCCTCATTTGACTGCTCCGGACTTTGTGGGGATATCTAAAAAGCAAGGCTTATGCAAACAAACCAGAAACGCTTGAGCAACTCAAACAAAATATTCGTGATGAAATTAATGAAATACCACGTGAAATGTAATGAAAAATGTGCTCAAAAAGGGCTCGCATTTGTGAGGCTAATAGAGGCGGACATTTATCTGATATTGTATTCCATACATAATTGCCGACATTAAATAAAACATTTATCAATATAAGATCCATTCCCTTTTATTTAATCAAAAATTATAAACAAACAAAGTAGTATACCTTCCCAACGGACACCCTGTAGAACAAAGAGATTTTATTCCTTCCCACCAATTCGGTTTTAGGAAAAAACATTCGACTATAGAACAGGTTCACAGAATCACAGACATAATTGAAGATGTGCTGGAAAGCAAAAAAATAAAATCAAGTATTTTCTTGGATTTAGCACGAGCCTTCGATAAAGTATGGCACATAGGACTAGAATTAAAACTGCATCGATATCTACCAAAGCAATTTTATCAGATTCTAAAATCTTACTTAGCTGATCGACATTTTAAATCAATTCCTTTTAACTTCACCAACAAAATAGTTAACTGAATATCAACTGACAGCAAGTTCCACATGCAAATACAGCAAAATATCTAGGAATGACACTTGACGCTAAGCTTAAGTGGAAAGAGCAGGTTAAAAAAAAGAAGAGCTTAACATAAAATACAGAAACATTTACTTGCTTATAGGTAGCAATTACGAGCTATCACTAGATAATAAACTGTTGCTATATAGGCAAATTCTAAAACCAATATGAACCTACGGTATTCAGCTTTAGAGATGCACCAAGAAGACCAATGTAAAATTAATACAATCATTTCAAAACAAAGTATTACGTGGTATTGTAAATGCACCATGGTACATCAGAAATAGTAATCTCCATAGGGAATATGTCATCAAAGAAATCAGGAAACACGCGAGGAAACACATACGTTTATCCATCATACGTCGTATGATGGAGAAAACCAACTTAGTTAAACGTCTCCTAAGAACGAGACCTCTAGGGCAGCAAGAATAAAATAAACTAATTCGAGACTAACCGGTGGGTTATTTTCCCACTAAAATTGAACACCAGATGTTAAAAACTAATTACTAGATGAATTGTAGTTCAGTTGTAATAAAACTATTTAGCACGGACACAGGACAAAACTTACGTAAGAGAAAAAATATTCTAGTAGCGGAAGATAAAATTTCAAGGATGGGACATGAGATTTCCAATTGAGTTGACTGTCCAAATGAATTCATAAGTATTTAAACATGTTGACTAATCCGATGGTCAACAATAGCCACCATTGTTTCCCCAGATAAGCACAGTTATAACCTACAATTTCGTTACAACCTACAATTCCCATCCTACATATCGAATTTCATCATAATCGGTTAAGAACTCGCCGAATTCTTCCCTAATTGGCCATATTCCAGAACTTTCCTAAAAAATCATTTTAAATTTAAATCAAATGTTTTGATATGTCAAAACATGAAATATCCAGTTTTTACCATATCTCGTTTTGTATCTTATCTCGTTTTAAAATATTCAGTTTTGAATTATCCTGTTTTGTCAAATCCAGTTGCAAAATATCCAGTTTTGACCGGTACCCCTATAAATGATGTCCAAAAATTCCAGCAAAGCCGATTCAGTACTCATCCCTTATCGAAAGCCAAATTGGTGAATACTTAAAATATGAAACTTGTTCAAAAATACAGTGACTCTGGCTTTCACAACCTTTTCAAGGATTTTTAAAATTAATGGCTGTAAAGCAATAGGTTTATAATTAATTTTATCATTACGCTTACCTTTTTTAAACAAAGGAAGAATCTTTGCAATTTTCAGTCTTTCTCGAACTTATCCTCGCTCGAAAGATAAATTAAAAATATGCGCAAGAACAAGGCTGATATGTCTAGAAATTGACTTCAATATATATATATATATATATATATATATATATATATATATATATATATATATATATATATATATATATATATATATTTATAAACTTGTTTAAATTTTATAAAAATAATCCAGGAAGAATATTGTTCATTTTTCACTAATGGAAATTTAATATTAATATAAATTTAAAGTTAACATTAATTAATACCTCCAATAACTTTTATTATTGCAAGGATATTTTAATTCCAAAAACAAAACAAAAAACATATAATACTTGCAAAGTATATAAATAGTTGAATGGTTTTGGGAATCTAGAAGATTGTTATCTTGAAAATGGAACAAAAAAAATCGTAAACTTTTTATACAAGTAAATGGATGCACTGTGGGATGGTAGAAAAAATATAACAGGTAAATAAAATATAAGAGCGAAAATATTATTATTTTGAAAAGAAAATACTTTAAGATGTACTTCCTTAATTTCCGTTTTTTCTTTTTTTAATTTTATAACTTCCAACTTTTATATTCGTATAAAACTATAATTCCTTAATTATTTTTTTTTATCAAATATTGATTTTTATTAATAATAAAATAATTTTGCTTTCTTATATTATTAATTTTGTTTTGTACTTTTTTCTTTTAAAACTTTTTTAATTATTAATAAATTAAAATTTTGTTTTATGTGTTTTCTATAGAGCTGCCGTTTAGCTGAGCAGCGACAGTGAACAATAATTGTTGATGATCGGTGTTGAAGGCACTTCAATTGTCGTGGCTTATATCGATGGTTTTTGTATATAATGAAAATGTCCAGACGAAAGTTGCAATAGATTTTAATGGACTGTTAAACCATACATATAATTTAAATCCGATCATTTACCCCATCAAATTACTGAACTATGGCAATGTTAAAAAAAAAGAAATCCGGCCATTTACTCAATAAAATCACTGAAATATTGCTATGTGTGGTCAAAACAAAATAAAAATCGATTTCTCCTTACAAGAAAAAGTATTATATATTTTTGATCGGATTGTGATTACATGAAAATAGTTCAGTGGTTTGATTGGGTAAATGATCGGAGTTATTAGTCGTATTTTATTTGATTTTGGGATTGGAATTGGATTTGGAATTCAAATAAAATAGGTTTTAATTTTATTTTGGAATTGGATATTATTTTCAAAGCTGTGTACGCTGTGTATTTTTACATTTGATTTGTCAAATAGTTTCTTCTGGTAATCATCAAAAATTTTAAATTTTTACCAATTTATTATTTTTTTATTAATTTTTTAATTAAATATTATGTCAAGCAACGGAGAAAAGATAAATAATATTATAAGAAAACCATAGTGAGTATTATTTAGATCGTCAATTTCGGCTTCAGTTTAATAACGAACAATCAAAATTTGTTAAATTAGGGAAATAAGTGTTATACTCCTCAGAAACTTTCCTAAACAAAAGATATCGACGTAAAACTCGACTGTCATGGTGTGATCTGGGCTCGCCACAATGTATGTCAATAAATTGTTTTTCATCATCCACCACTCCTTGCATTAGAATACTGCAATATTTCTTTCTGTTAGAATACAAGTGGATTTTTTTTTGGCGCCAACGAATCTTTTCATTTTCGAATCAAGAAGTAATTTGTTGTACTCTTTCGGGAGACCTAGATCATTTAATAAATCGATCTGCGATAGAGACCATCCATGATGACATTCGATTTACAATAGCCCACGCGGTACTATCACAAATATCAAACAAATTATCTAATTGACGGTATGTGATGGTGTTTGCAACATACCATAAGAATACGTAAGTTTCTTTAACACTACTTACGTTCTCACAACCGCTTTTTTAACTGGAACAAACATCCAAGGGTTCATATGCTTCTAAAATAATAAAAATTCATCTTTATTTATATTAAATGGTTTAAACAAATTTAATTGTTATTATTTTAATTGCTGTTGATTGCGTCAATCGAAAATGACGCTTAAAATCAATGACGTCATAGTTATTTATGGTTTCCATAAAATTGGAAACTCGATAATGTTTGGTATATGATTCTGTCTCACTGCTTAATGAAGATACATTTGATGAAGACCCATCTGAATCCGATGAATTCTACTACTGCTTGACCCTATAATATTATTAGTTATACTCTAAAAATAAATACAAGTTGCTTACATACAAAAGAAAACTTTTACCTGTACTATTAAAAGTTCATCTTGATCCATTTCAATTATCTAAATGATTTTACTTTCCAATACTAAATAATTTAAGCACTAAAATACTGATTAAATAATCACATTGAAGATTTAACAAAATATCGCTAACTTAAAATTGCATGTCAAAATAATAAAATAACAACAATGACCAACTTATAGAAATCAAAATATGAGATGTGGCGCACCTGGTATTTGAGATACTAACTAAAAAGAAGTATTAGAATTACAATACCATCTATAGAGAAAGATTTTAACCAATCCCAAAAAAGAATTACGGCTATTATTTACATAAACAGTTTATTATCAGTTTTGGGTTTTGTTGTTGTGACTCGATCCAAATTTCAATCAAAAGAGTTCCATTTTCATAAGTATTAATACCGTACAACTCAATTTCTGGTTTTGCACTAGCGGTTATTTATAAAATTATATGGAGTGTTCCTGCACATAGATTCCGCTATCTTGAACAAAACCCGTTTCGGTGTTCATTTAAGCCAGATGTACAAATTGTATGACGATGCCTTTGATAGTTATTGTAAATTAGTTTAGTTTTTTCGTCGGTTGTCAGCGCTTCAGTAGGTGAGTTGATACTTCAACCAGTTGATATTGGTCGTTGTAACTTTCTTCATTGAATTTGTCATTGCTATGGATTAAACGTTAAAAGATTCATCATTGCTGGATTCTTCTATTGGTCCTCGGTTGAAAAAGGATTGACTTTTTAATCTTTCCTCGTCTGTCGAAAATAAAGCAGATAAAGCAGATAAAGCAGAATAAATATAAAGTTTGGATGCAATCTTATTTTCACATGTAAATTGCTTACGCTTTATATAATCAAAAGATCTCCAATGTTGTATTTTTTAGGCTGATGTCTTACCCGAATATATGTTCTTCTCTTTTTATATTGTACTTTCGAAATCTGTTATCTTGCGTCTTAGCTCGTTGAATCTTGTTACTAAAAAAACATTTTCAAATACATAGCTCAGTTCGATATTGTCAAGTCTTTCGCTGGTTCACTTCTACGCCAAACTTCAATTTAAATGGCATTCTTTTGATAGCCATTTGCCAATGTGAGTTAAAGTTAATTTAGATGTGTTTGGTAAACTAATGCTGTGTGCCTTAATCGACTAAACTAATTTAAAACGAGTTAGTTCATGCTATATCTAGATAGATGGAACTATAGTTCCATATGTCAAAAGTCCCTTACCTCAACTTATTAAACTAAACTAAACCAAAAAGTATTATAATTTATTTACCGTTTAAAAATATTATAATTATATTATATTTTTTGTAAAAAGTCACCGAAAAGTTATCTCGAGTAAAAGTTACTTTTCAGCTACCACCTATGAGGCAATAGTGAAAACTTGAACAATTTGAAAAGTTAAGTTTGAAAAGTCGATTAAGGCACACAGCATTATTCCAACTTTTTGGATTATTGATAGAAAGTTTTGTAAGAGTGGATAATATTATTTAGTTTATACGCTCCATTTTCCCTTGGTATATACCGATGGTAATCATTCCATGCCTGATATTATTTATCTCGCAATATCCCTTAAATTATGTTGATTTGAATGTGGTATTCTTTACTGTAAATATATGGTGTAGGTCAACATTTGAAATTGACATTATGGTTGCGATCCGATCTGATTACTGCTTACTGCATCAGCATGTTTTATCCCACTTCCTGGTCGTTATTCTATTATTGATTGATTGATTGATTGATTAGAGTGTACGGCCAAGGACGAACCAGGAACTCCCGGAATGCACCGTACACCCGTGTTACATATAACAAAACCGAAGGAATGGAAGGAATGTTAGTTGTGACAGACTCGACCCGGTTGCAGACACTTAAGCAATCGATAGTTAGTGTTTTTTTTTGTGGTGTAAGGAAAGGAAGGGTATGTTAGTAATGACAGATTTGACCCGGTTTTCCGGAAGCCAATTTCCAACTAATGTTAGCACAAGACAATCACAATTTTGACGAGCTGCTCTGCATTATTTCATTTTTTATCATCAACTGCAGTGTGCCCCCATGCGGGTGAATCAGCAAATGTTTCCTAAAAGCAAAATCTATTAATAAAATAACCGCTCTTAGCCTAGGCTGTAATAAATTGAATTAGTTTTCATCTGAAATGATAAATTAATTAATTTGTAATATAATAAACTAATAATATCATAATATAATTTCTGCAAGCCGTAGACTGTAATAAACTGGATTAGTTTTCCCTGAAAATACAAATATATTAATTTGTCTCATACTAATAATATATTAATGTAATATAAATATATAAACACCTAAATACATAAATATTAAAATATATAAATGCATAAATATATATATATACATAATAGCAATTACACAAAGCATCAAAATCCACTTTATATTTACTTTAAAACCAAAAACACTACAAATTGAATTTTATTAAAATAATTAAACAATTGAATTCGATCGAATCCACCGATTTTTAGCAATTACACCATTATGTAGGTAAAGTCTTCTAGGTTTAAAGTCTATTAGTCGTTAATGATTTTAACTTGCACCTTATAAAAATTCACCCAGAACTTTACCATTGCATTTACTGCTGCTAAACTTTCTAAATCGAAACTATGGTATTGCTCTTGTGCTGCATTTGTCTTTCGATTATGGAGCATCTGGATTATATAACCTTAATATGGCTCGTTCACATTAGATAAATTTAAGTTTTTATCAAACGAATAGCATTGACCAGCGTCGAACTACGAAACATCTATTTTTAAAAGGTCTAATAATGGTTAAGTGAGTATCCAATAATTTCTGATGAATTCCCTAAAATATCCAGTAGGATGCAGGATACTTTGTATTTTTATTTGACTGAACTGTGCTCTGTAAATGACTGTAGATAACTTTGGTCTTTAGAGAAGAAGGCTATCAGCAGCATGTTAGTACAGTGATAGAAAAGGAGATAGAAAATAAATTGTATTGGAGTGATCGAGTTATAAAATAAAACTAAAAATTAACTCGCTAAATCGGTCACTTTAATACAATTTGTTTTCTATCACCTTTTAAGTAAATCAGTTAATCAGTCCTAAAGCACTTTACCACTCGTATAATACCGTCAGACTCTGGATGACCGTCTGTAATTTTGCCACGTAACCATTGGTTGGGGTATTGATTATTCTCTCGTATGAGAACTAAGTCATCGACTGCAAACTGAGGCTGTGTTGACTTCCATCTGTTTCGTTATTGCAGCGTTGTAAGGTAATACCATAATGCCACCGCTTCCAAAATTCTTGAAACCGTTGCTAAAGACTCTCCTACCAAAAAATGAGCTGGACTCAATATTTCCAAACAACTTGGGTCATCAGTGACTCTACACAACGGCCTTGAATTTATAGTAAGGCCTCAATTTAAACGATAAGGGTTATCATCTTCTCGAACGTCTAGTTAATGTTAGTTACCTGCTTTAAGTGGCATTTCACTGATTTGATCGCTGCCTCTCATAACCCGAAAAAATGTAGAGCATGTAAAGGGTTAAAATGACACATAATTTGTTTTGGCAATACAAAATCATAAATTAGTGAATTTTTAATTTGATTTGAAATTTGGTTTTGTAGTTGTCACACCATATTTACTCAGGAATGCCTCTACATGTAACAAATCGTTTTAGAGTAGCCAGAAATGAATCCGTATCGGGACTACTGCCCACTTGCAAATAAACTGCCTTGACAGCTACACGGACAAAGACTGCGTTGTCCGATTTTTAATGCTCAATGGATCAGCATAATCTATATCAACTGTGGAAAATGGTCGACTTTGTTTGCATCGCACTGTAGGTCAGCTATTTTTGCTCAGGTAGTGCGTACAAATTATACATGATTTTATACATTTTTTATTGTGTTTCGTGCTCTTACCATCCAGTATTAGTTATACAGTCTATGCTTAGTGTTAGCGAATCACCAGCATGCATATGATTATGGTGAATATCTTAGACGATTTTTCGCAAATCATATGATTTTTTGGTAGGATAACTGGATATTTCGTAATATATAACAATAATGGTTTGTCAAGGCGCCCTCCGTCTCGAATTTGCCTCAATTAACGGTTCAAATGATGATAAGTAATGATTTCAAGTGAGCGGTATTTCATTGATGAGCAGTGCAAATTCTGTTTTCAATGTTTCTTGTTGGACCTTGCGTATAGGATTACGATTTCTGCAGTATTTAATTCCGTTGGAGTCATTGACTTGTTTGGACTGTTCACATAGTTTCTTCGCATTTCTATGATGATAATTTGGATAGTAGGAGCTCAATAACATCTTTTGCACGCCTGACCACCGTTAACATACGTTAACATACTTAAAACGTTCTTGTAATGATTTACAGCCTAATTTTATAGCTTCAACCTTGGATTTTGACTAGTCTGTTTCAGGTTCACTCAACTAAGACCGGCTGTGCCACCAGAGTGAAAGTTTTGCTAATATATGTGGGTTGACTCCTCTGGATATTATATTCTCGACTAGGAACGTCTGATAACCAAAGCAGCACAAATATTGAATCTGTCCATGAAAAAACATCTATGTGTTGGAAAGATAACGCTTCTATACAGAATTTGAATGATTTGCAAAGAAGAACTGCTCTACATAACACTAGTCTAGGTAAAAAAAATTGTTTGATTAGAGAAACTTTGCTTTTAGCGTATACACTAGGTTGGTCGTCACTTCACCATTTTCATTGACTGCCCGTAGATAAATTACATTACCGTTCGAAAATGCGTGTAATGGTAGTTCTCGTGGCTTAACGTGGATAAACTTCAATCGATTTGAATTAACACTAACCGTGGTAAAGTTTGATACAAGGTTTGCCACGAACTTATAATGAATTTTGAGGGAAATGCAGTGCCATAAGTAACTGTGTTCAATCTATATACACTTATTGGTTTACTTGGATCACATCTCGCCATAATATTGATTGGTAATTGGTGTCATTAGAGATTACCCAAATCTCCCGATCCATTTTCTCTATATATCTGCGGCAAGAGCTACTGCATGGTTTCGGAATCTGAGTAAAATTATCGAGAAATCGGTTTGTATGTTTGGCCCAATTTGTAAGATATCGTTCAACGAAATATGGGTAGACGTTTTGCATGGGGCATAAAATACGACTCTTCATTTAGTGATACTGCTACTGAGCTTGGTGACAGCGGGTTGTGGCAAGCCAAATGTTTCACGGGATGGTTCTGGAACGTTGACTGAAGGTATATAGCTAATGTGTCCCAGCTCAATATATTCCTTTATGAATGGCTTGTATGATTCATAGAATTCCCGTTATTTTGTAAATTTTCGTTCCATGGCAAACAATCGATGGTAAGCTGCGTTTGACGAACTAGCTACCCAATAAAGGGGTTGGTTTTTTAAAAGGAAGTCTCACTACAAATTGGTCAGACTTCGTTCTTGTGGTGGTTTGCTCATAAAACTCCTCGCACTCATATGAAATGGCAGTCGGCTTGCACTTTATTATAATTTCTTCCACTTCCCAAAATTTTTGTAGTATACATCTTCGGTTATAATTTGTAACTGTGGATTTAAGGTGGTGTGTAAGTTTCTTTGAACTGGTATTGAATTATCGCCCGATTTAGCTACTAAGTAGCCAAGTTTTGATGGCTTTAATACTGGACTTCCATTATCAATTTGATGTTTTTCGGGCTGTAGTACTTCAAAAAATGTATCTGCTCAAAGAAGTACATCTATTTTACTAGGCACATAAAATTGCGGGTCTGCTAGCTTCAGCTGTGATATAAGCCATAACTTTTACGGAGCCCAAACTCCGAAAAAAGTTCAAATTATTGACAGTCATCAAGGCTGGTATTATATCAAAATAATGTCGTTTTTCTATTTTCACCTGATTTTAGATTGATGTAGCTTCGTTAATAATACAGTTAGAGTTATATGAATAAATCTATTGCCACCTACAACTAAATGCCGAATCCATATTATGTTAAATCCTATCTTCCATGTCAGTGCAGATTGAATGGTGTAAGTAATGTGCGAATGCCTAGACAATTTGATATTTATCCAAGTTCCCTCGGTGTGTCTATCAGCCGTGTAAGGTAGGTGTTAAAGAACGTACAAAAAATAAGTTTAAACTTACTCTTCTGTAAACAGATAGCAATGAAAACCAACACTTAATGAGATATCATTTACGGTATTGTGAATATTTTTACACATTTTATACACATTCAAATGTATGCATATAAATTTAGATTGGAGATGGTAAATTACCAACATTTTTTTTTTAAATCTTCTCATTCCAGATCAAAGCTTTCCTAACCATACCACATTGATATGTGTTTGTAAAATTTTAATAAAATCTAGAGAAACCCACATAAAACTAAAGAAAATAATTTTCTATCTTCTATACATTGTATGCATCTACGTCTTTATGTATAGATCCGAAGGTAAATCTCTACTGTCTATACACTGTATATATATATGTAGATAGTTATAGATGATTATTTGCATAAACCAATTATAGAAAATATAGATAATTCTTAATTTAGTAAAATCAAAATGATTGCGTTTGATTTAAAATTTTCTAATTTTGGTTTTATGAATCTGATGGTGATGATGATTAAATTTGGTTTGGAATGAGATTTTATTATTTAACCTTACATACATTTACAGTGTGGTGAGAATAAATTTCGATTTAATGTTTGTAAAATCGATTATGTTAGACAGATTGTTCGATAAAAATGTTTCAAGTGCTGTCTTATTTGATTTATGATATTTTTGGTAGAACAATTAACTGTAACGTTTACTGTGGCGTTTGATTCAATGAGCTCATCATTCTTAACTGATCAAAAACCATCCAACAATATTATGACTACTTTCAGTTCCAACCATTTCTTTAAGTTTGGCAACAGTAAACAGTCACAAGGACCTTTATTTTAACAAAATCTTTTATCGCCAAAACCAAATGGAATAACTGTTACAGTTGTAACGAGCGACTTTTGTGCTCGGTCCCCTGGGACCAAAATTCATTATATGTTGTCCCCGTCGGATTTGTTTTTTTTTATAATTAATTTATTTTAATGTAAGTGTTGTTCTATACCTACTCATTTCCCCTACATTAACGGGTAATGAGTAGGTATATAAAGTCGTGTTTTGGTGTTATTCGTGATCAATTGGATCAGAAATTTCAGAGTTTTGTCGACAAGTTATTGGAATTTTGGAAGAAACAAAAATTTAATTATTGATAAATAAATTATTTTTGAAATAAGAATAAAGAATTTTTGTGAAACGTAATTGTCAATAATTTTAAGATAAAAAATTATATTTTTGTGTAACAAAAAAAAAAAATAAATATAAATAAAAAAAAATTTAAAATGAATTTGGCTGAAGACCCATTAGACGAGGTATTTTGTTATAAATTACGACGATTACATCATCAACAACCCAGCTTGAGAGTGCAAAATTATGGCCAAACATTTACCATTGGCAATATGTTGCATCAAATCGAAACGAGTATATTAATGAATCAAACCACTTTATTCAAATCAAATATTAGTAAAGATGGTTTCTAGTGGTGTATGAATATGCATCAATTCCAACCAAACGAATTAGCCATGAAGACAGATAATGATACAGTTGTGATCGAGTGTACGCATGCGAAGATTGACGGGGGCCATAGTAACCAGATGTATGGTCAATTTTGTGCGACAACCCCATATTATGGATAAAATTTAGTTAAGTTTTAATTTTATTTATTATAATTATTATTTTATCGATTACTTAATTAATATATATATTGTTTTTTTTTTGTTTTGAATCAAGTTTTTGCTCCAATTGGTTTAGCTAAGTTTCAGTTTGTTTATTTGTTTTCTTTAGTTAATTAAGATTTCGTTTGTTTTTTTTTGTTTATTTATTTTATTTAATTAAAGTTGTTGATAATATTCAAATATTTCGATTTTGTTTGGTGATGTGATGGTTACAAGTCCGGTTGTGTGCCGAGACTTGTTCAAGTGACCCCGCTTTCCCGTGTTTCCCTTCCTTGCCGTTATTCCAGCTTCCAAGCACGCCTTGCACACCCCACCCGTGAGCTCCTGACACTTATGGGACTCGCACCTTGATCCGTTACGTACTGACAAAATACGTCATTTAGAGAAGATTCTAGAGATACACAAGTTAAACGTAAAGTGTTACATATTATTGCTTGTCAAATATATGTGACCACAACAAAATATTGCTATCACAATTGTTCGAGAAGCTTATTCTCTCGGTGTGAATTTACGATGGAATAAATTACTGTCTAAAAAGGTTACTAAACTCAATCGTTGAACGTTTAAATCGTTTCGCAAATACACGCTTTTAGCAAATAAAGTTTTTCAGAAAGCACAATATATTTAATGTGTAAAGCAACTAAGAGATGGAAACAACAAAAGCGTCATACTCACTATGCCATTTATGTTCCAGAAAAGGCGAGCACTTCCACTAAAACATCCAGACAGAACCATGACGTTAGTTATTTATACCATCTTTATTTTATAAGAGTCGAATTACTATTGTCGATTTACATGATTTCGATTTACCTAACCTTCATGCGCAACATGATGTCCATCAGTGGCATATGAAACAATTCAAATGTTAGTTCATTCAATGTCAATCACAACAGTACTATTTCTCTAGGGAAAGCTATGGAGAAAAATGCAAAATTATCTTTCAGATTTGGCTTACGGTTTCATGTCAAAGTTAATTTTTTTAGTTTGTTGCTTAAGTAAAGTTGTTTGGCTTTAATGATTCCATAATAGATGATAAGTTGTCTTTAGGTGAGTGAGCAGTCTACGGGTTAGATTTCTGTATAGGTCCCTTACTGACAGGATGACGGCCGCACTGACAAGGGTTAATTAGATGATGTGTGGCACCACATATTGGTGAATGTTATGCGAGGAGTTCGAGTTCTGGATTCCTCCAATTGTATGAGCTGATGTCCTTTTCCAATTGAGTGTTGTCCGAAACAGTGAAAATAAAGCTGAAGCGTTACAGCACACGAGACGTTAACATGATGTTGTATGATGATGTTGTATGATGGAATAAAGGAACATTCTCGACTGGTGGTCTGGCCGAGGTCTGTAGATAGGTGTAAATTGTTATTGTGAAGGATGCAACCAGGTGTCAGTTGTAGAATTCCGTAGTGTTTGAGAGTTCCTTGCGGATATATTCTCGAATTGCAAATTTAGTTGATGATTAGTGTCTTGTCAACTCCGATGATCCATTGATTTGGTGCGTGTAACTTGATAAAATAATTCTGCGAATTAAAAGCATGGAGATTTCACATTATTCGCGTTTGCCATAGCGGGTTTATAGCGTAAGGAAGTCACATAACACAAGATTGTCAATTATCTTCTTACATTTGCTGGTTCGATAGACTTGATTGGAGCGAAGCTTCCCCGATACTAGTCGAGCAGTATGCATTGGGTTGATGGATGAATGATTAATTGCGAGTTGTTAATGAAAATGGGCGCGGATGATTTTTGATATTTTCACGCTTGTATACTAATGGCAATTCGATTGCTGTGATGTCATTAGAGAGTTGGTTATTCGGATTTTCACAGACATCAGTCGGTAGAAATTATGCAGTTTTAACTGCCCATGTCCTGGAATAATGGTCGGTTTCAGGACGTGCTTTAAGATATTGGACAGTTAATTTTCTAGCTGCACTGGTGATAATTTACAAAATAGTGAATGATGTCAGTGATGCTGAGCCCCGAGAAGTACGTCGATCAGTCCTCTTTGGGTATTCTCGAGGTGTTTGAAAGTATGTTCTAATTGTAGAGAAGCTTTATCTTGATAAGTTCGGTACTCATTTAACTGCGTTAACTCCGTTTCGAACGCCGTTGGGCTTTCATTAATTGCTGTAGCTACTTGGTGCTATATTCCTATTTTAATTGTATTAGCTTGAACTATTTTTCGTATTGTTCGGCTTCTCGTTGTGATAATATTCCGAACATATCCCCTAAGATGTAACCGATCGAGTCACCTACTCGTTTCAGCCATCGATGACTAAAGTTGTTCTGCATTAGGAATTCAAGGTCCCGTTTTATGTTCGTAAACAGCGAGTGTAGTTGTTGCAATATGAGATCGAATTTGATAGGTTCATGCAGTTACCTATCTTTCATTTTGTTAGTTTTTGTATAATTTATATCGGAGTAGGAAAATATCCCCAGGTCTTAGGCTTGATGTCTCTTGATGCCAGTTTGGACGATGTTATAGACGATGTAAATAATCTGACATCAATTTTTACCAAAACTGTACTCGAACTTTTGGCGCCACTTTCCATCGAGACATGAGTGTTGTTTTCATCCCAGGAGGTTTCTTATCTAGTGGAGCAGCTGTATCCCTGATTAAAAGGTGTCCCGAGGCTAACATCCCTAGTGATTCGAGAGCCTTCGTTAGTGGGTATAGCTCAATCTACGGAGCTCGCTTGTGAAATCCTCAGTTGACAAATTGGATGTGGCTTCGATGTGAATTACCTTCTTGGTAAAGCAGATGAAAAACAGATGTAGCTTTTATATGAATTTGCAAGATGACCTTTGCTCATCCGGATATCTATAGATCCTGCTATATCGTCCTTTTTATGAGTAAATAGCGTGAATGTATTAACTCGATGGCTCAGAAGATATTCCCTCAGTTGTTCCGACCTTCTAACATTAAAGCGATGGCATTGTACACATTGGGGATTATAATGCTTTACTGCTTGTACCTCTTTGATGATCCAACTGTGTTTGCAGATGAATGCCAATGTTAGTACATTGCCACTGAGTAAAGTTTCTCGATAACCTTAACCCAATACCATTTTCGAGAGATGCCTTTTCTACGGTAGAATCATAGGATTCCCTATTTGGCATTGCCGAACTTACATTTAGGTATGTTGACTCTTTCTAACCATATCTTGCAAGCCGTTTAAACAGGATACGGATATGACAGTTTCGCTTGTTTTTTGGATATCATCCGGGTTGACCAAAATTTGGTTAAACACACGCCTTTTCGCAAATAAAGTGTTTCAAAATAAATTTGGAGCAAAATACTGAAATAAAGATATGGGATATTTGTGAGGAAGGGTTATTGCATTTAATTGTTTATAATCGCCACAGGGACCAAACCAAAATATCAGCATCCGCATGTCATTCAAAATTGTTTAGACATTGTTTGGTCTAATACGTATAGGTGGTTTATTTCTGCAACCTTCATAGCCGCCTCAGAGTGCAGATATATTTTTTTGATGAACTTGGATCGTGGCTAATTGAATTTCGTTGCTTTTTCAGCAAACTTGGTGTGAGACCAACACTCTGTTGTTTCACCATTTTTATTTTTATTTTATTTTTGATCTGGAACAACTACACGTGACTGATCATGCAAAGCAACTTGCTGAACAATTTTTGTCACTTTTTCATTGTTGTTTCCAACAATACGATTTTCGATTGGAATTGGTTTATGAGACAACGGTGACAGTGCTAGCTGCACCGTATTCAGTGATGTCTTTTGTAGTTCAGAATTAGCATATTTTTCAATTACGTAATCGGTTTTTGATCGCCCCATATCATATGTCTGTTGGTCGAGAAATAGCAAGAATGACACCATTCTGGTCGAGAACCTCGATATCAATTGCAGCCAACATTTTATAATTTCGTGTTTCCTCGGCGCAATATCTTCGATTTTAAATGACGGATCAGCAAAACACAATTTAGAATGATTTTTACAAAATGGAGGCAGTTAAACGGTGGCACGTGTGACAGTTTTCATCTCCACCCTTGTAATCTTTAATTCCCATCATTTTGTTTTCGTGTGCTCGAAACACAAATAGAAACATGAAATCTATAGTGTAAATTTCCGAAAAAATGTTGCCGTTTCTTTTGCAATTGTTTAAAAATGATGATGCTGGAGAAAATATTTCAAATGTTATGGAAATTTTAGTGCCTCTCCGTAATTGTTCTACGGTTCATTAATCGAGTTGTTGTCTACGCACAATAACAAATATTTGATGTATCTCATAATTGCTTAAGTAAAAAAACCTTGCAAATGCCAACAAGCTGAATTTGTTCAAGGTGCTGATCAGACGTGTAGTCATGTATGGGTGTGAGGATTGGACCCTGACAGATGAGTCACCAAACAAGACGATTCCGACACTAACTGAGTTTGATTCAACCACGCGATCAGCAATTTAATGAAAGATCCTGATCTCCTGCATAAAATAAAACAACAGCGAGTACGCTAGCTCGGTCACGTTTGATGAGCTGATTCTAAACGGATGGTCCCTGCGAGAGAAAAGCCGCCGTTTGGCATTTGTAGAAGTTTTCACTGTCGGCGACAATGGCTCCTCGGGGTAGAGTCATATTGTCTTCTTCAGGTAGTCTAGAACAATTCGAAGAACAAGCGCGGAATTGATTCCGATGGAGCTAGGTTGTTGATTTCGTACGAGGCAGCAAAGGCCTGTAAACCCATTTTATTATTAAAAATATCTGATTAGCTATAAATTAAATTGTTTTCATTAAATTTCTGTACTCGTCATTCTAAAGTGGTAAAATTGGTCATCATCGTCGTAGTTGCGACCATAATTATGCGTGCATGACTCATCAATTTATCGTGGTCTCAAATAGCAGACAAATTTGTCTTACTTGAAGGCATGGTGCTGTCAGGGTGACTACTAATTATATGTAAACGAGGATCATTGCTGGATTATTGTAATCTTGAGACTACAGACTTTCTCCATTTACGCTTTTTTCTTCTGAAAATTTTCTTTTGAAAATTTGCGCTGCTCCTTATGCTATATTTTGTTTCTGATCAGACAAACCATTTTTGGCATAACTAATGACTGAGTGACACTTGACATCCAAAGATTTCAATACTTTTGTATGCAGTGTTCATAAGTTAGTTTGATTGTTGAAACCCTTAGAATGAAAGTCACCAATCATTATTCGGGCGTCGTGTTCCAGGTTCAATCCCATTATCTAAATGTTTGTGAACTGAAACTTTATCTCAAGATTGGCTAACATCAATGAAAAGAAACAATTTTACCCAGAAGAATTCAAAAACAAACTGATCAATCAGGATTGTCGAAGTCATATCGATGACTAATCGCGAGTAGCGACGAGTATACCAAACGATATTCTTTCATTTCAGATAAATCAGCATCAACAAACAAACCTAATTATCTTAGCCACTGCTTCAATCCTAAAGCAGAGATCTGTCATTTAAGGATGCTGGTTTGCAGCTAACCAATCCAACATTCGTATAGTCGCCTCCTATAACATGCAAAAGATATTCTGCTTGGTAAGAAAATATTTTCCGCGTAATGCGAGTCTTCCAACCACTGTGGCAAACTTAAGAAAATCGGTTACAATGCAAATTAATAATGCGCTTCTTTGAACATGGTACTCCTTTAGCAGTAGAAGTTGTAAGAGGCGATCAAGTAATAACTTGTACATTATAAACGTACATCAGGTGTTCCTGTCAGGAGCGGTTATGTTTATGTTTTTAATATATCTGGAAATTTTAGTAAAACGTGTATTTAACGTTTTGGGTGATTTCTTTTTTATCCAGTTTGTTCTAAGTTGAAAATACCACTTTAAAATAAACACAGTGGTTTCTATCTTAGTTAAGAATGACAAAAGGCTTATAAAACTAAAAGCAAAGCACAATCCAACAGTAATCAACCGATAAAATTTTGTATTCAAGCAACTTACCTTTTTCTAGTCGTAAGTGCAGCCCTGTGTTTTTACATTACTTGTCTTATTTTGAAGAAAAAAATCAAAAACTACAATACATTTTATAAGACATAAGGGGTCGATCGTTGATCGTTGAAGAGATCGGTCATGTTTTGTCGATCTCTTCAAAAATAATTAATTATTTTTTTAGTTTCAATTGTGTTGGTGTATGTGAAAGTGTAATAAATTAATGATTAACTTTAATAATTTTAATAATATAGTTATGTGTTGTAAATTTATAATTTATAATTTATATTTAAGTTTAAATTTATATTTATATTTAATTAGTGTATGTGAGTGAGTGCAAAAATTAAAAATAAAAATATTGTAGAAGACAACAACAATGCTACAAAGTTATTTCATGTGTTTGTCTATATACTTATGAATTTGGATTCTTCTGGATTTATACTGTGACGATTAGCATCTGTTAGTAGCATTGTTGTTGTATTTTATTTTATTTATGTGTATGTACATAGGTATATATAGTGAACTGAATGTAGTGTACTATATATAGCATTTACATGATGTACTAGTATGTATAGTTTTCAGTACATAGTCAGGTGACTTGGAAACGGATTGTACACTCTGAGGTTGACCCAGAGATCAGGTATCAATGCACCATTTTTAAAGGTGCATTTCTTACTTATTTTATTGCTGTAAATAATTTTACAGAAAATATTTTTTCATTTAATTTTATAATTAGTTATGTGTGGTACTTTTTAGCAAAAGAGCTAGACCAACATATTTTTCTTGTTCCCCGTAAAAGTTGTTCAATATGTTTTGTTTGAGATTATAACAAGAGAGGTAGATGAGAAATTATATTTCGTTTGTAGTTTTTTAAATTGTTTATATACTATGGAGGGTATCAAAACCAACACTATTGTATATTATACAAGCCATGAAGCTTGGCTAAGTAAAACATATTATGACTACTATTTGGCTATGTGTTAGAGAATTTGACTACAGTAAAAATCGAAACAAAAAATTATATTTCGCACTGTCCATACTCCTCTAAATTCAAAGTACATAACATTTCTACAAAAAAAGCGAAACAAAAATTATATTTTGCACTGTCCATCCTGCTCTATATTCATAGTATATAGTACAGTATATAATGAAGTAAATAATAATAACAGTACTTCTCTCTCTCGTTAAATAATAAATTTGTTTTTTGCTTTGTCATAAAGAGCGCAACACATTGTTCGTATCATTCGTATTCATTTTTTATTTACATCAAAGCATATAATAAAAGTATATACAAATTATACTACGTCACAACACTAATACTTAGGTATAGTAGTCACTTTTTGGCATAAGTATCGCAACTTCATGGCTTGTATATACATTTGTGTTGGTTTTGAGGGTATATATAAATAAAATATGTATATAAATCAAAAAGGAAAGTAAAATAAATAAAAATGGTACTTTGTGTCGTTCTATTTATTAGTTTCTATATATTAAAAGAAAAATGGTTAATGTACCAAATTATATGGAGTGTCGTGAATGATAAGCGTGTTTAATTATGGTTTAATCTATTTAATAAGGGCTGGATTTTAATTGTACAGTTTCGTTGATTTGGAAATGGATCAAAGACTCTGTGGTTTTTCAGAGAAGAGGCATAAATGCACCATTTCTGGTTGGGGAATTATTTTTCTTGTTTTGTTTATTTAAAGGTAGAAGTAGCACATATACATATAATCAAACCAATACTCACTTATACTATATACTAATTTCCCGTTTGTTAATCGCGTTTTTGTTTTGCATATTTTGTTGTATATAAGTATTTCTAATTTGTATTTGCTTTGGCTTGCGTAAGTGAGTATATGAGGTTTTGATAAACGTGTATGGTCGAAATGACTATTACCATGACTGTCTATATAACAGGTACGATTACATCGTAGCGCACATATACAATCATATCAAAAAAGTACATCATTTTTTGCAGGTAAATAATATAAAGGATCTTCATGGAAATTATAGTGTTATATTCAAAAATTTTGTTGTGTTTTAAAAATTTATTTAATTATGAAACAAATAATTAATTTAAGTTACATAAATATAAATTGTATTTATAATATTAATATAGAAATAGTATTCATTAATGAATATAATATAAATAATAATATTTCATTTTCCATCACAATTTTATTGTCTTAAGATTAAATTAACTCTTATTGTAAGTTATCAAATCACTATAAAATCATTTTTAAAATCATCAAAATTTAGTATATTTAAGGATAAAAGAAAATTGTTTTTCGTTTCCAAATCAATCATTCGACATTTCTGTGGGTCTGTTCTGGGTTTTATTACTAACGATGTTTTATTAATTTATTTTTATTTTCAAAAATAGTTGGAACACAATTTTTTTAAGTCTACACCTTTTTAGTGAATCCAAATGAAATTCTTCGCTTAAAAAAAAAGGTTTTCCCACACTACCGATGGTTTTTTAATAGACCAAGATTTGTAGTTTCCTGATATTATTTTTATTCATTCGTCTTTTAATTAATTACTTTTTGGAAACTGAAATGTGGAAATGTTTCCTTTTGGGTGGCAATCTGGAATCATGCAGCGTCGAGGCATCTGAGATCTTTGGAGCTAAGACGTTTTTAAATGAAATAAATTGTATTTAATAATGAATAAATAAGTAATGAAAGGATATAATAAAAATATAAACTGTTCGCACTCACTTTATTAATTAAAAACTAAAAAAAAAAAAAATATAAAAATAAACCAGTTTTCAGAGATGCAAAATTGGATCTTAGCAACAAAAATATATTTAATGTACACAGTTTTTGAAAAATCGATTTGAAGGTAAATTAATTTATTTATTTAATTTCTAATTTATTAATTGTATATTTAATCTTTTATAAATCACAGCTCTTTAAAAACAAATAATCACCAAAAATAATTGTTTCAAATAAAATTTTCGAGTTAATTTAATTAATTATTTATTGTGCATCATATTCTTTATATTTATTCGATTGTCAAGTACGGCATTGGTACGACACACATACTTATACGTTATGTAATCGTGCCTGTTATATGGATAGTCATGCTATTACATAATATATTTATTATATTAGGTATAGAATTATTATATTATATATGTTTATGTATTTATATATTTATGTTATATTGTTTATTGATTATTTATTAATTATTAATAGGGGAAGACTTACTCATAAAGGTAGGATCTGCAACTGTTGTTGTTGACCA